>JAULKM010000007.1:4746730-4764608 GCA_032355605.1 Rubia tinctorum
TCACCTTCTAGAGGCAAAATTGTGTTTCTTTTAAAGATTCGCTAAACTGTCTTTAGAAGTGAATATCCCTTGTGAGGGGCTAAATTGTGTTTCGTTTAATGATTCGCTAAATTGTGACACAATGTAGATATATGACTAAGTTTCTCACTTCATCTTTCACTGCTTGATATCATTATATGTTGTTATAAACTATGCAAACTGTGCATTTAAAATCTCATATTATATGAATTTTTGGCTTTTATGCCTCTTTAAGTGTTTTGGGAGCCCAATAAATATCCCACCATCTGATGGTGGTTTAAATAAAAAATAATTAATCAAGGAAGATAAATAAGTGAATAGATACAATATTAAAAGAAATTTGATAAGTTGATGTGGGTAGGTGTATGGGTGACAATTCGGCGAAGATTACGTGGATATGTATTAAACTTGTACAAAAGTTGCTCAATAGTAATATTTATAGATAATTCATCTATATCAATTAAGTTTATTTATTGATATTTAACTTCGATGATATATGACTCGACTCTACATTTAATTTCTTTCATTTGAATGCATAAACATAAAAGTCATAGTTAAAAATACAGTAATAAAATATTTTAGAAATTCAATAAATTGGTCAAGCATAAAAAATTATATAATTACATTTTAATTTTGTTGAATAATAAATAATATTAATATATATATATATATATATATATATTCATGTAGTTTAAATTATACACTAGAATTTTAATGTTATTAACATGTTTTTAAAATTAGATTTAGTATTTTTTGTATGTTGTATTATTATTCAACTATTTATAATATAACTAAAAATACTTTTGCTACTTTATTTTTTTATGAAAAAGACACATAATTTAATAAAATAATTATTGATTCATTATTAACGGATATTTCATATTTTTATCACTAATGTTTTTATATTTCAAATTTTCTATAAAAATAATAATTTTTTATATAAAACATATATATGACAAAGTTTTGGGAAAATCGTCTTTCCATAATCTTATAGAAAGAATGACTTTAATTAGAATAATAAAAGGTTAGAGGTCTTTGTTGCAATTTTAAAATTTACTATGCAATATGTAGTAGTTATAAAGTTTATAACCTGATTCATGCAACCCAAAAAATTTATCTTTTTTTTCCCTTCTAATTTACACTTTAAACCTTAATTTTTCCATGATTTATGGAAAACCCGTCTTTCAAGAGATGGACTCTATATATATTATTAAATATTAAAAATAATTATTTATTATATAGTATTAAAGATTGAGTCAATTTTTAATTTTTAATATAAAATTTATTTATTTTAAATACTGCCTCTTATATATACTAAAAAATTATTACTTATTAAATTTATAGTATTTTTATTTTCGTTCATAATTTGTGCATAGCACATATTTAGTTATTGTTGAAAGAAAATCAACATCCCAAAGCTATAACATACTTTTCTATAATGGCACTATAAAGCAAGACATCACTTTGGTTGATGATTGGCAGTTTTGTTAATATGGTGATCTTCAATGTCATTTGGGACTTTTTCAGATTGTGATCAAATCCTCCCTCTCATACTTCCTTCTTCCTCCCTCTTCTTTCTGCATGATTATTCCAAAATTGAAAGCGTAATTTTAACCTGAAATTAAGAATTCTTATCTTATTCTTCTTCCACTTGATCTATGTTTGTATTTCTACTTTCAGAACCCTGTAAGATTCTCTCTTTCTCTCCTCGCCACTTCAAGCCCACCCATTGTCATTCCCCGACAGGCGATTCAGTGAAGATGGGATCGGAGAGATGAATTTCATATATGTAGTTCAAATCTCACGCCAATGTGTTTCCCGTCTTTCCCTTCTTCAAAACTGCAGGTCGACACCCATCCATTTCTCTTTCATTTTCCCATTTTTCTCGGGTTTAAGTATTTTTATACCGAATATGACATGCGGTTAATCGAAGCCATCGACGAATTTCAAAGGGACGATCCCTCTCTCCAACCATGGATCCAATTAGTATTCATCTTCTTGGTGACGTTTTTACTCTTACTCTGCCTCATGAAAAAAATGGGAGACCCTAATGATAATTAGTGTTTACAGATGCATAAAATGGATTCATGAGGTTTTTCCTCTTGGTGGTGACTCATCTAGTTGGAAGTAATTTTTGGAGAAGTACAAAGGTTTGTGTTCTCGTGCTCTAAAATCCAATGTACTCATTTGGTAAGCGCTCAAGGAAAATCTGGAAAGGGAGCCAACCGCTATTAAAATCTAGAAAGGTAAGCGCTCGAGGTTGATTTCCCCTTTTCAACTTTTTTTGAAAATTTTATCTTTTTATAACCTCGTATGTTGGGTTGAATCCATAGTTTCTGCTCGAGTATTGTTTACCATCACAAGGCATGTTAGACAGAAGTTTCATCATCGAGGTTAGTATTTCATTAATTCAATAAAATTTTCAATTTTTTTCTTGTTCTGGCGCTCTGATCTGCATTGTTATAAGATTTTCTTACTTCGTGTTTGATGAGAATGCTTTTAGTCCAAGGATTTTTGAGATTTTTTGCACAAATCCGTGATTACCAATTTACTGTGATTAGCTTTTAAAGAAGCTTAATGATGCTAGAAGCTTAATGATGCTCTTATTTTTAAGACAGGGAAATGTTTTTGCCAATACATAGCCTGCCAAACTGCTTGGTAAGGAAAAATAAAAAATATCTTTGTAATATAAAGTCATTTGTTGCTAATGGATAATTTTTTATGCTATGTGCAATTATATTTATCTTATACTTGCTTTTCAATTTTTTTTGCTTATATTTATCTTCTACTTGATGTTCAATTTTTTTTGCTTGACCGTCATAAATACTTATGTGTGAGCATTCACTGCACGCATACATCCATGTATGGATTCTTCAAGAACAAATGTATTATCCTTTATTGCACGTTGCTTCAGCAGGTTAGCAATGCTTCTCGAAATCTCTTCCTAATTGTGGTTAATGATAGTTTTGTAGGATATTATTGTGATTTATTAAGTAGAATTTTACAATTTAGTTCGCGGAGGATGAGGAGCAAGCCAAGGCCGTTATTGCTCATGAAATGGGGCATTAGAAACTAAACCACACGTTAAATTCTTTTATTGCTGCTCAGGCATATGATTCCACCTTGCAACACTGTATTATTTTTCATTCCTAACTATTGTGGACTTATTCTGACATGGGGAAGAATACTTTTAGTGGTTAAAGCAACAGTTGGGGATATTTAAGTCAGAAAAGTATTGGTTATACTGAGAGTAAAAAAGTTATTTCTTTATTTACTTTTTCCCATTAATTATAATTCTTACATGCATGAAGAGGTCAGGCTTCAGGATGTCTGACAATCTGATTGATCTAGCCATGTATGTTTAAATTGCGATGTTTGAAATGACCGGACGAGCTCTCTTGCTGTCATGGCTATTTGATGTTATAAATGTGACTTGCTTATCGGTTGGTATATTGTTTAGTTTCTACGATCCAAATTTTTAGCATAGTTGTAATTTTCATGCTAATTTTTTCCCACCCACAACAGATTATTACTTATTTGCAATTTTGAGGGTACACCCTTGTGAGGAACTTGAAGAATTTGTTCAGAGTTTTGGGTTTAATACACAACAGATTCTAATAGGCTTTATTATATTACAGATAATGACGTCTTCCACTTTTTTTTAAAACTTGATTGTTGGTTAACTCTTTCCTATTTAAAGTTATGTGATATTATAAGTTCGAGGTAGAAAAAATTGTAATAAATAATGTTGTCATTGGATGTTAATTTGGTTTCAAGTATATTGTAATAATGTATTAAGAATTTTTGAGTTTGTTGTTTGAACAGAGATTGGGCAGGGTTTGCCGAGATTCAGAGTTTCCTTCTCCTTTTTGGGCATCATTTTCTTCTTTGACAAAGTTCTTATCGTGGTAGAAAGTGTAAGTCAAATGCTTGTTTACATATGATTCCAGTTGATTTTTCTGAGTTTTTTATAGCGTTGGTTGCTTTTGATTGATCATATTATGTTCTTATGTGAGGTTATATTGTTGATCGGGTTTATGCCATCTTTGTAGTTCTTCACAAGATATTCAAATTATTTGGTTTGAACTCGGCTCACGTTCTGTTTGTTCATGTGGGCTCTTAATTTCATTTCTTGGTTAATGGTTTAGATTGAGATATTCAGTCAGGGATGCACTTCTCGTTGATGTTTAATTTTTTTCTTTCTGAAGTGTGTATTTCTACTTGAACATAATGTAGCTTCTTAGCCAATTGTGGATTTTTGATCTGAATTCACCGTGAATCAATGACCCATTTTCACCATTCATTTCATTTTCGTCTCAGTTTTTCCTTTTCCACTTGTTCAGATTGAATCTCTGTTATTTTTTGTATTAACCTATTTCTTTGATTGATTTTGTCAGAAGAAAATTTATCCTCCTTTCTCTCATCCTCATATCTTGTAAGCTACATGGCATTTAGGTTCTTCAAGTCGCATGTTTGACAAATATATTTTTCTGTTTAAAATATGTCTGTGTTTTTAACATTTAGCATAATCAGCTCTGCATATTTTTTCATTTCAGATATCAGACTCCGAGTTGTACTATATGGGGCGACTATGTTGTTCAAGTTTCAGAATTTCTCAGAATGGGACATAGAGGACCTATTATATTTATTATACAATTTGCAAAGATGAAGGTCTGGAATATGAAAGATTAAGTATTGATCATGTTGGGTGATATATTTGTGTTTGATACAGGCTGATTTGAGGTGTACGTAACATAACAGGGCAATCGCAATAAGAATTCAGTGCCTTGAACTGCTATTTTTTTTTGGAGAAGCTGATCTAGGGTGTCATTCAAAATAACAAAAAGTTGTCAAGGTAAGTCTGCTCTTTTATAGAATTGTGTGACAAAAAGCATCAGATTCATTATCAGTTCTCGCCATGTTTATATTTTTGTCACGTTTGAATTACTATTTGATAGAACCATCATCGTAGAGTATCTCCTGTAGTAGGTCTTCGCGATGAAATCTTAGAATGTTGAAATTTGTTACTTTTTTATTATGTTTTCCATTTTATAAATACCGCTGCTTAGCTCATTGGTCTTTGTTCTATTCCCTCGATAGTGTAATCTATTTCTTACAATAGTTTCTATAGATGAGACCAAATGTTTTAGTTTATGTAGAAAGGAAGCTTGAATGTGATAAATGTAGTACTACTCTTCAGCTAGAGCAACATAAGTGTAGTTAAGTAAATTAGTTGCACAAAAGACTGACCTTTTGGCTTATGTAATTTGGTGTCTGAACATTGCAGATACGTTCTTACATCCCGACCCCTAAGACAGCTGGTAAGTTTTTGATATTTTTTCCTTTTCCCACTGTTCATTACTATTAGGATTGTAGTTCAACATTGTTCAATGTCGGTGTTTTAATACCTTTGAGATTCGGAGTACTGAACTGTATGTCTCTTGAGTAGTTTCAAAAATAGCTTCAACCTTGGCTCTTATTTGCAATGTGAGTGTAGGATGCTCGGTTTTGTAGTATTTTGGTTGTTGCTTTCTTCTATAACTCCTTTCACCTATTGATTTCTTTCAAGTAGTTCTTTCTGTATGTTGTGATGGGTGAAATAACGGCCGCTACTGCTGAGGACGTAGACCTTGTTGTCAAAGAAATTGGATATGTCTAATTTTTAAGTTCTAGAAATTATGGTTTACCTAAATGAATTATGAGCTAAAAAGAGAGAGTGCTTCACTACCTGTCCACCTCTGAAGCTAATGTTGATAATATGATGATAAAGAGGTGAAACTTAGATCTTATACATAGGTTTTGTTTTGTATTGAAAAAAGACGCTTTGCAAATGTATAAAGGTATTGGTGTTTTCCATCCCAATTCAAATGGTAATATATGTATAGAATATGTAAGTTGGATTATGTGTTATATAGTGAAAATTGTTCTTTGAGTGCCAATCGATAGATACTAATAAAACGGAAAATTTTTGGCCAAGTGTCACCCTCATAATTAGCCAATTCAGCTTGCCACATCATCTTTTATTAATAAAATAAAGATTTTAAATGTAGCATTATTTATTTTTCAATGTATTTCTCGAAATTGAAAAAATGTAACAATTAATGCAGATATAGTTCAAGAAAAACTTTCAAGTTTCCTTATTTTGAAAATATGAGGAACATTCTCTTTCTTCATCCTTCTCTCAAATTTTCAAATTCTCTCGACTTTTAAATTGGAAGCAGCCAAAGAAACACCTAGACCTCAACCACCCTAACTTAAAGCAGAAAGTCCCTAGAGATAGTACCTTTCATAAACCTTAGCAGCTCCTTA
Organism: Rubia tinctorum; assembly: GCA_032355605.1. Lineage (NCBI taxonomy): Eukaryota > Viridiplantae > Streptophyta > Magnoliopsida > Gentianales > Rubiaceae > Rubia > Rubia tinctorum. Next base: position 4,753,058 of record JAULKM010000007.1, read on the forward strand.
AATCTACTCTGCCATATATTTTATGTTGTTTATTTTCGGAATTGAAAATTTTGAGGCTAGATTCAATGGAAAAATGGGGAGATATTGAAACTCTACATCTCCAAATTGCTTGCAGGTTCTATTCAGGGTGCCCTACAAATCCACGCCCTTTACATGAATCCTATTCAATCGTCTTGATGCAACTTAAGGTTTGTGGAAATTTCCTACTAAATTACTACTCTTGAGTACCTGAGTTAATATATATGTAGCATTCTTTGTGGATTCATCTTTCCGTTATTCTTCATTTGTGATTTTATTTCTGTTGAATGTGGGTCTTACTTTTGCACGTTCATATTCTACGCAGTGCCCTCGAGTAAATGAAGAATGTTTCTGATGTATCAGTACTTATTGATAAAGCAATTAGCTCATTTTATATTCAAAATGCATATTTGTTTAATTAAAGGTTTCAATCCAGGTTAAACATAAATTACTGAAACCATTGTATATTGATGTGCTACATTTTGTAAGGGAAGATCACAAGTTATTTTTTATTCATATTTTTGCAATAGAAATGTTCGATTCCATTTCCAATTCCAGTTCTCATTCCAATTCCAATTATGATTCATTCATTTATTGCTTTGGATTTCAGTTGGCCTCTATTTTTTTATATCACCATCGTCACTCCGTATGAAACTCATGTCATTCTCAAGGTACGAATTTGATTCAGTTTCCTTTTATTCATAGAGCAGATTGAATGTAGAAATGTATACATAGTATTTTTTGGTTTATAAATTTGGTTAGTTTGTAATTTCTGCAAAACGCAATGGTGATCGAATTCCTGAATCAGTCAACAAAGAGACAGTTGGTACTATGTCTTTTGTTTCTAGCAACTTTAGGATTGCTGGTATATAACATGTATTATACTTGCTTTATAGAATTATCTAATATGTGATGAAGATATTGAAGGATGGAAATATTTAAAGCCAAATAACTTAGGTCATCAATATTATTTTGTATAATCTAACTACTTTGCCTTTAATTAGATTACTACTATTAGTTGCCTTTTTCCTACAAAACTGCACTTCTAACTGAAGATGAGCTATTATATTTTATTCGCAAATCAGATAAATCCAAAACAACCAAATAAGAAGAATCACAGAGACCAGTGGGCACAATTATCCTTTCTACATCAAAGAAGACCTGTTTGATATCAACAGCAAAAAGTATGTTTTTTGAATGTGAAAGTACAGTCTCTCTTCTCCTCTGTACTTGGTTTCAGCTTTACTTTGTTCGTTGTATCAATCAAGTTCTGAAATTTATTTGAAAATGGTGCCTAATTGTTTTTCTGAGATGTTTCACCCCGGAAAATGGTGCCATGTACCTTAAAGATACATTTTTATGAGCTGCATTTTGATAATGAAGTTACAACTTTATTTGCTTGCGCCTTCTGTTTAGAAGGCCGGCTAATAGGCTTAGGTTATGTATTTACATTCTCTTGGTATGTACTTTGTGCTCAGGTCTATTTGTTGGCTTTGCATATTTTTATCTCACTATTTGAAACTCTTAGAAAGATTAAGAGATTGTTGAAAATGATGAAGTTGCAGTCCTTGCTATGTGGTAGTTTAGAAAACTGACTGATGGACCTTTTTGTAATTACTCAGCACATGTCTAAGATTCCATTTTCTGGAGTTGAAACCTGGAATATATTATTGGTTTGTTTGATTTAAAGGTTTGCGACGTTTTCAAATAGTTTCTGGATAGTGAATTGGAAGTTTGTTGTTGTGTCTCACATTTTCCCATAGGAGTTCGCCAGCCTTATTATGCTTGAGTGTAATATTAAAGTATCTGATGTTATAAAATTAGAGAGACGGTGAGCAAAAACTAATGTGCATCTAATCTAGTTTCTAATAAATGAATGAATAACCAGTAACGATAGTAATATTTACGGATGTATTTCTTTTTCGTTACACATAGCCATGTACTATTGTACAGTGATGGTTTCCAAATTCTCTTTAAACTTCTAATAAATGTATCTATAAAAATTGTTAATAGAACTATTTCCGTTAAGTATTTGTGTTTACAAGAATTTCTAGCTGGGGATATGGAACCTGTGGAGAAAAGTTCATTTGCAGCAAAAAATCTTTTGTATCCGGAAACAAAGTATAGCAGTGGATTAGTTTCTTTTGATAAGGACAATGGAGCCGGGGCATATTATTACTCTTTAACTTTGACATGATGATTTTGACAATTAGAAGGTTCTGAAACAATATTTATATTAAAATACAGGAAAACTATTTTTCTTAGTGTACCCCATTGTTTTTCTAAAGATGTTAGGCTTTCTCTAATCACCACTTGGTCCATTTTCATTTATGATACTTTTTTTTTTTTCTGTTTACAGTTTAGTACGGCACTTATTATGGATTACTGACAAAGAAACGGAAAGGAGACAAGAAAAGATATTATCCACCAGGTGAGTTTGAATCCTTGTGATTCTGTGCTCATTGGGAACCCTGGAGCAATTGGTGATCAGCAAGTTTAAGCTGTATTCCGTCCAAGTGAAAACCCCAAGCTCATGTTTGTACATTGCTTTAAATCCTATGAGAACATTGTAATAGTTAAAAATTTTGAACCCAATGATCTGCCCTTCAATGCTATGAGAACATTGTAATAGTTAAAAAAATTTGTCCAGATTTTGCAGGTAGTGTGTTATAGATTAGCTCCATAACCTGTATTATGTGTTTTCCATTTTAACAATGTGAAGTTTTTGCATTGCTAATTGTGATGCCGTCACTTTGTATCTGCACTTTTGTTCTGATTGTGGACCGATATTTTGTTGTTCACATGATTTTAAGTGGAAGTCAGATGTTACAATTTGCATTTCTTTTTTTAAAAAAAATGAAACGTTATATACAGTGTATCTCACATCACATACATTTAGTAAATACATTTATTATTGATTTATTATCAACAGGTATTTCATGTTCTTTTCGCTATAAATTTTGGATTTTTTTTAGGAAATACCACCTTTCCATAGACATATAGAAAGAAGTAGATTAATGAAAATTATATGAAGGAAAAAACTTTTAGCTACAATATTAAAAATTTATTATGCAACGTGAAATAGTCATAAGTTTATGACCCGATTAATGCAACCCAAAATTTTTAACTTGATTTATTCTAATTTGCAGTTTAAACTTTGGTCATTCAATAACTTATGGAAATATTTTCTTTCAAGAGACGGTCTTATATATTTTTTAAAGTAAATTAGTTCTATGCAAAAATTAATATTTTTCTATATAAAATACATATATTGTTTTAATTTAAATATAAAATGATTATATCTTAACAAAAATTAATTTAATTATAATATTAATAAATACATTAATTTATTTTAAATACTTAATCGTTTGTATTTATTATCGAGTCTATTTCTTGAATGACTCTTTTTCCATAAATTATGGAAATACCAAGTTTAAACGGAAAATTAGAAGAAATAAAAGTAAATTTTTTGGCTTGCATTAATCGAGTCATATAACTTATAATTACAGTAGGTTGCATAATATGTTTTTTTACATTGCAACTAAAACCGCTTGCCATTCTATTATTCTAATTAAATTTCATCTTTTCAAAAACCAATGGGAAGCCCATGAGAAGTAGGTCTTTCCTAAAACTTTGCCTTTATTATATAGATATAACAAAAAATTATTGATTATTAAAATTATAAAATTATATTTTTCATTTTCATTCATAAATTCATTCATCGCATGGGTGTTATCTAGTAACAGAACATTTGTTATGGAATGCAATGCTCTACCCTCTCATATTCTGGAAATATCAATTGATTATGATGAACTCATTTAATTGCTTGATTTTTTTAAAAAAAATCAAAACAACCAAATACACATAAAACTATTTTGCAATTAAAGGATGTATAATGAATTTCACCGGGCATAAAGAGGAAAAAAGGTAACAAGCAAATACCTACGTCTGCTTTTTATTTATTTTTTATACAAACCCACGTCTGAATTAAGTTCTATAGATGAAGTATAATATTCCGTTTTAGATAAAATGATACAATTTTCTTGTTCTTCCATCTCAGTAAAATGACTTAATTTAAAATTTATTTAAAACAGCAAATGATGTGTTGTTAAACTCTCACAATATTTACTTTAACTTATTATTGTTTTCCCAAAAATTTCTTACTTGTTCACACTTATTCCTTGCCACATCAATTTACATAAAATAACAAGTCAAAAAACAATTGGGTAAGATCATATTAGAATGTCATTCATCATCAAATATGACTAAAAGTTGTTCATGGTTAAACTTATATAATACATCCATCCAAACTATACATAAAATATATTCATTGAATCATCACCAAAATAAGGTCACAACTATATTTGGTAAATGATATTCCTCCTTCCATGAGTAATGGTCTATTTGTTTTTTACCATTTTCAATAATTATGTTTTACTGTCAATATCTCTAGTTACATGTAACTATTCTGCATAAAAAATTTGATATTTAGAAAAAGGATGTTAATGACGAATCTAACAAAATCTCACATAATTTATTTATAATACCGTATATGTAATTTATATTAAGGGTTAAAGTTTACCAAATTTGATTTTGAAAAAGTAAATATCCTGGGATAGGGGAAGTAGAATGTCAATAACTATATACTTATATCTAAATGTGATTCACAAATATACAATAGATTTGTCATTGCTAGAGGATAGTTGAATTAGATGTCAATTACACTTATTGTAATAGTTGCGGGTCATTTTTTCCAGCAACTATGAATAATATATATATATATATATATATATATATTTAAATGTGATTCACAAACACCGCGCATTGCGCTATGTGCATCCGCTCATTATTGTTGAAACAAAATAGAAAAGACTAACCCGACCAAAGCTATTACATCCTTTTTCTTCCCGAAAAAAAATCAAAATTACAAGCAAAAGCACAACTATTACATTAAAAAAAATCAAAGGCAGCATACGGCATTCCATTCTATTGATCTTCTTTTATATTAGTTTATCGATGAGCTAAACACCTATTCATGTGACGCCCCTTCTTTCCAAACCAGTGTACCCTATTTGCAAGCACCGATCTTTTGTTTCCAAGCTATATTAGAATGGCAAACACCGTATCACGCTGTTTTGTTTCCAAACTATATTAGAATGACTGAATACAATGAATGGAAGGTAAACCAGATCGAAAATGGAAGGTACATGCATTTTCTTTTTTAAATATTTTTTAATATAAGTAAAAAAATAAATTAGAGGAAGCATTCAGAGAATATGTCCTCTTCCACGTTTTATTATTGAAATTATTATGAACTCCCAAGTATTATGAAATTTTATAAAAAAATAAAAATAAAGGAGAATATGTGTTCTCTAAATGCGTAATTTATTTTCTAACGTACTTTTGGGTATAATAAATAAATAAATAAATTCAAGAACGCATTTAGACAATAAATTAATTAAATATCATTACTATACCTTAACTTTATTATAGACAAATAACGTTAAGGAAAAAATAGTATTATAATTTTTTTCGAGTTATACATGAGTCGAATATTACTACAACTATAATTTTCTTATAAAATAAAATATAATAATAAATAATTTTATATCATAATTTAAACTATAAATAATAGTTATAATATAATACATATTATTTTCTTATATAAATCAGCAATTTATTATTTTCATATTATAAATAACAGTTTTATTATCTGTATAAATATTACTATTTTATATATTGTAAATAAATTAATTTATATTTATTATCAACATAAAAATCACAATATTATGATTATTTTTTAATAAAAGTATTATAATATTTCGAGTCGCATATGAGTTGAATTTAAATATAATTATAATTATAATTTTTATTTAGGTAAAAAAACTCATATTATGTTTTTACTTTATAATCTGAATAATACATATTGTTTTATAACATACAATACTATGTCTATATTATCACCTGTGCGTTACATGATTTTGTGAATGAAAATAAAACATAATTTAAATTTTGAATAAGTATGAAAATATTTATGTAACCATATGAGAATAACATTAAATGCACTATTAAAAATAGGTGACAATATATAATACTATTTTATTTTATCTATGGAAGAAAGTCTGTGAACATTAGGTTTGGATTTGTTGATAAATAGATATAAATAATTTTGATACTTAAACAAAATCTTGTGTCTTACATTTAAATTGAAAAACAATTATTTAAAATTTTTAAGTTTAGTTATCTAAGAAAAACTATCAGAGTTATGAAGTGAAATAATTAATTTAGTTAGAAATGTTAAATATTGAATAAAATAAAAATCGATTGTTTTTATAATATTTCATTCAATTTTATAAAAAATAATTATTTATATTTAATATTCACTTTAAAATATTATCATAATTATTTATATCTCATTGAAATAAATAAAAATAAATATCAAATGAGCTAATTAGTCTTAGTAATTATAAAATGTACAAATTTAAAAGTTAGCCGGTATATAACCAGACTTTGTCATATATAATAAATAAATAATATGTATACACATGTCTATTAAAAGTACTCTATCATTGTATTAAAAAAATATGAACACTTTGTTATTTCAGATTATGTGTTTATTAGGATTTTTTAGTGATATATATACAGGTATAGTATGAGATATTTATGGTTTTAAATATACATTTAAAATTTATATATTTTAACAAGTTATGATTGATTATTTATAGTAAAGAATTAAAATCAGTAACATATTATAATATTAGTATGTTATTTTTAGACAACTTGGGTTTAGGTTGGGAAAAATAACTTCAATATCCTCGGTAGACATAACCAAGCAAACAATTTCTATTATATGGTGTTTGGGAAAAAATAATTTTCATGTAGAACGTTTTACCTTATAAATAATAGAGGTATAAAAACTAAAGAGTGAGTCTCCCAACAGGCGGGCGGCGGCCTGGCCATAAGTTTATGGACTACCCACTTTTTTTTACCTTATACACTGCATTTGTTAAATTATATACTAAATTTTGAAAATTTTAAAATACTTTTAACTTGTATATTTATATATATATTTATATATATTTTTCACATTTAAATACATATTATTATTTTTTAACTTTTAAAATACAATATTTTAAAATTATAAAAAAAATACAACATTTAAGGTAAAAAATATTGTGGACAGTATATAAACCAATGGAAAAACCATATTTCATCACTTTCAATTAAATATGTGTTATTAATGAATTTATCATCACATAAATGAACTTAAAAGAATCTGTATCTTTTGAAAGGAAACAAGAAAATTTAATCGTAGTAACATAATAAATATCTTTTAATCTCTATCCTTTTAAGAGTCTGTATATTGAAAGACGGTCTTTCCATAAGTTATGAAAAGACCAAGGTTTAAAGTGTAAATTAGAAAAAATTAAAATAAAATTTTCGGGTTGTATGAATCGGATTATAAAATTTATAACTACTACACGTTGCATAATAAAACTTTAATGTTGCAACAAAGACTTTTTACCTTTTATTATTATAATTAAACCCCGTCTTTCCCAAGACTTTGCATTTTGAAAAACGGGAAAATATTAATAAACTCGTGTATTTCCGTACAATTTATTTCATTTCCCTCTAATTTGCATCTCGGGGTTTACCAAAATTTGGAGTTTACGAAGAAGAATCCTTGAGGATAAACAAGGTACGCACAGATTCAATCCTCACATTTCCCCCCATTTATTCGAATTGATCTAGGGTTTTAATGTTATCTTCAAATCAGTCTATGAGTGTGTTGTTAGCTCAGCTGCTCCATTAGAAATGAAGAATTGTTGGTTTTAGTTTTAGGCTTTGGAGTTTCTCAATGTGATGTTAGTGGAACTTTTCTGTTGACTTTTCATATGAATTTGGTTGTTCTCTGTTTTAGTTTGCCATTGTGCCTAGGCATGAATTTAGTCATATGAATATAGTTGGACAATTTTCAGGGTGATCGCGGTTGATGTCATGTCTTGATCAGTGGGTGGACATTTCGCAAATGGCGGAACTTGCTGTTCTTGTACCAAGCGTGCAGCTACATCTGCATAGAAACTTTGTACAGAGGAAATTCTTCTTCCCAGCATATGCACAGACTCGAGCTCAAAGGTGTGATTCTCTAGCACATTTTAGATTCTACTGCTATCTCATGTGGTTGTTGACTGGTTTGGATGGTTTCTGATTTTTGTTGTATCGAAAATAGTTAGAATTTATCACCTTTTTAATGCAGTTACTTTTTTTGTCTAGTAAGTGATTTATGTATATTTGTTTTGTTCTTGTTGTTCAGGGAGTACAGTTCTCGGAAATGCAGACGTGTTCTGTCCAAATCGCTGAACTCTAGCGAATACGCTTATAGCTATAGAAATGTAGCTGTCCATCAGCAGGATATTTCAACAAAGTGCAGTTGCTTGGGTGCCCTGGTGAATGCTGATGAAGCGGCGATCACTGAATGGAATCCTTATGTCGACCAAGTTCTCCTTATGGCCAGCATATTTCTTACCTACATTGCTGGTGTAATCCCTTCAGGAAGGCCACTTGCAGACGTATATAATAAGACCTACTTAGGTGATGCTACAGTGTCCGAAAGCTCATCCATCTCGGGGTAGGTAAGAGAATCTGTTAGGTTACGTAGTCAAACCTCTTTTCAGTTTGCTGAATTATTAAGTTATTCTGAAAGAAGGCAGTCTTCACTCAAATTATGCATGCTATTGTTGTCTGATTGCAGTGATTTGGAGAATGATAATGAAGATAACATTCAATTTGCCTGGGACATAGTGAAACTAAAACTATTGGATTCTCTACGTGCAATGCAACAGTCTTTAAATGATGGTTGGAGAGTCTCTGGAATTGATGAAGACGTTGCATTGCGAAGATCAAGTCTATTTGCACTTGCAGAACTACCCAGGACGCGGTGTATGTGGGCTTCATTTGAGTGGCTGAGGAAAGAGGCAGGCATTGTCTCTATTTTCACCCTCTTTTAAATTCTATTGTTCCTAAAAAAAAGAGTTCATGAACTTCATGGACGGAACTAGAATATGTTTGTAAATTTTATCTGGAAACATTTAACAATGTGAATTCCAGTAATAAAAATGCAAAGCGAGGACTCTTTGCTAATTGAAACTATTAGGGCATGATAGATTCTTTTGTTGGACTTATTTTGCATGCTGAAATCCTGTATCTTTCTTGCTATATGACTCATTCCTTTGTTCCTAAAAGAAGCATAAGTGTTTATTTGCTCTTGCATAAATGCATGCTCCTTCGCTCCTACTGAGCCGCTGCTTTTGGAATTCATCTCAGGTAGATAGCATCTCTGGAAGCCCCGATACTGATTCCTCAGTACTTTTTGCACGTATCATTCAAAATTCCAGCAAGGATTTGTGCTTGGCTTGGTTGGAAGAAGAGCTTTCCCTCAAGGATGACCAGCCTAAAAAGGTACCCAAGGGAATTCGCATGCTGATATTTGTTACTTGCTCGTATTCTCTGGTTACTAAGCAACTTCCATGCTCTGCAAGACTGCAATAACTCTTGGTTTTGCTGACATTCTTTGTCAGGCTCTTCTTTCTGTCATGATTGATAAACTGAACGGGTATGGCAATATTTTGAAGTATATTACAAAGTCAGGCAAGCAAGACTTATATGCAGAGCTGATAGGTGCCCTTAGATTCGGATCTGCAGGGTATGAAACATTCTTCTGAATCATTTTCTTTTGTTGGGACTCTCTAACTTTACTCTGATCCCATATACTTTATGTGTTTATGACAACTAGTACCCCCCACCCCACCCAGCTAATTGTTTTTTTTATACCAGGCCAAGTGGCTATTATGATCCTACCTTGTTTATCCAACATGGAGTCTCTATTTTAGAGGATTTGGTAATTACTTTGGCTGATGGAATAGCAAGCATATATTTGGAGCTCATGTCTGTAGATAGTAGCATGACCACTGAGATGAACACTATTGGTTCAAATTTGTCTACTTTGTCAACCCGAGCTCTTCAGAAACTACGCAATGAGGTACCTTTTTTCTTTCTCGTTTGTTAAGTTTTCTGGGATTTTAGTTTCAACATAGAGGTCCCCTTCTGTAACTCGTGTAAATAATTACATTTCTCTGAAGGAGTTGTTTGATGAATAAGATGAGATTAAATTATTTGGCTTACTTCTTAAGGTTCAACTATGGTATTGATCTTGGCTCAGTTGCGGGAGATAATATTTTTTTTGGTTAATTTCATTGTAAGAATCCAAGAAAAATCATTTGACCAGATTAGTTGTTTCAAGAATTTCTATCAAAATTAACTTCTCTTTTAACTTTTCCGTGGCTCTTGGAATTGTTTTAACTTGTTGATTATTCACGGGACTTCAAATCGTGAGGTTATGATAAGTCTGTGCCCTTCTTTAGTTAAAAAAAAGTGTAGGCTTTTCATTCATTCTAGGTGGGCCAAGATTAATGTAAATCAACATTGAAAAGCTTGAGAAGTGTCTTCTCCTGTTAAATTAAACCCAGCAAAAAAATGACTATTTAATTACTAGTTCTAGATTAGGATACATTTAACTGAAATCAAAGAGCGTCTAGTAGCTTGGTTCATGCTTTAGCTCTAGCCAATTGTGAGTATTATTTGAACTGTGGCAGTTTCTTGCTAGTGTTATTAAAGTTTCACCATGTGAAATTTACTATCTTATGACAGGTGGTGTTGCACCAGTGGTTACATCAGAACATGGAATCTATAGTTTTAATGTATGAAGATCGCTTTGAACTTCGTACTCTTCAAACCCAATTTGTCGAAGGCAGTAGCAAAAGGGAGGCTGAGAGTTTTGGACCTTTTGGTTGGTGGAAGAAGCTTTCCTTTACGAGATCAGGAGTCGTGACTCCTTCTTTATCGTTTGTTGTTATAAGCAAAAAATCCATATCTGTCAAGCGGACCAAGGAACTGAGGGGTTTGACTGGGTGGTGAGTTACAATAAATAATTTAATTTTCCTTGCACATATTCTCTCACCTTTCTTAGATATATACTAGATTTAGTGGTTCTGTTATATAGGGCCTGCCTTGAGGTATAGGAAGGAAATTAAGGAAACTATAGGTGTGATATTTTAATGGTAACTTTAGGTGACTCCCCTTTTTACTGTTTAAATAATGAGTAGTGACCCAACATTTCAAAAGATGTCCCAGATAAAGGATGTGAGACCAAGAAAATGTTCTATGTGAATAATTTGGGAATCATCCAGATACAATTTATTTCCAACATCGTTGGATACTTTTATAAAATTAACAATAGTTTAACTTTGTCGACTATTCAAACAGAGATTTTTAATGTTTTATGTTGAATGATCTTATGATGATAAACTTAAGACAAGAATGCTTGGAAGGAGTAAAGGCGTGCTTCCACTGGTTTCTTTTTCTTATTGCTTGTGTTTATGTTGCCTATTAGCTATTTACATCTAGTAACTCATAATTTATTTTCCATGTGGCAGGCCGTATTACTTCAGTCTAGTTCTTGAAGTGTCTGATATTG
>JAULKM010000007.1:4773334-4792852 GCA_032355605.1 Rubia tinctorum
ATTCATTTTATATATTATAATGTATTATTAAATTTCATATTCAACTTATTTTGGGTGGAAAAATTTATTTAGATTAATTGTTAATGATAAAATTAATGAGTATGATAGATAAAATCAAGTGGGGTCCATGAATAGTGCAGAGTGGTCTCTTACCATTGTGGAGGCAAAAAAGTGGTGGTCTCTTAAGTGGTCTCTTAGTGTTAGGTGGAAGAGAGAGATTGAGAAAAATAATGTATTTAATTGGTAAGAGACCGCTAGCGGTCTCTACCACTGCACATGGCCTAAGGGCATGTGCAGTGGTGGTCTCTTAAAATTAAGAGACCACTCTAGAGACCGAAAATGCCCACAATGGGGGTCTCTAGAGTGGTCTCTTAATAAGACACCACCCAAAAGGCTCTTACGAGCCCACTGAAGAGGCTGAAATGTCAGACCAACTACCCGCATGTGCCCGCCCTTCTTTCCTTTTAATTTCAGATGGGGACACGTGTCGCTCATTGGTTGGGCCACGTATCCCCTCATTTGTTTCTAAAAAAATCCAAATTTTAAAAAAATTGTAAAATTAATTTTAAAATATGTAAAATACTTTTAAAAACTCTTTAATTTTGTTTTAAAATCTGGAAAAAATTATAATATTTTTGAAAAAACAAAATTCAATTTTAAATATTATAATGTATTATTAAATTCGCATTCAACTTATTTTGAGTGGACAAATTTATTTAGATTAAATGTTAATGGTAAAATTAATGAGTATGAAAAAAAAATTAAGTGGGGTCCATGAATAGTACATAGTGGTCTCTTAACACTGTAGCGGAAAAAAGGGTGGTCTCTTAAGTGGTCTCTTAGGGTGAGATGGAAAAGAAAGATTGAGAAAAATAATATATTTAATTGGTAAGAGACAACTAGCGGTCTCTACCACTACACTTGGCCTGAGACCACTTAAGATATCACCCTTTTTTTCCTTCACAATAGTAAGAGATCATTCTCTACTATTCATGGACCACACTTAATGTTGTCTATCCTAGTCATTAAGTTTACCATTAACATTAGCATTTAAATAAATTTGTCCATCCAAAATAAGTTGATTGTGAAATTTAATAATGCATTGTAATATTAAAAATTAAATTTCATTTTTTCAAAAATTATTAAATAATTATTTTTTTCGTTCTTGTATGTATCGTCAGTCATTGAAAAAAAATCATTTTTTTAAAAATATTTTAAAAGGAGAAATTATAACGACTAGCAATAATTTTAAAAGGAGAAATTAATTTTTAGATTTTTCTAAAAAAAAACATTACATTAGAAATAATCAATTATAACGACTAGAAAAATTACAAATAATAAAATATTAATTTAGTCCGATCAATTATTGCAATTTGAAAATTGAAATATTAAACTAGTCTGACCAATTATTACAAATAAAAAAATTGAAATATTGATCTAGTTTGACCAATTATTACAAAAAGGAAACCAAAATATTATCTAGTCTGACCAATTATTACTAACAAAATACAAGTTAAGAATAAAAAACCAGAAAACATGGATGACGATACCATATAGACATATTTTGACCACCCAAATATTGGTAGAGATGTTCCGTAAGGTCGTTTTGCAACCGGTCATGTTTAGCACTGTTGCGTACTTCCCTCCAATTGTGCCTAAAAGTCGGAAGATCAACATGCCACTCCGCGTTATAATGTCAACGAGAGTCGTTTTGGTCATAATCACCTGGTTGAACCTGCAACCCATAGGTATCTTTTTCATCTTCGATTATCATGTTGTGAAGTATAATATAAGCTATCATAATTTCACCCAATGTTTCTATATTCCAGTATCGGGCTGGGTTACAGATCACGTAGAACCGTGCTTATAAAATACTGAAAGCACGTTCGATGTTTTTTCGGTAGCTCTCTTGACACTATGTGAAAAGTTGTTTCTTTGGGTTATTCGGAGCCGTATATGCGGGCATGAAGGTCGCCCACTTCAGATAGATTCCATCTGTAAGATAGTACCCTTGATCGTGGTTGCGACTGTTGACTTCATAAGGAAAACGTGGAGCCCTTCCTTCACATACATCATCAAACAAAGGTGACTTATTTAAGACGCTGATATCATTGTTTAACCCCGCCATACCAAAAAATGCATGCCATATCCATGTATCGTATGATGCCACTGCTTCCAAAATAATTGAGACGCGTCCACTTCTACCCTGAAACTGACCTTTCCAACCCACGGGACAATTTTTCCATTCCCAATGCATGTAATCAATATTACACAACATACCTGGAAATCCATGTCCACAAGCTACATGCATCATTCATGCAATATCCTCTTGATTTGTTGGTCGGAGGTACGTTGGACGATACACGACAATTATTTCTTTCACAAAATGAGACACCGTTTATCTTATCGTTGTTTTTCCCATCTGTAAGCATTCATCAAGTTGGTCGAATGCACAACCATATGTCAAATGGCGTATGGCCACCATGCACTTGTGGAGTAGCGAAAATCCATCATAACCCCAAGTATCAGACCTTTGTATGAAATAGGGATCGTGGTTGGTGACATCTTCGAGTATACGTTGGAAAAAATTTTGCCGCATGCGAAACCTAGTACAAAAATGATGTCGTCATACATTTTTTCAGGAGGATGTGCAAAATATTGTCTTTGGAGTACATCTTGTGCTCGGACACGGTCTCTCTTTATATGATTTCTAGTTTTCTTCGGTTAGGTTGGAAAAATTTGAGCACTCTCATCCTCATGGTTGTGTACCATTATCTTGCCATTTCTGGCGAATTCAAGACAAAATTAAACGTCACAGGATTGGTTTCGGGTAAGAAACCGGGAGCATCATAGGTAGGTGGGTTTGATGATTCTCCTAAGTGAAGGTCATCATCGTTGTTTGGGGTATTGGAGGAAGACATTAGTGTGTATAAGAAGGAAGGTAAAGGAGTTCGGGTTGAAATGGAATGTAAACGAATGTCCCCTTTATATAGAACCATGAAATTTTAATAACCCTTTAATTTTGTCTAGCGGAAACTTTGAAATGTTGAATGAATTTAACCCACGTGAATTGATGGGATGTGTCAATGACAACCCCTTTAATTTTGTCTAGTGGAATCTTTGAAATGATGAATGAATTCAACCCACTTGAATAGATGAGACGTGTCAATGACAACCCCTTTAATTTTGTCTTGTGGAATCTTTGAAATGATGAATGAATTCGACCCACGTGAATGGATGGGGCGTGTCAATGACAAACCCTTTAATTTTGTCTAGTGGAATCTTTGAAATGATGAATGAATTCGACTCACGTGAATGGATGGGACATGTCAATAACAACCCCTTTAATTTTATCTAGTGAATCTTTGAAATGATAAATGAATTCAATCCACGTGAACCTCTTTAATTTTGTCTAGTGGAATGTTTGAAATGATGAATGAATTCAACCCACGTAAATAAATAAGACGTGTTAATGACAACCCCTTTAATTTTGTCTAGCATAATCTTTGAAATTATTAATGAATTTGACCCACGTGAATATATGGGACGTGTCAATGACAACCCCTTTAATTTTGTCTAGAGAAATCTATGAAATGATGAATGAATTCAACCTACGTGAATAGATGAGACGTATCAATGACGACCCTTTTAATTTTGTCTAGCGGAATCTCTGAAATAGTGAATGAATTCAACCCCACGTAAATAGATGGGACGTGTCAATGACAATCCCTTTAATTTTATCTAGCGGAATCTTTGAAATGATGAATGAATTCAACTCACGTGAATAGATGAGATGTGTCACTGACAACCCCTTTAATTTTGTCTAGCGGAATCTTTGAAATGATGAATGAATTCAACCAAATATTACAAGTACAACAAATTTTCTTTAAAAAAACCTAGAAAACTTAAAAATCGATCTAGTTTGACCAATTTATAACGAAAGAAAATGACTATAGTATGATCTAGTCTAACCAATTATTACATATAGGCAATTACAATCAATATTGATGTAGAGTATCCCGATTAATTTATCACGCAATGCCATCTGCTATGTGGTCAACTCTTACTGTTGCATCAAAGTGTTGAAGAGTCTAGTGTCAGTTAGCTTTTGTTCGTGCTTCGATTGGATTCGGACGAACTCACGCTGTGCTATGTTATGCTCCCTTTTCTCTCTTTCATTATCCACAACCTTTTCAGCACTTTTAGCAGTTTCTCTGATTGTGGACTGATACTGCATTAATTTTGATTATGTTGATTGTCTATCATCTGTTGTTCTTCGCGCCACCTTTCCTTTTCCCCCTTCCTTGCATTTAGCGGCTTTGGCGCCAATCGGCCCGGATGAATATTGCATCGTTCTAGCATTATCGCTACTATGGGGCGTTGATGGCACTCGTGGTGTATATTCCTCTCCATCAGTTTTCTTTGGGCCATATTGTGCCAAAAATTTAGGGTTATCCTTGCACGAATCATAGCAATAAAAAAATTTGTTGGCCTTCATTTTCATCTGCAAACAAGTTCATGGCCCATGACTTTATATCTCCTTGGCTAGAACCGCTCCCGCTCCAACTATAGTGTCGCATGGCTTTACTTTCACATCCCACATATTTGCTAATATTGTGAGATTTTTTTTGGCACCGACACTTGCACGACTTCATTGACCAGTTGCATTTTGCATAATGATTCACATCGGTCATATTTTAGGCCAATACAGACCTGCATCTTGACCCGTCCCCATGACACACTCGGTGGAATGCTCGAACCACACTCCACAAAGAACGTTATCATCATCTACACTCCATTCGTCTCGACTAACTTTTTTCTTTGTATCCTTACTCCCAGACACTCGTGTTGTATCATCGCTTTCTTCACCTGCATTATTTCCTAAACGATTAAATGAATTTTATTTGTAAAAAAAATGTCACACATATACTGATTAAAATATGTTTATTTATTTAAAAAATAAGTGAACATATTAAATATACTAATTTTCATATAAATAGTAAAAAAAAGAGGCAACCTAAATGAATTAAATATACCATATTCTTAAAAATACTAAATTACATATACTAATTTAGATATACTGATTTAAGTACTTTTTCATTTAAATACTATAAACTAGATTCATCATAATGAAAATATACACATTAAAATAGGGCTTACCATCCAAAACATCATGACTTCCAAATTGTTGCCCATGTCACCTCCAAAATTTTGACCCGGTGTACCCCGACCTCCTTTGCTTAAAAAGTATCTCGATTCGTTTATAGCCTCAAGATGTGGAGAATTAAAGTTTTGACTAAAAAAAATTGGGTAAGAATTTTGCAATTGGACGTTTAGATTTTGGGAAGAGTGGTTTGGGTAAGGAGAGTTTGTGTATGCATTTTGGAAAGAATGAAATTGATTTTGAAAATTCATGTATGGATTTTGGGAATTCATATAGAAATTGGGAGGGACGTTTGTAGGATTTCCACTAATTTCCAAATTTGAAATAAATGGACGAAAATATGGATTTTGCGCTGAATTTTCTAAATTAAAAGCATTTGGAATTACTTTATCTTTCCCCTTCGACGTTTTTCATGAATCTATCACAAAAAAATAGAAATGAAAGTGAAAATTGGAGCAAAATTTAGAAGATTAAACAATGAGATAGAAGTATTGGAATTTGAAGTTGTGTGATTAAATGGATTGAAATCAACTCTATTTATAGGTAAAAAAGTCGGGGAAGGGATGGAAAAATCTTGTTTTTAATTTCTAGAAAAAAATTTAAAAAATTGGGATTTAAAAAAATAGTTGTTGGGACACTTGTCGCCCTGAGATTGGGACACATGTCCCATTCAAAATCTGCCCCAATATAGACGTTAAAAGGGGACCCGTTTCACCTTGTGATTAGGCCATGTGTCCCTTGTGTTTAAATTTAAGTTGTGGCGGTCAAACTATCCGTTGTGGACACGTGGCACAATCACTGGGTGACACATGTCTGCAGAAGAACAAAAAATAAGCTAGTTGGAGTGGGACACGTGAGCCAATGGAAAGCTGTCACGTGTCCCACACAGGGACAAAAAAAGGAGCCACACATGAGCTGCCCTATGGGCTGACATGCATTTAATTAAAGTGGGTTCTTGAGTAGTCTTTTAGCAAAAGACCAAAATGTGGTCTTTTAATAAGAGGTCGCTTTAGATACCACCATTATGAACATTTTTTATTTTTAGAACGGTCTCTTAAAATTAATATACCATCACTGCACATAATCTGGATTTGTCTGATCATAGCTAATTAAACAGCATAAACAGTGCTCGGTCGAGCCATTATTACATCAATAATATATCTTCAACTGCTCACTCCTTGACTTTTGAAACGCCAAATCTCTCATGGAAATATTGGAGGTCTCTTCACGCAATTGGTGGTTTATTTCCATTAAGTATTGGTCTGAATATTAAGATACTGAATCATTACATTAAAAGGTTGGAAATAAAAATCATGATTGATGAATGAAGAACTGACTAATTAAATAAATTAAAAATATATATACTCCCTCTTTCCCAATTTAAATTTCACAACATTCATTATCATAATGTTCAAAAAAAATATGTTTAATCGTTAATGTGTTTAACTACGTACAATAACGACAAATAAAATTTGATATTTAGAATTTACTTGTTACGAACCATATCACATCCGGTAATATGTTACTCATATACATTTATTTAAATATGTGATCAAATTTTAATAAATAATAATGTTTAAAAAGTAAATGTGCAATTTAAAGTGGAACGGAAAATATTACACATGAGTACTCTAGTCTGTAACTACTATTACATTGACATTTTAGTCCTTCCGAGGATGCCAGATAATTATTATTTTTAATAAAGTTACAATTTAATCTATAAAGACTGAATGTTTAATGCATTAGTTTATTTATCACTATAGTTTATACGAATTACAAGAATAGGAATAAAAGAAAGTGAATATCTATCAATCTTATCATATCTCAATCATCGAACACATATCTCACTACTATAAATTAGAGCTTTCGTAACACTTTATTTGCAACACTTATTTAAAATGGTACAATAGCTTATAAAGTGTTACTTACAACTTTGAAAAATATTTCATAAATATTGAAAAGTGTTACCTAAATTTTAAAAAGTGTTACATTAGATCTAATGTAACATCGCATACGATAATACTCGTAAAAGTGTTACAATAGGTTAAAGTGTTAAAATGGCACGTAAAGTAACACTTTTGCAAGTATTACTTTAGGCGATGTTACATTAGACCTAGTGTAACACTTTTTAAATTTTAGGCAACACTTATGTAACACTTTTTAAAAGTTTAAGTAACACTTTATAATGTATTGTAATATTTTAAATAAGTGTAGCAAGGAAAGTGTTACATTAGCCTTAGTTTGTAGTGGTGTCTTAATCATTAATATTGTATATCCTAACCCCCCCACCTCCCTCACACACACCAAACGAAAAGTTAGATTTCTGAAATGCACAACTTGGACCCAAATAACTCAAACAAAGAACGGGAAAGTTCACTAGTGGAAGATGACCCATTAAAGACACCACTTATAAGGTTGTTCCATTTTTTTTCTTCTGAGGATCCGCCTTTGAAGGGGATCCAAAGTGAGTTCCGAACTCGGAACTCCTTTTGAGGTCACCAATTTCATTTCAAATGCGGTTTGAAATCGATAAAAGGTACTTCCGCCTTTGAATAAATTCGATCAAGTCGGTTTCATTGTAGAACCGCATTTGATGAAGTGCCTTTGTTGGGCTAGTATATAAATAAAACCCTAGCCCATTTATTTTTTCTAACTCCCCAGCTCTTCACCTTTGTTTTCTCTTCAACTCTCCACGTCTTTAGCCCCCCCTGCTTCACCGCCATCCCCTGTCTCCCTGTCACCCCCCTGCTTCACCGCCGTCCTTTGCCTACCTGTAGTCCCCCTAATTCATTGCCCGCTCTCCCTCTTGCTCTTCCGTCGCTGCCGGTGAAGGCTCTGCCCCCCTGCGCCGTGGATCCTCTGTGACAAAGGTGTATTTGTATGCCTTTTGTAGGTTGATGTGTATTGACAGAGGTGAATTGGTATGTCTTTTGTTCATATTGATGTGTATTTGGGTGTTGTAATTTTTGTTCCCTAGATCTTGGTTTGTTTAGTTTCCGGCAGCCTTTTTTTGGGACATCGGAAACAAGTTCTGAATTTGGAACTGCTTCTGACCTCGATAGAAGGTGGTTCTTCAGAGTGACTTTGATTGAAATTGATCAAAGTCACTACCAGAGAAGACACCTTCAAAGTGACTTATAATGTCCAATAAAACCACCTTTAATAGGCCATCCTTTACTAGTGGTCCTTCAGTGAAAATATTACCAAGTTGAAGGAAAGTAGGAACATGATGGAGATGAAACTTGCCCGAAATAACGAACTCACAGACAAAGTTGTAGGCAATGTCCATATGTTTTGCCTGCGTGTGAGCGACTGGATTTTGAACCAAAAAGAGTGCATTGTTGTTGCTGGAAAGCAAGAGCGGAACGGTGCAGACACTAGTGTAGCTTGGGTCTATTAAAGACGGTTATGTCTGCAATTTAAAGGTACTTTTTAGGTGTCTTTGCTGGCTCAACCTTTAATGAATAAGAAAATAAGGTGCCTTGAATAAGATGTTTCCGAGTTCAGAAACTAATTCTTACCTTCCAAAAAATAGCTGCCGAAAATCGATTGGTTTTCGGCAGCCAAACGAGTAACACGGATCTGAAAAAACAAATTTAATCAACACAACACCAAATACTAGCACAACACCAAAAACATCAAAAACATCAAAAACATCAAAAACATATATAGATTCTACTCACTAGAAACATAGATCTACAACATAGATTACCAAAATCACCAAAAACTAGGAAAACAACAAAAAACAACAATGAAGGTGGTGGCAGAGGACAAGCCAGCGGCAGAGACGGAGGAGGAGGACAAGCCAATGGTATAGAAGGAGGTGGATGATGAGCTAGCGGTGGAGTTTCACGGTGGGGGATGGAGGAAGCGGACGAGCAAAGGCGTACGAGCACCTTCTCCGACACCAGCTCCTTCTCCGGCAACGAGCGAGAGGCGTACGAGCATAGGCGAGTGGACGGGAGCGGAGGCGACCGGCGGAAAGACTTCACGGTAGACGAGTAAGGACATCGATCGGCAGATGGTGGAGGCGATAGAGGGGTATGAAGGGACAGATTGGTGAGGCGGCAGTGGGGGTGAGGCGGCGGATAGATGAGAGGTGGCAGATGGGTGAGGCGACAGTGGATAAGGTGTCTATGAGGTGAAAGCGAAGGGGAAGAGTTTCATGTGGGATGCGTTTTAGATAGGTGATGAAGGGGGAGAAACTGATAAATAAAATATGGTTTAAGTACATTATTAATGGGGTAAGGGGCAGAATATATGGGTCAGCCTATTTTGGGCCAAAACATGAGCCCATTAAAGGCGGTTCTATTTAGAACCGCCTTTAAAACGAAGAGGGGAACTGAGAAAGTATTTTCGAACTCAAAAATCTGCCATTTCCAAACTCATAAATGGCTATGGACCTTAATTAAAGGCGGAAGCGCCTTTAATAACCGCCTTTAATTGATTTTCATTAAAAGGGGAACCGCCTTTAATTAGTTCAGAACCGTTTTTAAAGGAATTTTTGCACTCGAAAATGCATCCGGACTTCAATTAAAGGCGGTTCCTAAGGAATTGCCTTCCTATGCCGCCTTTAATAGAATTATCTCTACTAGTGAGAGTGCAAATGAAGATTACGAAGAAGATGAGGTAACATACTACTCCTGTTGCGTTGTTCACCAAGACACGATACTCAGACTCATAAGTTCATAATTAGAGTGAGAAATCATGAGTTGCTTCTAAGCACTCTAGGAGATGAGAATTCCACCCAGAAAGACATCATATCCATATGTCGAATGACGAGTCTCGAGACATCGTGCCCAGTCTGCTTCGGAGTATCACAACACCTAGAAAAAGCGTACCGATCTAAAGGAAAAATCATAGTGCAAAGTGAAATGATCATACTGGAGAATGCGAGTATCTGCTACAAAGTGATCATCAAGAGGATTAGAAAGTATTGACAGACAAAATTAACAGCAAAGGAAAGATCTAAATGAGTGATGGTGTGATACTGCAGAGCACCAACCAATGACCGATAAAGAGTGGGATTGGATTACTTCTCCCTGGTACTATTGTGAAGTTGAGGCTGCAAGAAAAACAACATATAAACAGTCACAACGTCAATCATACTAACCCGACTAAGGATATCGGGTATACTTGGCCTGGCCCAATTCCGTGGGATTAGACTCAACCTACAAGCCGAGAAAATAATGGAGAGAGTTTAAGTCCTTAATGGAAAACTTTTATCAATTCATGCAGTGAACTGACAGATAGCAAGGGAGTCGTTTCCATTAAGGATAATATCGTCAACAAATACCAAAAGATACATCAGTGTAGTATCTTGAGAGAAGACAAACAAGGACGTGACGATCGAACTACAGAGAAACCCAAGGCAACGGAAATAAGTGTTGAACCGCTGGAAACAAACACATAGGGCTTGCTTAAGATCATAAATTGCTTTCTGCAGCAGAAAAATAAGAGTTAGGTGAGCATCGTCCTTTAAACTGACAAGTTTAACCATATAGACCAGAGTATCAAGAACACCGTTGAGAAAAGCATTCATGACATCCAGCTGATGGAGGATTTATCGTAACATGGTGGTAATGCGAAGGACGGTAAGAACAGTGGATGCGTTCACACTGACAGAAGGTATGATTTGTGGAATTTGGGAGAAGATCTTAGCAACCAGACAAGTTTTGTGGAGATCAATACTACCATAGACGAAAAGGAGCCGGCCACGTTCACATCCAGAGGTTGCAGGTCACGCAGCACCAAATCCCAATTAAATTTTATTCTTAATTAAATTTTATTATATTACATATTAATTCATGATACCATAGAATGAGTAACGGAGAGCATGATTTTTCAATTGTGGGGAGACTTTTAAAGTGGCAGCGTGTGCCACGATTTATAGAGAAACCGACTACGTTAATTACCCGATTGAATTTAGACATTCGATCTACAACCAAGAATGATTTATTACTATGACAAGGCAATCATTTAATTATAGGTTAACCACTAGGCAAGGTATTGATAAAGACCGTCTTTTTATAAGCATATGGAAAAACGGAGTTGAATTGAAATGATAGAAAGGTAAAATATTTTAGTTGCAAAAATTTATTATGCAACATGTAGGAGTCATAAGTTTATGACCCGATTGATACAACCAAAAAATTTGATTTTGATTTATTCAAATTTACAATTTAAACCTTGATATTTCCATAAATTATGAAAATGCCGTATTTCAAGAGACGCACTCTAACCACTAAACTAATATACTGTATTCATCAATATTATTCAAAGCTAAATGCCCACCAAGTCAAACCAGAATTTCTTGAGCAACCCGCCCAAGCAAGAAAGGGCCATTATCTAGTTTTCTTTATCTTTTCTTTCTGGCTGGTCTTCTTTTCATCTTTTCCCTTTTACAGAAGCAGGGCCTTTTCCTTTTTATTTCCAACTTTCTATTATTAATTTCTTCCAGGTTTAATTGTTACCCTTGGTTTGGAATTTTGAAAATTCTCCAGAATTTTGTTACAGTTCTCAAGGGGACAATTGGCATCTATACATATCTCCAGCGTCCGGGAATATTTCATTTTTTACAAACACTTGGGTGAGACGGTCTCACCTAATGTTATGGTGAGACGGAGGGTTTTTATACAATTATTTAAATATGAAAAATGACATGGGGTAGTTTATGTAATTTTTAAAACTTTATTTTGTACCTTGTCTCACCATAAGTTATGGTGAGACGGTCTCACACGAGTCTTTCTCTTCATTTTTACAGTGTGAAATGACATCAAGAATTAGAGCTAAAATTCGAAAACAAAGGAATGAACTCTCTGTTATTAATGGAGGGAGGTTAAGTAGCTAAACCCACCTTACACATTTTAAGATTATAAATTTTAGAGTAATTTTTTAATAGAAATAAATTGGGTGAGATCGTATCAGAAGGATATTATATATATATATATAATATTTATATTTGAAAAAGGGCAATATATATAGTTCCACATGAAATTGAGACATTGTATTGGAAAAAAAATCTTTTTTCCATAAGCATATGAAAAGATAGGGTTAAATTAGAATAATATGAAATTGGGGCTTTATATTCTACAGTAATTGCAAGTAAAACATTTGTTATATGTTTTTAACTGTACATATGCAATGATGTTTTTTAACCAAAATTCAAATATGAGTGAATTTACCAAATAACTTATAACTTGAATTTGACTTGGACTTTGATTGCTTTAACCCACAATATTTTTAAAATATTTTTAAGTAAAATTACACCTGAGTTTATGATCTTTCCATAATTTATTAAAAGATTTTCATTTAAGAGATATACTCTAAATTCAAGATTGTATTTTTTTTAAATAGAATAAATATATCGAGAAATTAATGGATTAGAAGATAAACTCCCACAAAATTGGATGTAATTGACTAATAAATTTCCTATATTTTCTTAATCTATCTCACGCTAGTGGAGATTGTTTGATTAAAGGCGAATCGCCTTAGATTAGGACATGAAGTAGGTTTCGAATTCGGAACTCCCTCCCAACTTACGAGTTTCATTTTAAAGGCGGTTCAAATTCGATCAAAGGTGGTTCCGCCTCTAATTGAGTTCGATTAAAGACAATTCCATTATAGAACTGCCTTAAAATGGCTGCCTTTGTTGGGCTCTTGACCCAATATATGAATAACAATTCAAAATTAAGTTGGGTTCAGTTTTATTTTCTAGCCTTAGGTTTTCCTTTCTGCCTTTTGGCCTCACTCACCCTCACCCCTCCTTCCACCCTCACGCCGCCCTCTACCATTAGCCTCCGCCATCACCCTCATGTCGGCCTCCACCACCGCCACAGATCTCACCTCCGCCGCGTTCGTCGTTGTTGGAGGGCTCCCCCGCGTTCGTCGTTGTTGGAGGGTTTTTTTGCCTGGAGGATTCAGCCGCCGGGGAAGGAGCCCCGCCGTCGCAGGAGGATTCAGCCGCCGCCGGAGGAGCTCCGCCTCTAGAGTAATTTGCCCTATTTTTATTTGCTTTTGTTATGTCTAGTTTGTCCAGATTCATATTTTGGTTGAAGAAATTTCGGATGTGATTGTGTTTCACCGGAGGCTGCTGGAAACATTAAGTTTCAAGAACCTTTTTTAAGACATTGGATTCAAGTTTTGATCCAAAACTTTAATCAGATCCCAATAAAAGATGGTTTTCAAATCGTCTTTGATCTTCAACGATCAAAGGCGGATGACTTCTCTGATCCGATATAACCGCCTTTAATCGGCATGTTCTCCACCAGTGTCATCTTTTTTTGTCATATTTTATCATAAATATTCTAGAACACAATTCTTTTTCTTCTTCTTCATTTTCTCTGAATTTGACAAAAGCTAATTTACGGATAAAATATATTTGAGACTTCAGAGAGTTCGATCTTACACTAACTCTAAGAAAATTTTAATTTGAATTCATTCCGCCAGCATTAATGATCAAATATTTTTTAAGATAACTAGCTACTCTTCGTTAAAATGTAGAGTTACGGTGGGGCGAAAGATCAGGTGAATCAAATAAAACTCTTATACTACAGGAGTATACACTTGTAGCTAGGAAAATGAAACAAAAAGAACATAAAGAGCAAAGTCCCTTTGTGGTGGGTATGAATAGTGTATACCCCGGTCCATCTATATAAATTATTTATTTACTTTTTCATAGTAATCAATGAACATGTTTGATCGTAAATATCTCTACTTACTTATAATAGTATCCGCATAAAAAAATTAATATTTAGAATAATTTAACAAGATCTCACATGATATAATTTATATATAGATTAATTTATATTTACGATCAAAGTTTACAAAGTTTGACTCCCAAAAATCAGTTAAGCAATTTATAATGGGACTAAGGAAATATATATAACAGGCTCAAAAGTGTGAAATTACTTTATATACCTTTAACCACATTGAGAGCTTAATGTAAAAACCTGGATTTATACGTATACTCCCTCCGTTTCTCTATTTGTAGCACACTTATTTTATTGGAATTTTTTTTAAATGACATATTTTTATTTTTGGCAAGATTCTATCAATCTCATTTACTCATTCTATTTTTTAATTTTTACATTCTATTTCATTCACTAATTTTCTTCACCGAAATTCAAGAAACTAAAACTAGTGTGCTACTCTTAGTGAAATAGAGAGAGTAAATATATTCACACATGATAAAGAAAAAAAAGAAAGATAAGACCAGTTTGGTCAATTTCTGCACCAAAGTCTGTTCCCTCAGATTTATAGCCAGCCAGCCATTCTACTTTCAGCCAATCCAACAAACCTCAATTATTCTCAATCTCCTTCTTCCTCAACAATATTACTGTGTCTCCATTTTCTCCAAAACCCTTCTTTCCATTATTCACTTTTCTTCATTCCTTTTTTCTCATCTTCATCTTAATTTTCTCTCATTTTTTCTCTTCACAGTAAAGGCAAGGCATTGGTTAATGGATATTGATCTCCTGTGGGATCTTGGGGGGGTGGTTTCCATTTATATTTGTTGAGATTGCATGGCACCATTGAAATCATCTTCATCATTTTCTTTTGAAAAAAGCCCTAATATTTGTTTCCTTTCCTTTCTTGCCCTAAATCTCTTGGTTTTCCTTCTTCTCACTCCATCCACCTCTGTCAATCCCTCCATGGCGGCTTCCGCGCGGCGTTTGGCCGGTTCTTCTCAAACATCCAGCACCGTCAACTTTCACCCTGCAGAAAAGGCACACAGCCCATCATCGCCGTCGTCTTCTTCTTCATCGTCTTCCTCGAGGCAGTTTGAAGCAGGAGAACATGAAGTTCCAAGTGGGCCCAACCCCATTTCAAATTGAGCTGGTAAGTTACTGAGGATCCAGTTGAGTATCTGTGTCTTAAGTGAAGATCTTGATCGCCATTATCAGTAGGATGATGATCACTTTTTCCACCGGTTCTTCTTGGCTCGTTTTCCCCCCTAGAATATTGTATGTGTATGTATATACAGGTGAAGAGAACGGTTTGTAACTATAAAAATATATGAATTTATATGTCGGCCATATATAGTTGAACTTGAACACCATGTTTGATTGGTTGCGGAAGAGAGTGTATTATTTATTTATTTATTTTAGTCGTTGATTTACAGTACTCGAATTAATCGATCTTTGTGTATTTTTAATTAATTCGTTAATAATATGGTCTCTATTTCAATTTTGTTTTTTTAAATGTAGCGAATGTTGGGATAACTACTCAAACTCTAAACGTAGTTAAAGTTGAGTTAGGAAATAATTTTTTATAAAAAAAAATTATTTTCTATTGTTGCTTCTTGATCGCTTCTTATTCGTTGTTGTTCTTGGTAAAGAGGGATTTCTAATCTGGACGAGGAGTTGAAGGTTCGAGATTAAAATCTGTATCGAACATTAATGAAATTAGTATTTTCTAAATAAATTTACTATTAAACTACATTCGTGCACCACTTTTCTAAAAGAATGGAGTTGATTTATGCTTCTGACACACACCATTATTCACAATGCATTATACAATTAAGATGCGGTCTTGTTTAAAAATTTATGAGTCATATTTGATTCTCAATCAATAGAATAATGGATCAATATGAACCATGCACAATATATAATGTGGATTCCTTTTTGCATAACATTATTAAAATCATGCTTTTTAAAACACAATTCTTTTTTCCGTTTTCCCCCTTCATTTTCATACAATATATCGACTTTTTCTTTTTTCTTTGAAGTTTGATCTCTTTTGTGTTCCAAACTAGGGTTTTCCTGCATCTCTTTGGGAGGAAGAACACAGTAATTTTGCTTGGAATTAAATGAATGAAACTTTGCATTAATTATAATTAGTGGAGTCAGATCTATGTAGTGGAATGACCTTTTGGGTGTTTTTCTTTTTTTCCCCTTCTAATTACTATGCAAAAGTTTGTTTGAACTTTACTTTTGTCATCTCTAAACACAGAATCCCATAAAGATGATTTCACACAGACATGATGAGCCCATGATTTGATAATCACAACAGTTACATTTAGTACTGTTATTGACCTAATCAAATCTGTACTCCTGTTGCTAGATATACTAGGCTAAACATAGCAAGGAAAATTAGGGTACCGATTAAGGAATCCATAAAAAGAAGAGAAAATTTCCTTCATAATTATTTGAAATAAGTGTTAATCACTTCCTTATTTTGCTAATTTTGACAAAGAGGTTATGATGCGTCTACAATAAGGATTTTTTTAATCATTTCATTTTATTATCAACTGTGAACATTAATAGCTTTTTATGCATATGACTATCCTTTCCTTTGTAAAACGATGCATTTGTAATTTGCAAATGTTATCATTTCTATCTGCATTAAATGTAAATAAAAATACTGATATTTCGTATATAAGTGTGCATTTTGTATATACGTATAAATTTCGTGTGTATTGATTTTAAATTTTATTATGATTTAATAATTGGTTACCATCAATTTTTTATTATTGAATTTCAACTTTTAAATTTGGTCACCAACTGAAGTTAAAAGAAACATTACCAATCTATTATGGTCGCAAAAGTGTATCATCACTCTGATCCATCCTCATCACTCGTCACTAAAATATATTAACATTGTTAGCATATTATCTTCGCTAGAGAATATTAATGCTAACGACCTATTCCCATCGCTAGAGCATATTACCACTAACAACCTATTCTCGTCGCTAAATCGTATCAATGATAGCCACAAAGATTTGTTGCTAAAGCATCTGACCCATCTCTATTTGTGACAAATTTTGGGTCGCTATTCTTTGTCTCTAAAAAGCACCATTTACAGGGGGAAATTGACCCATAGCTAAAGCCACCGTTTGTGCCTGAATAAGGGAGCGCTGGTTTTATCTTTGCGAGTAGTACATCGTACTATACTCACACGTTAATTTTGAGTTTTGTTTGAATGAGAAATGATGGCTCAAAAGTGATTACTTGAAGAGTAATATTTTGGTTTTTGTGGTATATTGAAAATATTATATTGGAAATGGGAAGGAAATATTTCTAGCATAAAAGCTATGATGAAAACACTAGGTATATCAACTAGTAATTTGGGAGATCTCGACTCAAGATCACGTGCGCGTGGTTAGGTTCAGGATGGGATTGGGCCACGAGTTTTCGAGAATGTTCGGGTAGGTCTTTTTGGACCGTGGCCCAACTTTAATTTTTGAGCCGGTCAACCCTCCTAATTGCAGAGGCGTAAATCGCCTTTGGCCTTCTATTTCTGAGTTGTGCAGGACAAAATCTATTCGCAGTTGTACCTTGGGATTCAGAACGCTATCTGACTGTCGCAACTGCAGGACTGGTGTGTCGTTTTACACCAAAAATAATTCGAGCTCTAAGATGAATTTTCAGTTCCGGATTTTGCGATCGGTATGGGCATACTGATCAGTACAACTGCGAGCAAGTTGGTTACCTAGGAGATTGGCGAGACTTTTTCCTTGCTAAATTGTAACCAATGTAACCGGACGAGGATAGTGAATGAGCAAAACCAAAAATTGAGTAAAAAAAGAGAATGTGAATTGTTAAAGATTGCAAAAGATTCAATTATGATGAGAAAATTCCAGTCTGATCAATTCCGTACTGGCTTTCTATCTCGATTCTTGATGCAAAAATGACTTTATATGCATGCACACAAATTGGTTATAGTTGCAAGCAACCAATCTTTCTTTACCTTGTCGATAATCCTGAGAACTGAAAATTCAGATTCAGGATTTTATGGTCGGTATGGGCATCCCGACCAGTACAGTTGCGAGCAAGTTCGTTTCCCAAGAGATTGACGAGTCTTTTTCCTTAATCTTTAATCTGCGAAATTGTAATAAATGTAACCAGATGAGGATAGTGAATGAGGAAAACCAACAATTGAGAAAAAATGAGAATAGAAAATTGTTATAGATTGTAAAAAGATTCAACTATGATGAGAAAATTATGGTTCCAATCAATTCCGTAATTGCTTTCTATCTCAATCCTTGATGCAAAGATGAGTTTAAATGCATGCATGCAAATTGGTTATAGTTGCAAGCAACCAATCTTTCCTTACCTTGTCGATAATCAGGAGGACGCATCACCAACTATTTCTCTAACATATAACCTAAGAGACGCTCTATAGATTTAATATGCTAGCAACATTAACAACGAGAAAGACCCAATTCATAACCAAAAAACTCTGACACAGGATTGTTAAATTAAGACTGTTGTTCCCTACCATTGATTGAAATGAAATCACAATTACGGATAATTGGTTCAATTTGTATTAAACTAACTAACATGCTATCAAATATTGCACACTACTGTAAAACATGAAAGCAATCATAAACATTATAATCAAGAACAACATATACTAGCATGCAATCAAAGTATTAAAAGCTAATTAGATCTCACGAGAATTGATGTCAGTGCTTCCTTGATTTTCACAGAAAAGAAGAATTTGGCTAGAAAACATAGTTGAATTAACAATCGAAAATATAAAAATAAATGATGAAAATTGTTTGAATAAAATACTGAAAAGTTCCAAAACTTGAATACAGTTTTTGCGCAAATTACACTGCGTCCGTATGTCTATTGTATTTGCCTATATCGGAGTACCATCACGTGCGATATTATTAATTAAAATATTATAATTAAGTTTTTTTACATGTTGTGTCTTACATTTAAATTGAAAACAAAAAATTATTTAAAATTTTAATGTTTAGTCATCTAAGAAAAACTACGTGACATAGTTAGAAATCGTTAAATATTAAATAAATAAACTATTTTATAATATTTCATTCAAATTATTTTAAAAATAATTATTTATATGTTGAGATTCATTTTAAAAGGGTATCATAATTATATGTATCTCATTGCAATAAATAAAAGTAAATATCAAATGACCTTATTAGTCTCACTAATCATAAAATTTTCTCATTTAACAATCAGTTTGTTTAAAACAAGACTTTAACATGTATACATCTTTCTATCAGGAGTACTATATTAATGTATTAAAAAAATTTGAACATTTTGTTATTTCAGATTATGTTTTATTTATGGTTTTATTTATATCTTAAGAAGTTATATATTTTAACAAGTTATGATTATTATATATAGTAAAAAAATTAAATAAGTAACATATTAATATTATATTATATTATAATTGAGACTAATAGAAATTAAAAAGATTAAGAAATATCTTCTCCTAACATTTAGGAGTTTTCAAGCAATCTAACCCATTTATAACTTTGACTTGACAAAATTAATTCCACCAAAATATTTCATGTAATGTCCAGTTTTCTTGCACACAACTTTCCTTTTATTCTTTCTTCGGTAAACCGAAGCCACGCACGTTCAGCGTACGAATCC
>JAULKM010000007.1:4843004-4865072 GCA_032355605.1 Rubia tinctorum
AAGCAACAAATAGTTTATAATCGGTTACAAGTTGATTATACGTCAGGTTGAATTGGGTTCAAGTTGAAACGTATTCCAATTGAATCATGTTTTGGTCGGAATAAAATTTCAAGTTGATTCAGTCGTGTTAGGTTAGAGTCCAGATTATCAAGTCATAATCGGGTTTCGAGTTGAGTTCGGGTCGAGTCGGGTTCGGGTTTGAACCCAGATTATCATGTCAAAATCGGGTTTCGGGTTGAGTTCGGGCCGGGTCGGGTTTGGGCCAGTATTTTGTGGGTCAGAATCGGGTTCGGGTTGAGTTCGGTTCGGGTCGGGTTCGGGTCAATATTTTGCGGGTCAGGATCGGTTTCGGATTGAGTTCGATCAGGTCGGTTCGGGTTGGGTCAGAGATTTGGGTCAGACATTAACAGCTCTGCCCACTATCCCACGTCCCAACAATGTCAACATTTATTTCGTTATTTATATTTTTTATATAAAAAAATGCTTCTCGATTAAAATTCACCGTTGATGTGTACGCAACTGATGCTGCTAGCTTATCTTCTTTTTTAATTGATAAATTATAAAATTATAAAACCTCATTTAAACTGAGGGACTACTGTCTACATGACTCACACAAAGTAAGGTGAACATCTCACTTGAACTCCACACCAATATAGTGTATGGAGTTTGCTCCACACTAACACAGTGTAAAGATATTTAAAGACCATAATTTATTCAAGAGGAAAAACCCGAGTTGCGCCTGATCGATCGAACACAATGTCATGGTTGCTTAGATGGCTAGATGAAAGGTGTAACATAAGATAGACAAATGTATCGGCCCGAGCCGATATCCTGACTCAAAATAGTCACAACAATAAACATTAGATTTGACATTTCTATTTATGTCTACGGAGGTTTCTAACCCGAACCAGTTTGGACATACAAGATAAATCGATATATTCTTTGACCTTAGAGGGAATCGCCAAAAGTAGGTTGTTTAAACAAATTTTAACTAAGATATTTCCTAAATCAAACTCTTTCGATAGCCTGTCAGAAGCCAAGCCTAGTCAAGCTAGTCATAGTCTACAAATCTACAATTTAATCTTAGGGGGAATTGCCAAGGTATGTTTTTTAAACTACTTTTGACTACTTTCTCCTAAATCAAACTTTTTGGATAGCTGATCGAAAGCCAACAGAGTTATACCGTTTTAAAAGATCATCGGAAAACCTAAGTTGTCATAGACTTCCCAATCTAATACTCCAGAAAATAAAAACCATTTTATTAAATACACCTTCTATATATTTTTAAAATAAAATAAAACTGAAAATAGAGTTAAAATGAAAGATACATAATTGAAGTTGAAATTGTTGTTGACTACTGGTTGACCACCGCAAGCTTATGTGCTTAGCCCATTGCCAGTCGATTCAGCATTTTATTCTTCTATGCAGGCTTGGTTCAACATCTCTCTACAGATCTGTCAGACTAGATATGTTATCGCATGATCTCCACCGCCCGACCAATCTCCTTCTCCAACAACCCGTCTCTTCTTCCGTCGACCACAAGATACTCTTATTGCTTGATTCATGGGGACAGCTCCCGTTAGTAGTGAATATTACGACACCGGATTGGGAACGATGGTAGGCGAGTTGATACAATCACAACAGGCTTTATTGACTATCCTTGATCTACGAAAAGAAAGTTACAAGTTAAGGGATGAAAAGGAATGGGGAGAGATCGTTGGACTGCCAGTGGCAGAGACGATCTCCCCAGGGCTAGAGTTGGATGTTCAAACTACATGTAGTGATGGAACTAAGGTCAATGTTCAAACTACATGTAGTGATGGTCTTGGTGAAAATGAACCTAAACAACATGAAGATTCTAAGATTGAAAAAAAAGAAAAGAACCAATTTCTTCACTCAATTAAATAAAATGACTATAAAATCTAACTCAAAAAGCTCATCATCAGGTTATCATAGTTGATTCACTCACAAAGTTTAATATCCTAGTTTGGAATGTGAGAGGTTTAACCACATCAACGAAGAGAATCAAAAGATTAATCAAAATGTATAAGGTTAATTTCTTATGCATAATTGAACCAAAGAAAAAGGTTGAAAAATCAGAGATTTTAAAGACTAAGCTAAAATTTGATCATTCTATGTTATCTCTAAACTCTAAAATATGGCTATAGTGGAAAAATGACTATTCAATAACTTTCAAAGATACTAAAGAGTAGTATCTCTCAGTTTCTGTAAACTGCAATGACTCCCAATTCTATTGGGAAGCAGATTTTGTGTACGCCTCGCACTCTAGACTAGAAAGGCAACAACTGTGGAGCCAGCTAGTGGACGGGGCTGTAAGTCCTATAACCATGAGGGAATATTTTAATACAATGTCTTCTATATCAGAGTATAAAGGGGCAAGTATTCCTAATACTAACCTTATAAATGATTTTGCTGACTTCATCACCTCTATGGATCTAAAACATATTCCTACAGTGGGTAACCATTTCACTTGGTCTGATAACAGGATACATAGACCTGTTTGGAAGAGGTTAGATAGGTGCTTAGCAAATGATAAATGGTTAGATTATTTCCCTGGATCCTTAGTTCATATCCTAAATAGGACAATATCTGATCACTCCCCAATGTTGGTGGAAATTAGGAAACAAGATAATATAGCTCCTAAGCCCTTTAGATTTCAAGATATGTGGACTAGGAGAGAGGACTTTCTCCCCACAGTTCTCAGTAACTGGTCACAACCACTGCATGAAAATGGTATGCTGGGAAGACTAAAAATGAAACTTAAAGAGAGGAACAGAGAGAAGTTTGGTAACATCACAGACAATATTAAGAAGGCAAAGAATCAGGTTTTAGAAAACGAGGTCTGTTATGAACAAACTGGAATAGATAGTGACCTAATAATATTAAATCACAGTAAGGCACTGGTAATAAGAGAATTGAGTGAGGAGGAGACCTTATGGAAGCAAAAATCTAAGATAAAATGGCTAAAAAGTGGGGATGCAAATACAAAGTTCTTCCATAACTTATGTAAGCAAAATAAACACTTCTTAAAAATCACCAAGATTAAAGACTTAAGTGGACAGGGGATTGATCAACCATAAATGATAAAAACTGAAGCAATTCAGTTTTTTTCCACCCTTCTAGCTGATGAAGCTCAGCCACAAGATGGTCAGCAGTACCATCACTTTCTGAAACCCATTCCCAATTTAATCTCAGAAAGTGAAAACATTAAGATGAATGAGATGGCCTCATAGATGGAAATCAAAGAAGTTATCCAAGGGTTAAACTCTTTAGTTGTTGCTGGAGTTGATGGCTTCAATGATACATTCTTCATAACAACGTGGGAAATCATTAAACATGATCTCCTAGCTGCAGTGAACGAGTTCATGAATGTAGTTCCTATTCCAAGGGCTATTTTAAGCACTTGGATAGCCTTAATCCCCAAAGTAGATAACCCTAGCTCTTTTTCACAATTTAGATCAATTTCTTTATCTAATTTTCTAAATAAGATTTTTTCAAAGATCCTAATGGAAAGAATGAAGTAACTCATGCCAAAAATAATATCAATGGAGCAATCTGCCTTTCTCAAAGGAAGGGATATTGCTGACAATGTCATTTTAATGCAAGAAATGATGAGAATTTTGAACAAAAAGATTGGGAAAGATAATGTGATCATTAAACTGGACATGATGAAGGCATTCGAAAGGGTTTCATGGTCATTTATCAACTCAATCATGCTCTCATTTGGGTTTCATGGAAAGTTTGTGTATAATGTCTTGAATTCAATTACTTCATCCTGGTTCTCTGTAATAATCAGGGGTTCTCCATGTGGATTTTTTAAATCAACAAGGATAATTAAACAAGGAGACCCACTCAGCCTCTTTCTCTTTAATATTTTGACCTAAGCATTCACAAAACCTCTTTAAAAAATGTTTCTGGATGGGTTTCTGAAGTATTTTAACATGCCCGGGGGCTCAATCAGCATTACACATTTGAGTTATGCTAATGATACAGTATTATATTTAAAAGGAAATCCTCATAATTTGAAAAGAATGAAAAGTTTTTAAAATAAGTTTGAGGTGGTATCTGGCCAGAAAATTAATTTTCAAAAAAGTGACTTTTATGTTAATACTAAGAGCATGTGCAATGGTGGTTTCTTAATTTTAAAAAAATGCTCTAGAAACCGAAAACACCCACAATGGTGGTTTCTAGAGCGGTTTCTTATCCATGGTTTCTTGGCAAGGAACCAGTCAAAAAATTGGTTGACCTGACAAGCGCATGTGCGTTGGGGACGCTGGAAGCGACTCTTTTTTTGGTCCCAACATGGGACACGTGTCAGTCATGCAGTGGCCCACGTGTCCCACTAGATGTTTCCCTTTTTTCTGCCGAGGGCGGCTACCACACTTTTTATTATTATTTTCAAACGCTGGGGACACGTGTCTCAATTACATGGTGACACGTGCCCCCCAACAATGATATTTTTCTGACTTCCAATGGGACATGTGTCCCATTTATATGGTGACACGTGTCCCAATGGCTATTTAAAAAAATAAAAAATAAAATGGCAGAAAATTTTAATCTATAAATGTATCCCAATTCTCCTAATTTAACCACACCACTTTCAATTCCAATTCTCATCTCATAAATTTTTCTCCTACTATCATCTCATAAATTGTCATTGACACGTCTCATCTATTCACGTGGGTTG
This sequence comes from Rubia tinctorum, assembly GCA_032355605.1. NCBI lineage: Eukaryota > Viridiplantae > Streptophyta > Magnoliopsida > Gentianales > Rubiaceae > Rubia > Rubia tinctorum. The sequence goes on from JAULKM010000007.1 coordinate 4,847,713, forward strand.
AATTTATTTTTCTTCTCAAAGATTCCGCTAGATAAAAATAATGGGATTGTCATTGACACGTCCCATCTTTCACATGGGTTGAATTAATTTTTCTTCTCAAAGATTCTGCCAAACAAAAATAGCGGGGTTGTCAAATTTCATGTTTCGATAAAAAGTGGACCTTCGTTCACCTTCCAATTCAACCCCAAACTTGTTTACATTTCTTCTTCTACACAACCATGTCTTATGTTTTTAAACTTTCGTCATCCATGTTTTATGTTTTTAAATTTTCAACGTGTTTCGTGTTAGTAATAATTGATCACACTAGATCAATATTTTGATTTTCAATTTGTAATAATTGGTCAGATTAGATCAATATTTCGATTTTCATTTTGTAATAATTGGTCGAACTGGATCAATATTTTATTATTTCAGTATTTCTTGTAATTTGTGTGATTGTTATATTTGATCTTTGCTAATGTGATTTTAAAATATATTTTTCCAAAAAACAATTTCTCCTATTATATATTTTTATTTCTTCATTATTTAATAATTATATGACTACAAAAACAAAAATTAAGAAATAAATACGTTAAAAATTAAAATTACAAGTATTTTAATTTTAATACATACGAAATATTTTTCAAAAAACATATGAAATTAATAATTTTGAAAAGAATAAAATTTAATTGGTAGAATTATAATGTACTATTAAATTTCACATTCAACTTATTTTGGATAAAAAATCTAATTAAATTAAATGTTAATGGTAAAATTAATGAGTAGGATAGAGAAAATCAAATGGGGTCCATGAATAGTACAAAATGGGTTCTTACCACCGTGGAGAAGAAAATGAGTGATTTCTTAAAGTTAGGTGGAAGAAAGAGAATGAGAAAAATATTATATTTAATTTGTAAGAAACCGGTAGCGGTTTCTACCATTAAACACGGTCTAAGGCATATGGGGATTTAAAAAATAGGACAAGGGATATCTTAGACATGAAACTTGGTGCAGTACCATTAAAAAACTTAGGATGTCAAATGTATTTTGGAAGGATGAGATCAATCTTATAACAACCTCTATTGGAAAAAATTGATAGAGCTTTAGGAAACTGGAATAACTGCTGGCTCAGCCAAGCGTGAAGACTAACTTTGTCAAAATTTGTTTTAAACTCATATCTGCAACACATTTGGGCTATAATGAAACCACCAAACAACATTATAAAGGACAAAGAGGTCATATTTTCAAAATTCTTTTGGGGCAAATCGGAGTTTGGGCAGAAGAAATCATGGAGAAGTTGGAAAAATACGGCTTTCCAAAAAATGAGAATGGACTAGTGCTGAGAGATATTAAAACAACAATTAAGGCATGCTCCTTGAAGTTGTGGTGGAAGCTAATAAGGCGAAACAATATGGTCTAGATTGTTGTGGTCATTTCCAGTAACCTATAGGGACTCACACACCTGGAAGAGAATAACAGAAGTAGCCGGAATAGGTGAATTAAACACAAGGGTTCTCGTAGGAGATGGAAAATGTAGCTTCTAGCAGGGTAATTGGATAGGGGATGGAATGTTCATAGACTGTTGGCAAGATCAAACACTTGTACCTTTCCGAGATCAGTCTCTGGCAGAATTCATTCATAGAAGACAAGAGTTCATTAATGATTACCTGCAATTTTTCCCTCCAAATGTGCATGCATTCTTATCTCAGGTACAAATTAAGCTTCACATCAGTGACAGATTAATATGGACCCAAGAAATCAATGGTACATTCTCCCCCAAGTCTGCATACCAGGTAATGAGAAATGTAAAAGTTTCGAATAGGATCCTACAATACACTTGGGTTGCTCAGATACCTCCCAAACTTTCTGTATTCTTTTGGAGGTTATTGAATAATCTTTTACCATTTGATGAAAATTTGATGTTGTTTGGAATCAAAATGGTCTCAAAATGATGCTAATGTCTTAATACTAATTATATCTCTCATTATTTCAATAACTGTCAAGTTGCAACATATGTGTGGGATAAATTGCATGAAGTTCTGATGTTACAGAGTATGGTTTTTATGGATATTTGGGATAGATTAGCATACTATAAGTCTAAAAGTAATTTGGATCCCACAAATGATATTTTAATTAGAATCTCACCAATCTTTGCATGTTGGGTACCGTGGCTTGCACGGAATAGGAAGCTAAATGATGAGATCCATATATTGGCAGTTTTAGTTTGGAAAGAAGTCAGAGAATTAACAAAAAGATTCTCTGACAGCCTTTATCATAAAGCAACTGAGATTGAATCATCAATACTGGATTAAATATGGAACTGTACCTTATTTTAGTAAGAATTAGAAGAGGATTACATTGGAAAATGGGATAAACCAATTAATGGTATATGTAAAATCAACACGGGTGGTTCATGGAAAGCCAACTCACAGTTGAGTGGATTAGCTGTCGTAGTTAGGAATGACACGGGATCATTAATATATGGAAAGACTCAGCTGGCAGCTTGCAAATCACCATTAATTGCGGAAATCAGGGCCATTAAGCAAGGTTTCCAACTTGCCGATGAGCTTAATATACCTATTCACAATCTGAATGTGGAAACTGATTGCAAAATAGCAATTCAGGCCATAAAGTCTTTTGAAAAAGCCCTGGACTATATACCATGATTTCCTAGATGCAACCTTTATCCGATGCTCTATGTTTTGTTTGCAGGGAATCAAATCTACCGGCGACCTGCTTTCTAAAATATGCAGGGATCAGTCCATGGAAGGAGAATGTTCAACTCAAGATCTTACCCGAAAGAAAAATGACAACTCCAGCTTGACAAGATTGGACTTTCCAAATTTCATAACATGGGAACATATAAATCCGAGTTGTGGTTAAGTGATTTTTCAAAATCTTGGTTGATCCCTGGGGGATTTTTGAAACTAATCAAATATATAGTCATATTAGGATTTGCTTTGACAACCATTGAGATGAAGTCCGACCAAGGTAACGTTCAACATTAGGGGTGGATTTCATTAAACCTGGGAGCATTTCGTAACTGTGGTTGTTTTTTTAAATCAATTTTTTGGTTCAGAATGGCAGCTACTAGACTTCGTTCAAAAGTATGAACGTGTTGTACATAGAGACATCAATATTTCCTTTCATTAAAAGGTTAGGGGTCCCTATTATTTACCCCCACTTAGGTGGTCTTAAATTATTTTATTTTAAAAAAAAGAGTTGGATTTTTAAGGGAATAAGGTCACACATTTTCCTGGAATTTTTTTAAGCAAGGTGAATCTTATTTCTTCAAATTATTATAAGGGTAGTGAGGTTGCTTATTACCTAGTTTATAGGAATGCAACGATTGAGTACGGTTATGATTCATCGATATATTATGTTTATTTTCATTAATTGCATTTTTTGTATGTATTTTGTACGGTATTTGTGTTATGTTCAAATTTCATGTCCAATAATATTTTCGAGGAATGAATCGAGTACACATAAATAAATGAGGGTTGATGATAGGCATGAGGATATCAAGGAAATTGCATCAGATAAATCTATTTCCAACTTTGGAGATGATGGCGACGATTAAAAAAGCAAATAAATGCATGTGTTTTGGTACTAGATGTCATTGTGTTAGATGATTAGATTGGTTAGTTGCACCATTATTCTGACATAGTAGTTATGGATTTTTTTCCAATGATGGATATAGTAGACATATCAGACACTTTTTATAGTTATTTTTCCTATTTTTTTGACCAGAAATTACTTATGATGAATTATGTTTTTGTAGACAATTTGCACTTTTAAAAAAAGTGTTGATCTGACTCACACTTTATAAAATAAGTGCAAATATAACCGTGGATTCCTTGTTTATCTTCAAATAATAATCCCACTTCCAGGGTAAAATTGTCGGAAACTAAGTTGAAAATAGAACATAGGTATATTGGTCATTTTTAGTCCGGTCAACACTGATCTCCGACAACAAAGGTATGAGTTTTTGAGGTAAGCTCGTTCAAGGGGTATATTTGTACTTTTAAAAAACTAAGGGTTATATTTGCACTTATCAAAGAGTTGGGTGGTATGAAAGCATTTGCCCTAAAACATATATTTAAATGAGCAAATGACTTCAGAGACCCTCGAATTATACTCATCGTTCACCGTTGGCCCTCCACTTTTTCCCCATACTTTTTCCCTTGAACTAAAAAACTAGAAACTTGTAACCATTCCATCAGATCAAACTGTTAAGGTATGGCCAAAGCATTAATTTTAGGGGTAAAATTAACATTTTCCATTTTCCATTTATCTTTTCTCTTTTACTTTTTTTTCCTTTTTCTTTTCATTTTCATTTTCATTTTCCTCCAGCCCTAAAACCCTTATTCCTTATTCCGCCACCCTGAAACCCTTAAACCCTCATATTTGACGACCGCCAACCACCGGATCCGCCACCTGAAACCCTCGTTCTCACCATCTCCTCACCTTCAATCACGCAGACATCATTATCCCTCACCTCAAATCCTGCCGGCATCACCTCAAATCGTGCCCCCCAGAAACCCTCACCTCAAGAGGGCTTCGAGAAGTCGAGCCCATAGAGGCACTCCCATAGGTAGGCGGCGCAGATGCCGGTGGCAGGATCGGTCTGGTGAAGGTAGCAGGTGGAGAAGTGGCGGATACAGATATGGGAATCAAGTTTTTGGGATCAATTTTGTGGCTAAGATTCGGAAAATAGTGTGGAAATGGCATGGATTGGGTGTATCTAAGAAGACAAAGGTGGTGGTGCATCTTGAACTCTAGCGGTGTGTGGCGCAGCTGAACTCTAGTTCACTGGTGGGACCTGGAACTCTGTTGCCGGTAACTGTCGCGCCTGGAGTGGTACTTCGCACGGTGGTGCCAGGCTCGAGCTGAACTGCGAAGTTGGGAGCTGAGTTGCTGCGGTTTTGCCGGTGATGGATCGATCGAAGGAAGAGTTGAATGGCGGTGGCTAGGTTCTCATGCTCTAGTGGGGTAGCGGAGCTGGTTCGCCGAAAATGCTGAGGAGCGGCGCCGGAAGTGCTGCTTGAGGATGGCGGTGGGGGTGATGGGATGGTGAAGTGGGGTGGTGGAGTTGGGACGGTGGGGCGGTTAGGGTTTTGAGTGTGGGAGAGAAGGGGAAAAATGAAGTGGGCTAAAAATGTGGGTTGAAAAGGGGTATGTGAAAAATAATAAAGAAATTTTTTAAAAAGAAAAAATAAAATGAAAATAACTATTTTACCGTTCAAATTAACGTTGTTGAAATACCTTAATGGTTTGACTTGACGGAAAGGTTACAAGTTACCATTTTCGTTAGTTCGGGGGTCTAAAGTATGGAAAAAAGTGGAGGGCCAAAGGTGAACGATGATTATAATTCTAGGGCCTCTAAAGTCATTTGCTCTATTTAAATTATTATATTTTCAAAAAAAATTACACAAAAATAAATATATTAGAGCATCCACAGTGGTAGTTCCTTAACCCCGCTTTTCTTAACAAGAAACACTCCTTATTTAAGAAGTACAATTGTGGAGTTTTAAGAACCACTCATTGATAAGGAGTTGGTTCTTACTTAATGAGTTGGTACCTCTTTATTTGAGCATTGTCAACCAATCAATAATTGATACTTACTTTTGTATATTTAATTAATTATAATTTAAAATGAAAAAAATGTCTAAGAAGTGATTATTTAAGGAAATCCATTGTTGGTAGTTGGTTATTATCTATTTTTTATCAAAATTCATAATGTGGACAATTAAGAAATATTTTTTAGTCCACTACCATTGTGGATGCTCTTAGTAGTGAGACATTAATGTTTAGAACTTTTCATTGGAAGGAAGGAGTAACTTACTTATAATGCATTCAATTCATGACAATACAACATTGTTCCTTATCTTTCAAGGCATTCTTCAGATATTTTAGTTTGCAAAAGGCTGATAGAAAATCATAAAATGAAGTTTCATTTGTACAATTATAGTTTTTCTTTTGAAAAATTACGTAAAATAAATCAAATTGCATATATAAACATTGTAAAATTATAGTTTGTTAAATGCTAGTTAACAATAAGCTTATTTAGTTAAATGTAGCAATTCAAAAGTTAGTTGGTCAAACATATTAGTATTATTACTTCAGTAATAGTTGTCACTTAATGTAATTTGATCGACTCATTTGAGTTGGTGGAACTTGTAAACAAGTTAATTGCAACTAATTAAATTGGTTGAAATTACGATGTTCATTAATCTTCAAACTTTCAATTAAATTTTTACTTATATATGATATTAAGGTTTGCCCAACATTTACATATGTTCAAACATGATCATGTTAGATAAGATAATCGAAAAACAGTTGTTTAGTTTTGAGAATTAAAGTAAAATAGGAAATAAAACCATACTACAAAAAAAAAGTGTGACAACTTAATTTAGAAAGAAAATAGTAAGCCGTGTTATAGTAGAAATAATTTACATAGGAAAATTTGCTTAGTTATTTGATACCGTATGATATTACTAACCTCTGACAGGTATGAACTAGAGATGACACGACCTCATGGATCTATGAACGATCCAGGCCCGCAAGGATCCAATTCACATGTGATTGTATGAGTTTAACTTCTTCTTTTTTTTCCGATCCATCGGGTTTGGATAAAAGTTTTTGTTTGCATATACAAAAGATAGTTTGGATCCAAATCAAAAATCTTAAAATTCAGATCCAACTCGTAATCCCACGTAACCCTACCTAAGGATAACTATATTGCCTACCCTAACAGATATCTTCCCAATTCTTCTTTTGTTCTTAAAACTTATTTTGCCTAGAACACTCTCATATCCTGGATCCAACCGTAACATCTCATCCTCTCTAAGGTAAGATTTTATAATTCATTTATTTCAAATTGATTATAGTAGTAGACTATTTCAAGCTGAGTTTTCTTACTAATCTATTAGTTCAATTGTAGTTTGTAAAAGAAAAAAAATGATAAAATTAGATTCATTTTGCCCCGTTTTAGACTTGTGATTCGTATCGAATTTGAATAGATTTGAAGATTTTCAGACTCTATAAATCTGAAGTATGTTTGAGTATAAATGCAACTCTAGAATTAATTTGGATCTTATCACACTTGATTTAGAGCTAAATCATGCACATCCCTAATACAAACAAATAAATTTAGTAGAAAAATAGGCAAGAGTGGGACGAATGGGTCTCCAAACCCATCCAATATCTATATTGACACTCCCTATGTTTCCATAGGGGGGACAACTCACTTTTTTTACTCAAGATTTTAGGTAAATGAAAAAAGTAATTTGCTGTTGAATTTGACCATTATTTTTTGTGAGCTCCACGTGAGTGTAATTTGACAATAAGTGGAAGGAGAGAAAAATAAAGCGTGTCATGTGAATTTATTCCTTCCTTTTAGGTAATAATTTAGCTCGGTTTTAGACTTGTGATTCATATCGAATTTCGAATAGCCAGACCCTATAAATCTGAAACATATTTGAGTGTAAATACAACTCTAGAATTAAATTTGAGTCTTATCACACCTGATTTGAAATTGAACCATGCCCATCCCTAGCACAAGCAGGTAAATTTAGTAGAAAAAATAGGCAAGAGTGGGATGATAGGGTGTCCAAATTCATCAAAGATCTATATTGACACTCCCTATGTTTTCTATACGGATGACAGCTCACTTTTTGACTCCAGGTTTAAGGTAAATGAAAAAGGTAAGTTGCTGTTGAATTTGACCATTATTTTTGGTGAGTTTCACATGAGTGTAATTTGACAATAAGTGGAAGAAGAAAAAATAAAGCGTGTCATATGAACTTATTCTTTCCTTTTTAGGTCATAAAGTTCATTTAGCCATGTTTTAGACGTGTGATTCATATCAAATTTGAATAGCCAGACTCTATAAATTTGAAGCATATTTGAGTGTAAATACAACTCCATAATTAAATTTGGATCTTATCACACCTGATTCAAAACTGAACCATGTCCATCCCTAGCACAAACAGGTAAATTTAGTAGAAAAAAGAGGCAAGAGTGGGATGATGGGGTGTCCAAACCCATCAAAGATCTATATCGACACTCCCTATGTTTCCATAGGGGGTGACAAATCACTTTTTGACTCAAGATTTTAGGTAAATGAATAAAAGGTAATTTGTTGTTGAATTTAACTATTATTTTTGGTGAGTTCCACGTGAGTGTATTGACAAGAAGTGGAAGGAGAGAAAAATAAAGCGTGTCATGTGAATTTATTCCTTCCTTTCTGGGTCACAAAGTTCATTTAGCCCTATTTTAGACTTGTGATTTTTATCGAATTTGAATAGTTAGACTCTACAAATATGAAGCATATTTAAGTGTAAATACAATTTACAATCAAATTTTGGTCTTATCACACCTGATTCAAAACTGAACCACGCACATCCCTCACACAAGTAGCTAAATTTAGTAGAAAAAAAAAGGCAAGAGTGGGAAGATGGGGTGTCAAAACCCATCAGAGATCTATATTGACACTCCCTATGTTTCTATACGGATGACAACTCACTTTTTGACTCAAGGTCTTAGGTTAATGAAAACGGCAGTTTGTTGTTGAATTTGACATTTGACCATTATATTTTGGTGAGTTCCACGTGAGTGTAATTTGATAAGAAGTGGAGGGAGAGAAAAATAAAGCGTGTCATGTGAATTTATTCATTCCTTTTTAGGTCTTAAAGTTCATTTATCCATGGTTTAGACTTGTGATTCATATCGAATTTGAATAGCGATACTCTATAAATCTGAAGCATATTTGAGTGTAAATACAACTCTAGAATTAAATCTGGGTCTTATCACACCTGATTCAAAATTGAACCGTGCACATCCCTAGCACAGGTAGGTAAATTTAGTAGAAAAATATGCAAGAGTGGGATGATGGGGTATCCAAATTCATCAAAGATCTATATCGACACTCCCTATGTTTCTATACGAATGACAACTCACTTTTTGACTCAAGGTTTAAGGTAAATGAAAAAGGTAATTTACTGTTGAATTTGAGCATTATTTTTGGTGAGGTTCACGTGAGTGTAATTTGACAAGAAGTGGAAGAAGAGACAAATAAAGTGTGACATGTGAACTTATTCCTTTCCTTTAGGTCATAAAATTCATTTAGCGCTATTTTAGACTTGTAATTCGTATCAAATTTTAATAGCAAAACTCTACAAATCTGAAGCATATTTCATTGTAAATACAACTTAGGATCAAATTTGGATTTTATCACACCTGATTCAAAACTGAACCATGCATATCCCTCGCACAAGCAGGTAAATTTAGTAGAAAAAGAGGTAAGAGTGGGATGATGGGGTGTCAAAACTCATTAAAGATGTATACCATCACTCCATGTTTCTATACGGATGACTACTCATTTTTTGACTCAAGATTTTAGGTTAATAAAAAAAGTAATTTGTTGTTGAATTTGACCATTATTTTCGGTGAGCTCCATGTGCGTGTAATTTGACAATACGTGGAATAAGAGAAAAATAAAGCTCGTCATGTGAACTTATTCCTTCCTTTTTAGGTCATAAAGTTAATTTAGCACTGTTTTAGACATGTAATTCGTATCGAATTTGAATAGATTTGAGGATTTACAAACTCTATAAATCTGAAGCATATTTGAGTATAAATGCAATCTTAGGATTAAATTTGTATCTTATCATACCTGATTCAAAGATGAACCATGCCCATCCCTAGCACAAGTAAGTAAATTTAGTAGAAAAAATAGGCAAGAGTGGGATGATGGGGTGTCCAAACCCATCAAAGATCTATATCGACACTCCCGATGTTTCTATACGGATGACAGCTCACTTTGACTCAAGGTTTTAGGTAAATGAAAAAGGTAATTTGCTGTTGAATTTGACCATTATTTTTTGTGAGCTCCATGTGAGTGTAATTTGCCAGGAAGTGGAAGAAGAGAAAAATAAAGCGTGTAATGTGAAATTATTCTTTCCTTTTTAGGTCATAAAGTTCATTTAGCACTTTTTAGACTTGTAATTCGTATCGAATTTGAATAGCCAGACTCTACAAATCTGAAGCATATTTCATTGTAAATACAACTTAGAATCAAATTTGGGTCTTATCACACCTTATTCAAAACTGAGCCATGCACATCCCTCGCACAAGCAAGTAAATTTAGTAGAAAAAAGAGGCAAGAGTGGGATGATGGGGGTGTCAAAACTCATTAAAGATGTATACCATCACTCCCTATGTTTTTATACGGATGTCAACTCACTTTTTGACTCAAGGTTGTAGGTTAATGAAAAAGGTAATTTGTTGTTGAATTTGACCATTATTTTTGGTGAGCTCCATGTGCATGTAATTTAACAAGAAGTGGAAGAAGAGAAAAATAAAGCTTGTCATGTGAACTTATTCATTCCTTTTAGGTTATAATGTTCATTTAGCACTGTTTTACACTTGTAATTCGTATCGAATTTGAATAGATGCGAAGATTTAAAAACTCTATAAATCGGAAGCATATTTGAGTATAAATGCAATCCTAGAGTTAAATTTGGGTCTTATAATACTTGATTCAAAGGTGAACCATGCACATCCCTAGCACATGCAGGTAAATTTAGTAGAAAAAATAGGCAAGAGTGGGATGATGGGGGTGTCCAAACCCATCAAAGATCTATATCGACACTCCCTATATTTCTATATGGATGACAACTCACTTCTTGACTCAATATTTTAGGTAAATGAAAAAGGTAATTTGTTGTTGAATTTGACCATTATTTTTTGTGAGCTCCACGTGAGTGTAATTTGACAAGAAGTGGAAGAAGAGAAAAATAAATTGTGTCATGTGAACTTATTCCTTCTTTTAAAGGTCATAAAGTTCATTTAGCACTATTTTAAAGTTGTAATTCGTATCGAATTTGAATAGATTTGAAGATTTCTAAATTCTATAAATCTGAAGCATATTTGAGTACAAATGCAATCATAGAATCTTATCATACCTGATTCAAAGTTGAACCATGCACATCCCTAGTGCAAGCAAATAAATTTAGTAGAAAAAAGAGGCAAGAGTGAACGATGGGGTGTCCAAACCCATCAAAGATTTATATCGATACTCTCTATGTTTCTATAAAGCTGACAACTCACTTTTTGACTCAAGGTTTTAGGTAAATGAAGAAAGATAATTTGCTGTTGAATTTGACTATTATTTGAGGTGAGCTCCGCATAAGTTTTATTTGACAAAGAATAGAGGGAGAGAAAAATAAAGTGTGCCATGTGAATTTATTCCTTCCTTTTCAGGAAATAGAGTAAAATGTATCAAACTAATAGAATCATCACGGGAAGTATGCCATGAAATTAAAACACAGGGAGTAGTAACTTGTATATATATATTGTAACGGGGTTTGTTTATAATTTCAGCCATTTTTAAATGCATTTGTCTAAAACTTTATGGAATTTTATAGAAATCTCTAATTTTCCTTTTATAAGTTCACTCCTATTAATTGCTTACATATTTTTTTAATCTCTTTTCAAGATTCCTAAGTTTGTAATCCATGAAGAAAGCAAGTTAAATGAGATATTTTAGTTAATGACTTCGTAAATTTTTGGGAAAGACGTATTTTCATAGGTATATGGAAAGATGAGTCGAATTATAATTATAAAAAGGTAAAGTATTTTAGTTGTAATATTAAAAATTTATTATGCAACGTGTAGTAGTTATAAGTTTATGACCTGATTAATGCAAACTAAATTTTTTATCTTATTTGTTTAAATTTACAGTTTAAATCTTGATTTTTCCATAAGATAAAATGATCATTTTTTTGGAGACGGACCTAATGACTTTATTATTTATATAAAAAATCTGTTTAAGACCACCAAAGGAAATGTCGAAAATGCTCAAATAATAAACCTCGTTTTTTAATACCAACACGTCGCATCGTTGTTCCGTTCCACGTAGGCTAGATATGATGGCGGGTCACTTTAGCAAACCGTTTCACTGACGCGACCCGGTTCGGAATTTAACGCACCTCGGATTTGGAATCCCCGAACCAGCCGAAACCACTGCCACTGACCAGATCCTCTCGTCCGAACCTGCATCCGAGCCTAGGGACTATAAGTAGTCACGCTAGTGGTTCCTTCCCGAACCTGCGGCCCAAATCCCTACTGACAATCTCCAGTAAGCTTCGGCTTTCTCCTCCGACATTTACTCTTCGGGAAGCTCCCAGTCATCAAGTAGATACTGAAACCAAAATTTAATTTTCTTTTAGTTCAGTGATTTCTCACTCTGTAAAGCACCGCAGCTTTATTTCACTAACGGCGATTTGATCGGCAGTTGCGAGAAGCATTTTTCCGAGCTTAATTATTATTGCCGGCGGTTAGCTGGAATGAATTCTGCACGTGACGAACAATTGTACGTCATGGAACGCTGAATTTGAGATATTTTTGTTTAATTACTCGAGTTTTTGTTTAGAAATGTTGATGATTTAGTTCGGTTTAGGGTTTTTGTTCCTTGATCGGCAATGCTGTTTGTGATCCATGTGCTAATTGTGGTTTGGACTTGTTTTTATCTTGAAATTCTGTGTTTCTATCTAGCTTCCAATTGAGTGAATTATTTGTTGTGCAATTTTTTTGATCTAATGTGGTTTTTGTTGTTGCTAGGACGTGATTATCGGTGAACGAAGCGGCTGAAGGCTTCTTGTTGTACACTTACTGATCCTTCGAGCTTCCGACCATGGCCCAGAGTAACTGGGAAGCTGACAAGATGTAAGCTGTTCTGTGCTTTTATTTTCCCTCTTTTTTTGGGTAGCTTTACTGTCTGTCTGGTGATGATTTATTTGTTTCATCATTCTATGTTTATTTTTTCTGTCAGGCTTGATGTATACATACATGATTATCTGTTGAAGAGGAAGTTGCACAACTCTGCCAAAGCTTTCATGGCTGAAGGGAAGGTTGCGACAGATCCCGTAGGTAATGACAGCACCATTTTTTTCATATGCTTAAACGTGTTGTTTATATCTATGGTATCCTGAGCAGTATCTGTAACTGAAACAGTGTATTTTCACTGGACTGCTAAGTAAGTAATTTGTAATGTTTATTTTTTATGTGTAATCGATTGATGTAGAATATATGGCTGTCTTACAATTTGCAGCGATTGATGCTCCTGGAGGGTTTCTGTTTGAATGGTGGTCTGTATTTTGGGATATTTTCATTGCTAGGACAAATGACAAGCATTCTGAGGCAGCTGCAGCTTATATTGAGGTTTGTCAATAATTATGGAAGGGACCATTTTATTAGTGATTACTTTTCTTCATTTTCTGAGAGCTTCCCCATGTCGTGTTTATTCTTATAAAATTATGATCTGCATTGGTTTTTAGACTCAACAACTGAAAGCAAGAGAACAGCAGCAGCAAATGCAAATGCAGCAGCTGCAACTCATGCAACAGCGCAATGCTCAGCTACAAAGAAGGGATCCTAATCAGCCACCCCTTGGGGGTCCTATGAATGCAATGAGCTCTGAAGGTATGATGGGACAGCCATCTGCCAGTGTGTTGGCGATGAAATTGTATGAAGAACGGATGAAGCACCCTCATTCCATGGACTCAGACGTATCTTCTGTTATTATGGATGCCAACAGGATGGCTCTCCTCAAATCAGCTACAAACCATCAAGGGTGAGATGAATATATGTCTTTTCGTTTGTCAGAGACTCATAGTTGTTCCTTCTGTTTACAGAAATATGCGACCCTTCAAGATCATTAATATCTTTTCTTGTGGTTAATTCAGCCAGTTGGTACAAGGAAGTTCTGGCGGCATGGCTGCAACATTGCAGCAGATTCAAGGAAGGCCTCAAATGACTAATGTAACTACTTGGGACCATGTACTATTGCTCTGCCAATAATACTTTTCTTAACCAAGGTTAAGGCTTTGCCTTCTGAATTTTCACAGGACATAAAAGCTGAAACAAGCATGGGTGCTGCTCAAAAATCTGTACCTATGGACCCTTCATCTATTTATGGGCAAGCAATTCTTCATTCAAAATCTGGACTGGGTGGTGCTGGTAATTTGGCACTGAGAATAATTAGTTAACCTAATTATGTTTCTAAACTTATTATTTGTGTTTGGTCTACATGCTCCCTGTGAAGGAAGTGATTCTCAAGAGTACCTTATATTTATTCATGTGGATATGGAATTTGCTCATTGCCGATGTTACTGATGGCTTTTGAAGCCAATTTATGTTTCTTGAATGTAGATGTCAAGAAGTTATGGATAATTATTATAATTCTGACTTTGACTTTGACTTGTATCGAATCACTAATAAGGAAAATTATTACTGGTTTTGATGTCCCTTTTCAGGTTTAAATCAAGGTGTGACTGGGCTTCCACTTAAGGGCTGGCCCTTAACTGTAAGTTGTAAAGGACTTATGGAATTATAGTTATTATCAAGGTCTTTTTGTTCACCTCATTGTTGGTTTTTCTTGGGTGTGTCATACCGGACAGGGAATTGAGCAGCTGCGACCAAGTTTGGGTTTACAAGTACAGAAGCCCAATATACAGAGCCAAAACCAGTTTCTTCTTGCATCTCAACAGCAACAGGTCCTTGCCCAGGCTCAGGCACAAGGCAACCTTGGAAGCTCCTCGAATTACGGTTTTGGTGGATTGCCAAGGGGAAACTTTAATGCGAAGGATGGGCAACCTCCAAGAAATGATGGGTCAATATGTTCACCCGGGCAGTCAAATTCACCCAAGGTCAAATTTTATTATTAATCGAGAATATGAGCACCAGTTGCTCCTATTGGCACCCTTAATGCATTACAGCTGATGTCAGCATCAAACTATGACCGGGCTTGCAGGATTTTGTTTTGTTCTCTTATCTGCATAAACGTTTGTATACCTAACGATGGGAGGTTCTGTTTCACCTGAATTGCTTTACTTATTTTTTCTGACTGACCTGTTTTATTTCTGAAGAATCGCTTTGTTTCTTTATCTTATTGGCAGGATGAATTTCAGCAAAAAAATTTCTTTTTTCAAAGGGACTTGAATAATCATGTTTATCCTTTCCTTCCTCTCTCATCCTGTAAAGGTTTAAAACATAGGACTAACAGGAAAAGAACACAAGGGGGCATCGTTACACATAGGAGTATTAATTGCATTAATCTATGAAACCAATGGGTAGACCAGGAGCCTTCAAATGTTTGTGTGTACCCATAAACCTAGATAAGATTCGCAATTGAATTCGTCTCTGCATATTATATGGATTCGAGATTCTTAGCCTAAATTTTTTATTTTATTGCCAAGGAACTCGATTATCACCTTTTTCTTCTGTTTCCTCTGCACGAAAGATTCAGCACTTCTTTACTTGTTCCGGAATGATTTAAATTGTTTTCTGTTTCCAAAAAATGACGCGTGTTCTAAGTATCTTACCTTTGCTGACGTCCATTGGCTATTGTGCGCATTGGACCATTTCTTTCTTTATAATGGATGGCATAGTGAGAAGTTTCCTACTTGTGGTTTGGGGTTTCTGACTTTCGAGCTACAGAAATCACATCCCATGCCTTATCGGGATTGTTGGCTAAATTTTTAATAAAGTTCTATGTTTGATTCGTCGGAATTGTCAAATTTTAAACTCCTTTATTTTGGGGTAAACAGATGAAAATGACCCAGATGCAGCAATCTTCCTCTCAACAACAGGATCAGTTGCAACAACAGCAACAGCAATTACAACAGGTTGGTCTGGTTTCCCTAGGATGAAAGACGTTTCACGTTCTCGCAAAGAATCTCTCTCCGGCATCTGCATTTGAATATCTCTGTTGATTTTACCTTTTTTTATGTGGAGCGAACCAATTATCATTTCTGGCTTGTATTACAATGTAGAATAATAGAAAAAGGAAACAACATTCTTCGTCTGGACCTGCCAACAGTACGGGCACAGGAAACACGGTGGGTCCATCTCCTAACTCGCCTCCATCTACTCACACTCCTGGTGATGGGATGACCTCTAGCAGCCTGCCACATGTAAACAATGTTTCAAAAAGCTTTATGTACAATGGAGATGGAGCAGGTGGTATTGCATCATCTACGAACCAGCTGGTATGTGACACTTGTCTGGTTAGCTTTTTTGTTTGTAACTTACTACACATACTTTTCACCTGGTTAGTAAGTGACGGTTAAACAATTAGTAAATATTATATCAGACAATGTTTGTAGGATCCCGGTCCCATGCAGGATAGGATTGTATCATAGGGTTGTGCTATTCTACCCAAAAGGTCTTAAATTTTTAAGACTAACTCTGTTTGAATTTTATAGTATATTTGAAATAATTATAATAATATACTGACATTTGTATCCAAATAGAAGTATCACTTGACACTAAATTGGAAAATAAAACTTTGCAAAAAATAACTAGGCACAAAGACGTCATGTACATTTTTAAAGGTAATCTAAGCATGTCCCTATATATTGATATGATTTTTCAAAAGATATTTTAGAGATGGTTTTCTTTTTAAAGAAAAGCTTGAGACATGTTAATATTATAATATATTAAAACCAAATGACATTTGGGCAACTCGAACTAGGATGGAAACCTTTGAGAGAATTCCCCTTTGACTAGTTAGAAGAAAATTGATCAAATTTGGTCATGGAGCGAGAGATGTATGGTAATTTTCAATATCACAAGTAAATAAGAGAAAATGATTGGCGATATTCAGTTTCAGAAGAAAAATGGGCAGATTTGGTTGGGTGACAGAGAGAGAATAAATTGTGCAACTTCAGTTTCAAACCTGTAACCTTTTAGAACCAAGACTTGCACACTTATAAATTGATCTACAACAATTTCTTGATGGGTGTGTCAGTCTTGGTTTTGAAATTTGAAATGTTGCAGGTTTGAAACTGTTTTTGTTTTGTCACTTGACCAAATTTGACAATTTTGTCTTCTATGATTATTGAGCCAAATTTTGTTGGGGATTTTCTACAGTATCTAATGCAGTCAATCAAGATCATCATGACATTACGATTCCAAGAATCCCACAAAATTTAGCCAAATTAATCATTATAAGTTTAGCTGAATTGTTCTGATCCTGACCGACTCCGCTGTTCTGGTAGTGATTCTACTACAAAATTTAACTCCATAATTTTAGAAGAAAATATAGCCGTGTCTTGTGTAGTGACACCTGTAAAATAATTATGTGCATCTTCAGTTTCAAACCCATAACCTTTCCAAACTAGGACACTCACAGGCCCATCTACTCTTAACACCCTAATGCTAACACTGTCACCTATTTTCAAATCTGAAAATTAGAGATTAAGCTGAATATTTGTTGGGGTTGTAATTATCCTGACCAAATCTGTCAATCTTGTAACGGTTCGAATTCAAAATTGGATTCTGGGCGATCCATAAGCAATTTTCTTATTCAGGATTAT
>JAULKM010000007.1:4881340-4898625 GCA_032355605.1 Rubia tinctorum
AATTGCAGCGTGTGGCCATGTTTCATGTTTCTGGTGTGTTCACCAATCCATGAATCCTTTGTGCGAGTCTCATTGTCCTATCTGTAGGCGTGCCTATCATCATTTTCCAACCATTTGTCAAATGTTGCACCTTATACTCGTGAAGATGTATCCTGTCGAATATAAGAGGAGAGAAATTCAAATTACAGGTCAAGTTTGTTTTAGCTGGGTGTGATGGACTTTATTCAAATTGTTAGGTTAGAAGAGATTTTAACTCTTCCGTTTTCTTTGCTGACTAAGTAATGATTTTCTATTGCAGAATTTGAAAAAAAAAGGGACTGCTTCTCTCCACAAATTGCTGGTCCAAAGGAGCAAATTAAGCAAGAAGTGTGTAATGGTGAAAGTTCTCAAGGAGAAGACATTGTATCGGATAACAAAAAAGACTTGCATGAGAGAATTACGAATGAAACCTGCCAAAAGATTTCCGTAAGGGACGCATTGTGCACATCTTGCAATCAACTTGTCTATTGCCCTGTTGCTCTCAATTGCGGACATGGTATGGACCCCCATTTTCCTAATCTTTTCTGGTTGGTGGTCATTAAGTTACAGGAGTATTTCCCGTTGATACATGTATACCAATGCTTGATCTCAACTCATTGTATCAATCTCAACCCCTTGTATGCCTGGTTTAACAGTATATTGTCAAAGTTGTGTTGTCCAAGCAAAGGAGAAGATGAAATGCGTTGAGTGTCAAATTGCACATCCAGGGCAAACCCCAAAAGTCTGTTTGAAGCTGGATAATTTTATGGAGGAACAATTTCCAACTGAATATGCTACGAGAAAACACTCAATTCAGCTAAAACAGCCATACCTTCAAGAAGAAAGTCCGAGCACATGTATGTTCCAGCACTTAACTATTTAGTGTCTCGATGTTATTGTGGTTTGTTTTGTTTATACTTGGTTGTTGGGATTGAGTCCCGTTTCCTGAAATGGGGAATAGGAGGACCCGGCTATTAGCTATTAAAACCTTGATGATTAAATTGTGCTCATTAAAGGAATAAAATTTCTAGTTTCCAGTGAGACAGTATAGTCTAAGAGTGTATAAGTTTTGAAGATTATTACTTCAGCTTCCTTGATCAGCATGGGTCATTTTATTCCCTTCACTAGTTTAAAAAACCTAAGTTGAGGAACTGCTGATTAGTTGCCAAATTGTTTTATGTTTTTGACCAAGTGAATGTACTTTTAGCTACTCTTCTTTTTCACTCTTTCAAACTGCTCTAGTTGAAGTTAGAGTTGGATGTGTTGATTGACAAGTTTGCTAATGTCGATTTTCAGGTTCATCAGGCGACCTGAAAAAGAGATTTCACTTGTTGACCTCATCCGGAAATAATAAGCTCCACTTGGCAGTAGGTTGTGATTCTTGTGGGGTACGTATGTGTTAGCCGGCTATCAGTAGCTCATTATCATAACAGCCACGGTGTCCTGTTAATGCAATGTTGATTCTATACAGATGTTTCCTATAGTTGGGGATAGATACAAATGCAAAGACTGCGTCGAGCAAGTTGGATTTGACCTGTGCGAGGATTGTTACACTACTCGCTCAAAGCTTCCTGGTCGATTCAATCAACAGCATACCCCGGAGCATCAGTTTGAGCTGGAGAGATCTAATGTCAACGATATAATGCTGAGCATACTGAGGAACATGCCTTCGAGCTTTGTTAGCCTCGGCGACACTGAAGAAAATCTTCATAACCACCAAGAGGAAGGGGATCTTCCTAATCACCAAGAGGACGATTTAGTATGAAATTTTAGCTGCCATATC
Organism: Rubia tinctorum; assembly: GCA_032355605.1. Classification (NCBI taxonomy): domain Eukaryota; kingdom Viridiplantae; phylum Streptophyta; class Magnoliopsida; order Gentianales; family Rubiaceae; genus Rubia; species Rubia tinctorum. Next base: position 4,883,142 of record JAULKM010000007.1, read on the forward strand.
ATCTTACATGTCTTTCTTTCAATTACACTTCGGTTTTCGTACTTAGTGACGTGTCATTTAAGCAAGTGTTTGGACAGTAGGCCCAGTTGTACTAAATTGAAATTACAGTATCAAAGAAAAATGGATTGGAAAACTTTGTGGTTCATTCCAAACATACCGTGCTTAAAGATTAGTAGTAGTTTTTCAAAAAATTAATTTGACAGGTTTTTTAAAGATTTGTGCTCTCTCTGATCCTTTTTCATTTATATTTATTCAACTGCATGACTCATAAACTTAGAATGTGATTGTTTCTACTCACCCGTTTCATTAATAGCGACACAATAGGTTTAGGTAATTGGATTTAGGTGAAGAAAATGAGTGAATGAAATTGAAAGTAGAAAGTAAAAAGTAGAATGAGTGGATGAAATTAAAGGAATTTTGTCAAAAATAAAAAATGTGTCATATTAAAAAAACATTTCATTAATGTGAGTGTGCCACTAGTTAAGGAATAGAGGGAGTATTAAAGATAATCAAAAAGTTGATTGTTCAAAAACTTTGATGCATGAAGTGATTGTTCAAACCAACAACCACTAGAATTGAGGGGTTTTAAGGTACTGTCACCAAACGTGAATTTTTCAGAAATTCTGGTGACTGTGAGATTACAAATTACAATTAAACAAATGGGGTTAGATTTTGGCGGGAATCATTTAGAAATGGAGGGAAAGAAAGATTCGTTGTCATCGGGCTCTGGTGCAAGTAATTGTTGGCGGTACTCGTGTGTAGCATATCTACTCAATATCTAAAAGCGCGAGTTTATTTTTTGGGAACAGGTTCAGGTACGGTAAACCGTTCCCTGCAGCTTTCATTTTCTTCCTCCAACCTACTTCACCTTTTCGTTCTCTTCAATGTGAAACCCTCTGTTGCCGGTTGATAACAATTTGAAGGTATTCGGTCAGATTTCACTTCTCATCCAATTGTTTCTCTAATTTTTTTCAACCCCCTTCTGAAGGTCTTCCACCTCCTTTACCGGTAAGCAGTCGACGAACTTTTGAGGTCTTCATTTGCGGCTTTACGCGGCTTCCACCAATCACGTCGGATTCAACGTGTTAGATTCTTTGTTTTGAAACTTTTTCTACAGTTTGTGTACATCAATTTCCCCCCTTATTTGTTGCTAGATTCTTTGTTTTGAAACTTCTTCTACAGTCTGTGTACATCAGTTCTTGTATGGATTCAACGTGTTTGATTTAATGCTTAGCCTCTTTTTTTTTACCGTTTTTCCTAATTACTAACCTTTTTGTATAATTTTGGTACTGCACTTTAGACCTCTAGTGTTTCACATTAGAGAGGTCAGTGTTTCCTTTGCATCAGGAAGGATTTAGTATTTTACTTTGCATCTGTTGAGTACATATTTGTGTGTTTGTCCATGGACCACATGATGCATTGTTTTTTATCATTTGTTTTTTTCCTATGACAAATTAGGTGCATAAATTCCAAAATGTGTTATTGCACTTCATTCTAGGTGAATTTGGGGAAAGATTGTGTTTTTTTATCTCCGGACCTGTTGAAGGTTGTGTTGAATTTGTTGAAAGATGACACCTTTTGTGTTTTTGGTGGGTGGGGAGAACCGAGGTTTGTTTCAAATGTTGTTGGGAAGCTGTTTTTGGGTTGAATTTTTTATGTGGGTCGATCTGCTTCACCTCCCTGTCCTCTCTGATGTCAAAATGCCCATTTTCGATGCACAATAGGTTTACGGTATCTTGTTTTCCTCGCAATTACCACGTTTAATCTCCCCTCTCTACTATTTAGTTTCTACATTTTTCTCTGCAATTGCTATTTTTTCTGATCGTCGATCTACTACAGGTAGAAGCAGGTCACCGGTGTCTGGTGACCTTCTCAAGTCCATACTCCTTCACCTACCTGATTTGCCTCATTTTTTCTCTCTTTTAAGGTCATCGTTTGTGGCTTTATTCCGGTTTCTCCAGTCACTCCGTTAAAATTCACCCACCTTCTATGCAAGTCGCCGGTAGCTGCACGCGGATGTCTTCCATTTTGTTTCGTTGGACTAGAAGTTCTTGCACTTTATTGGTTTTTTCTTGTTCTAAATTTCACTTGTTCAATGTATGGCTCAGAATCTGATTTTTATGAGATGGGTTTTAAGTGAAATCTCATCTTTTTCTGTGTGATTAATAAGCTTACAATCTTGATGCTCAATTGGCATAAAATTGATGCAATTTGGAAAAAAATTGTTATGTTTTTATGGGTATTGTACATCACCCGCGGAAGATTAATTTACTACGTCTCCCTCTTTAGTATAAAGACAACCTTACAAACTGTGTGTTGTGATCCTGTTAGCGACTTGGCTGGTAGATCGAGATCAGTGAAACCTGGTGGTACATCAGTTGTACTCAATAGAGTAATTTCCATGATAAAATTATAAGTCCCTTTTCAATGATTCTTATTGCTAACTTTTCATCATATATGTGGTCATTCAAAGGTTTTCCCTGATCAAGTATGATGGAAGTATCATTTCATCGTTGAATCCTTGGTATCATTAAAAAAGTAGCCTATTTTCTTATCTTTTCTCATCTAGGTTGGTGATTTTGGTAATATTTATGACATTAGTTGATGAAGTTAATGATGGGCTTTCATCTAAGGTAACTGTGTCTACCTTAATATGCATCACTGCTACCAATTACTTTGCTTGTTCGATTAAGCCTTGAATTGCGATCTTTTGCTGCAGTGAGAGTGATTATTTCCACAACTGATCTTGGTCACCATACTCTTGAGCAAGTAACTTTTCTTCTGGTTCATGCTAGGTGGTACTTTAAAGCATCCATATTTCTAATTTATTAGTTTTAATTTTGTGCTGGTGATTTTCTGGATTTAAGAGCATCTCAGAAAAATACATCTTTCATGGGTTTAGGTATGGTCGTTCGATGTAGTCTCTTAATTACACTTTTGCTACAGAATTACTTTGAACATGTTTTTTGTGTGTGTAGAAAATAGACATAAATATGCATCTCTATTGGATTATATCTATTGATTGAAAGGTTTGTTTTCTTTATCGCCATTTTTTGCTTTAAAACGTGTTCTTGCTTAGTTGGTGATATTGGGATTAATTATATTTTGTAGCTCTTTTCTTTTAGTTGTTCTTCAATGTTATTGTACTGTAGTTAGCCTTTTATATGGACTTAGTCTCTTTTTTGTTTTTCCTTTTATTGAAAGTAAAAGTTGATTATGGAATTATGTGTTAGATTAGAATGATGTTTGTCGCTATCTTTGTTTTCAGGGTCTATAGTCTTGGGGGTCTCAGCAGGGTCCAATTGATGCTAGCATGGATTTGACATATTATTTTAAATCAAAACACCCTGGCATCTCTAGATAAGTAGGAGACTGATTTTTGTTCATTTGTGTTATCAGATGATTAATAGTTGATGCTAAAAATTTAATGTTAGAAGATTTTCAGCCTTTTCTTTGGCTTTTCTTCAGTTACACTTTCTACTTAGAAAATGAACAAAATAGAAGAAGAAAAAATCCCCTCTTGGCATGTTCAGAAAATACCACCAACATGGTAAATATGTGAGCTGTTGGTAAGAATTTTGACGCCCATTTCGATTGTTTTTGTTCGTGGAAAATGTGTTTTTCTATCCCTCTTTTTGGAATCTTCTTCAGCTTTCTAATTCCACCTTTGGATTGGAGTATGCATAAATAATACAGTAAAAGAAAGATTTACTAAAAGAGATGCATGAAATTTTGCAATTGTTTTTGTGGAATAATATAATATAACAATTGGAGTGGGAATTGACTGCTTTGTTTTCATATAATAATACAACAATTGTGTTATTCAGATGGTTTTCTTCCCCATCCATATGCGTGATTCGTTGGTTTTTTCAATGTGTTATACTTGATTTCAGGACTTGCACAATAGGTGTTTGATATTTGTTGTAAGCTAACAGCTTTTGTAAACCTTACCTGCAATACATTTTGGTTTTATGTCTCCCCTTGCACCAGTTTTCATTGAATTTTACTTTGCCATTCTTGTTGTTTTTCCCCTCTGGTCTGACCATATGGTCTTTTGAGCGTTGCGATTTCGGTTTCGTTCAACTGTAAGTTTGTAATATTCAGTAGGAAGATTTTAATGAGGAAATTCTTGGCATTATTTGTCAATGTTGTTTGATGGATTGAAACAGTCTATGTGGAGAGTGGCGGTTCACCGACATTGGAAGTCTATGAAAATAGAGATTCAGTCTTTTCTTGAAAAGCTTCTGGATGTGAATGATTCGATGAGCAGATGCATCTTGTCGGCTTCCTCGGCTACTTCAGTTGCTCAGAAGCTGGCCAGGCATGGAGACATTCTCCATGAATTTACGCAGGTTATACCCTAGGTTTAAGCCCTCATGTTGACACTTCTATCTTACCTCTGTATTTTGTTTTGTTATTATTGTTGTTTGAGGCACATCAGTGTGGTCATTGGAAAAGTTAGTAGGTAGGAAATACCATCCCCTTGAGTTTTAATGCAAAACTCGTATAATCTATATGTGGTTTGTCTAAAAGTAAGATAATCTTGGAGAATAACAAATTTTCATGGCAATAGAAGTTCAACCTTTGTGATGGAAATCACGCTTCCTCTTATTCATTTGGTTTCACATAAACTTCTTGTTAAGAGTATTTTCTAGATGAGTTGGTTCTCTGTTGAATGCCTTGTCTATTTGTGGAAATAAGTGTATTTATAACTATATTAATCTCATTGTACCTTCAGTTATTATTGGTTCTGAATTTGCATCATTGATATTTTGGCTATCTCATGTCTATACATGAAGCTTGAAGTCTTTGATGTGCCACCACTCTGATTAAAATGATTCAATTATCCCTACAGGTAATGTAGGAGCTGGAGGAAAGTGATTATGCTTTAATTCTTGGGATGATGCTTTGCTTTAAGGTGTAACGTAGGTAACCAAAAGAATTGAGCATGCTTGATGCTTTTCTGGCTGTTTTCGTTATTAATTCATTTAATCAATACCAATCATATTTATATGCATATTTGCATTTTATTTTTCTTTCTCTCATTGAATTTTCATTCCAAACTTATTCAGTTGCTTTCCCCCTTGTGTGTTTGCAGCGCACAATATTTGTATCAGCACATCCATCCCTTTCTTACAATCAGAAGGTAATTTTTTGCATGCTGCTTCAGGCCAACTATATATGGGGTGAGGTCTACATTTATAGAGTGGCTTGCAGCAGAAGGAAGGAAAAAAGCCTACAAAAGAACTTGGATTCAAACAGTTTTTGAGCAAGGAGGAAAAGATAGAGAAGAAGCAGAGTCTAGCTGCAATTGGATCCGAATGACTTGCATTATAGGTAAGACAAATTTGGGGTCAAGTTGCACAAAGTGCAACAGACACATCTAGTTCTATTGTGTATGTTGTACTGTTGTCGTAGCCTAATGGAATCGGCTGATGAATTAGATGATTACTACTTTTGCTAATACACAACTTCCTTTAAACTTGAGTCTGTCTCTACGATTTTTTGAAATATTATGAAAAAAATCAGGTTTAAACTTCAAATTAGAAGAAATAAAAATAATTTTTTTTGGATTAAATTAATCGGTTCATAAAATTATAACTACTGTATGTTGTATGATAAATTTTTAAAAGTGAATCTCCTCACAGGTGGTCTGTCCATAAGCTTATGGGCAGGTCAGGGATCAATTTGCAGTTAACGCAAATTATACAAAAATCATTCTTCCCCAAATGAGATGCGCAACCCATCCTCTACAATTTCTCCATTCTCATTCTTTTTCCTTTAATCTCCATTCTTCTTCCTTCAATCTCCATTCCTAAAGTTCAATCTCCATTCTCTGCAAATATAACTTCTTTCAGCTGACCAAATCTTTCTCTGATCGATTCATTTTTTTTCCGATGAGCTCTTCAAACGACTGATTAGTGTCCGGCGAAATTCTGCCCACATCTAGAGAAGGGAGTGCGAGTTCCAGATCAAATCAAAACAACTTGTGTTCAATTTGATTAAAACTGAATCTCAATTGTATTGTTATTCTTCACATCTGATTGAGATTATGCTATTCAAGTGTGTTCGATGTGAATGGTATTGTTGTTGAAAGTTCTGAATGTTTGAATTCTGCTGCTATGAACATGTAAAAAAAACATGTGTCTAATATTCAAAAAACAAACTAAATGCTGCTGGAAATTTTCGTGTATACTATGCACCCGTTACCTTACAATACGTATCGTTTGTATTAAAACATGCACTTGTTTTAAAAGATCTGAATATGAATTATAAATCTTTTCCAGGAGATCATGTATAAGTTAATTTAAAATTTGGCAATTTAAAATTGTCACATCTACTGTGCATCGATTACTTTACAACATGTACTATTTAAACAAAAACATGCACCTGATTTTAAAATGTCCATTTCTTTTAAGAATAGCAGACCTTTGTCAAGAGGTAATGCATCAATTACCTTATGAATCGTTTATGTTTTGTTAAAACATGGCTATGTTAGTCTACAACTAGTATTTCTTATAATATACTACAGAAAAGAGGTTGCATAATTTTGTATTTTTTTAAAAAAAATTCACATGAACTTCTATTTGATCCCTTACAATGTGTTCTAATTACATTAAAACCTATATTTGTTTTCAAACACGGGGGTAAAGTTTTTCAATTTCAATTAAATAGATGTCACTAAAAGTCTTGTCGGCATGAAAACAACACGTGTAAAAGCATTGCATACTTTGTATAAAAATCATGCAAATGCAGTTGGTTTCATACACGAGAAGAACTCTCAACACTTGAACAAAGGTAAAGATAGGGGATAAATCCTACAAGTGCTCATATAAAAAATCTCCTATTATAGAATTTACAATTAAAACAGTGTTTCTATCTAGATTAAATAACAATTTCTAATACAATGAATTAATTATTAATCTTCAAAGTTAGATCATCTTTGAATTCCTTGAGTTCAGTATCAACTTCATCTATATCAAGTTCGTGCCGAAATGTCTTGTGTAGTCCAATGTTCAATATTGTGTGATTCTATACCACTTCAAGTTTAAATCCAACTCCTACAAAAAGTAATGCACGTTGGATATTAACAGTTGTAGCATATAAGCAAACATGTATGATTTGCAATTCAAAACAAACAATAATCAACGATGATTATAAAAGTCAAACACAATAAAACTAACAAGTACATACTGGATACTAACATATGCAATATATGACTAAAAAGATGCAGTTCCTACTTCAAAACGAACAACCAACAAATTTTTTAAAAACAAAAGTCAAACACAATAAAAGTAACAAGTACATATTGGATACTAACAGATGCAACACATAAGTAAACAGGTGCAGTTCCTAATTCAAAACAGACAAGCAACAATAAATTAAAATAAAAGGGCATACACGGTACAAGTAACCAGTACATACTGGATACTAAAATATGCAACATATAAGTAAACTGATACATTTCGTAATTCAAAATGAACAATCAATAACGAATGGGGGAAAAGGTCATTCGCGGTACAACTAACATATACACGCTGGATAATAACAGGTGCAACATATAAGCAATCTAATGCACCTCGTAATTCAAGTTGAACAATCAAGTTTGTTGTAATAACAAGAGATACTTCAAACCCAGATCCCAGAAAACACACATAACAACTCAAAACACTAGAAAGTAATGTCTATCTAACGCTCAACAAAACGAAACATATACATACCAGATCTGAAAAATCTAACAAATGTTTATAATCACCGCTGTAGTATCAACATCTCGGCCAATTCATTTCGCCTGATCCATAACCTAGTGAAAATACAAAATAAAATCAATCGGGAAAAAATGCAGAAAAATTAAACCATAATACCTATACCTACAAAGATTCATAGAATAAAAAATTATATTGAACTAGAAGATGAAAAAAGTTACAAACCTGATACTCTGACCGAATGTGATGATCTTCAAGGAATTTTCTCTAAGAATTGAGCTCGAAAAAATGGAAACGCGATACCGAAAAATGACCAGAAAACGAGCCCGGAGAAGAGGTGGAATAGAAGCAGAAAAATGCAGCGGCAAAAAAGTGGAGGAGAGGTGGCGAAACAAGGTGGAGAATATGTGGAGAACAGAAGGAGAACGAGAGATGGGAAGAAGAAGAAGGGTGGGAGAGAAAGTGGAGGGTTAAAATGAGGAAGAAGAAAGGGTTCAGGAGAGAAATAAGGAATATTAAAATAAAATTATTATTTTTAATTAATACCTAATTTCTGATTAATTACAAACTGAATCCCATTTTTTAAATTGTCCCTGGCCTGTCCATAACCTTATGCACATGCCGCCTTTCCTGAGACTTTTTCAATTTTTAATATTGCAATTAAAATATTTTACATTTTTTATTATTTTAATTAAATATTTTCTTTCCATAAGCTTATAGAAAGACAGTTTTCCCCAAGACGTTGTCTTAAATTTATAGTTATGTGGATGATCATGTATTTATATACTTCCTCCATCAATGGCGGAACAAGGACCATATTCGAAGGGGAGCTGAACTATACCAATAAAAAATATAATGTTTTACCCAAAATTCAAAGAAGAACGGAGACAGAACAAAAATTTTCAGGGGGGCAGAATTTTCACGGGAAGCAAAAACTCTCTTAACTGTCAAAACTGAGCCAAGGCGACCGCACAGGTTCGACCCCCCTCAGTTCAGCCACTACCCTCTGTCCCACTAAAACTTGCTTATTTACTTTTTCAAAATCAAGAATATTCGATCGCCGATGCTTGAGCACATTTGGTTGTCGGTGCTCAAGTGCACCCAAACTCTGTCGCTCAGATGCGTTCAATTTTTAGGACATATAGATTGGGGTAGGGTGTTCGTGATTTGTCTTATTGTTATGGTCCAATTATGTCCAATTTAGTTTGGTTCAGCTCAGTGTAGTTGGGTTTAGTCTGGTCCAGTTCAATATAATTCCTTTTTTAGGAATTTTAGTCTGATTCAGTCCAACTCACTATAGTTCATTCGAATTCAGTTCGATCCAATTTTGTTCCGACCAACTCATTTCAGTTCAATTTACTTAGTTCCCTATTTTTCCCATCTTATTTTTTCTACTCCCTTTGTCAGAAATTTTTATATGTTAGCAAATGTTGTATGTTAAGGTGTTAGACAAATCAAATTTTGCCACGTGTTCAACAAATCACTCATTTATTCCTAAATTTTTTTCCACTTCAATAAATATAGAAGTCAAGTAAATCAAAGAAAATCAAAGAAATTTGATGATATTTTGTTTATTCTTTGATTTTCTTTTGCTTCCCGTCACACGGATAGAAAAATGTGGTAGATATGGTATAAAATAAAAGGATTTTAATAATATTTTATTTATTTTGTTGAATTTAGTTAGGATTGATTATTGTATGACATTTGGTGTTCTGTGCGTGGTTATTTTTTAATGTTTTTTGACATAGGATTGTTAATGTTGATGGGTTTTGCTTTTATAATATGTAATGATAGAACCCTACACTTTTTACGAATGTGCTAATATAACCCTATAAGTTTTAGAAATGTGCAGATATAACCCTATCAGTTTTCATAATGTGCAAATATAACCCTACACGGTCCGGCGGCGATCCGGGTAATAATGTCATTTCCTATTTTTTTTCTTTTTTTCAGAAGGGCAAAAATATATTTTCATAAAATTCCGACTAAAAGTTACCGGAAAGGGTTATATTTACACTCACTTATTATTTAGGGTTATATTTGCACTTTCAATTATCGCAGAATTATATCTGCATTTTCGTCAACTATGTAGGATTATACATGTACTTTGCTAAAAAAAATGAAACAGTAAATTGGTACATGGTGGTGGGGAACAAAGTAGGGACATGTAATCTTGTTTTCATCTCCTTGCTCTCAAACCTTTTTTTGACTAGCCCTCTAATAGCCTTTTCTTTTTTTTTACTAAGCTAACCAGTAGTCACATTCAACAAACTGACTGACCTCAAAATCAAACACAACCTACCAATAACCCCAATAGCATTCAAAAGAGAATGTGCACTTTGCATAAAACCAAGAGATGGGCCGCATGGCTTCTCCAATCAGCACAAGTTTGGGCTAACAAACCAATCAAAGGAAAGCACTCAAAGCTTAGATATGCGAACATGCTTTTTTATCAGAGGGATTGGACTTCATGGTCCTGTATGGCAAAAGCAAAGAGTCCAGTTCGCTTCATTGCTTTGTCTGAAGCAAAAATGGTACGATTCAAAATCAATGCAATGAGGAGGATTCAAGCAACCTACTCCAAAGCCTAAGATATTAGTGTTCGAATTCATCAAGTGGATGAATCCTTATCGACAGAAAGGCCTTCCAGGTATCTCCACCTGCATAATTACTATCCCGAGCCCACCTCTCTTATTAAGAGGTAATACAGCTTCTCAATTAACCGTTACCTTTAAGGTAAAAAAAAGGGGAAACCACTGCTCGTACTAGGCGGCGCCACAGCTTCTAGCTTAACTGTTACAACCAACTCAAGTAAAAACAAGGAAGCATCACTTGAAAGTCCCTCCGTTCTACCCAAAGAGTCACATTTCTTGTACTAAAATTTTCCAATACTATTTGTATTGCAAACACGACTCTTTCGATGAAAAATGAGTACTATATAAGCTTTGTTAAAAAGCAATGACACTTGGAAGTACTATACCACTATTCAACTTACTCAGTCCAACCTTTGTTGATAAAGAATCTGACCCGACATCTGTAAACTCAAAGCAGTGCAGCAGCAAAAGTCTAGCCATCGTTCATTGACAGAGTGCTTCAGGAATAAACACAAAACTCACCATAATTTGGCCATGTGAGGATCTGACTCCATGACTGGACATCCAGTGCCTTTCCATGTGTTTCTGTATCAACAAAAATAATGAGGGCAAAGAAACCAGACACAGAGAAGGTTAGAGAGAAGAAAATAGGTCTGTAAATCATGTCCTTGTATTTGGTGTTTAAGTATTCTTACTGTTTGTCTTCTAATTGTAATTGTCAAGCATAATCAACAGTTAGAGACAGAAAGGGAAATACAGAAACACTTTCTACCATTATAACCATGTGCAGTGACATACTTAAAGTTACAACAGTATATTGTACCAGCAAATTGATTGTTTCAGTAAGGAAGCTCAGTCCCGACTCCCACCTGCCCATGAATGCTGACCCATGAGCCTAATTTATAACATTAAGTACACTGAGTAAGCATCATAAAGATGATTTTTATTGCCGTTGGTGCAACTGATAGGTGATAGCTTTAAATATCTTCATCAGACCTGGATAAATTTTTTGGAGGATTGCTGAAATGATCGCGGTCTGCAAATTAAAGCAATTACAGCTCTTAGAGATCCGAGAAGGGTTCATCATCCATCTTTCTGTAACAGGACCTCCCTTAGTTTCACAACTACCACCAGGAGGCTTAACCTGAGTGCCGTACAGATCAGAGCATCATCAATAACAAACATTCTCCAAAAGGCACATTTTGAAATACATTTAACTGTTCGATATTTACAGGCCTAGATTCTTTCGAAGCATGTTTTTTTTCTTTAAATGCCTTAACCTAGATTAACCTAAAGAATTCATTGAGAAGAATGATAATAGCCAAAAGAAAATCAAAGACTCTATTCACAATCTGGTAAATTACAAATAATTGTATGAAGGAAATACATAAAAAAATGTTCCTTGAATGTACAAGTGAACCTAACCTGTTTAAGAAGTGCTACATACTGTTAGACTTCAGTATGCTCCAGTGAAGCTGCTCTACCCAGATGTGTTGTTGGCTTTGCCTCTGACATTTCTACTTCAACTGCACTTGATTCTGTACGAGTTCCATTTTCCTCTCTCATTTGCTTGAGTTTTGCTAATCTTATAGCATTTAGCTCATATCTGATTATTGACATGAGAAACCACATCACATCACATACATGGGAAGATACAAAAGAACTGCTGGGAGAGAGAGGGGGGTAATAGAAACAGCAGTGTTGAACATTATTGGCCATAATCAGGCATAATAGTACTTGCCCAACCTCAAGGAAAAGACTAAAATTCCATATAGTTAGGGGGAGCTACACAGAGAATAAAATCATCTGCTAGTAATGCAGGATTTCCATGGAAAGTACGTAACGGTTACTCAAATAAGAAAAGTAACAAAAATAATTACTAAAACTATTGTTTCGCTACTGCCAACTAATTTCTCATTAGAATAGTTGGGGGAGAAATGTGAAAATAATAGGATGCTGTTCCAGAAAGCCTCCCTTTCGCGTGTTCCCTTGGGCCTTTTTAAGGCCAACCTGTTCAATATGAGCAGAGGGAGCATAAGCCCCCATTTTCGCAAACTATCATGTAAGGACCGACTTTCCTTCACACTATACCTTCGGGAGTGTTTATGGAATATCCCGTGGAGTGTGATTGATGCTAATAAAACAGGAAGGAGCTCAGCAGATCCCCCTTTTCGGGAAAAAAGTTCTATTTTAACAAGAAAATCAAGTGTTCAAGCAAAAAAAAGTTTGACGGTTATCATTGCTATTGAATTTCATGATTTTCCATACTAAGTGAGAAAACTGTATTCATCCTACATGGTAAATGAATTCAGAAAAGTTAACCATCATAGAAAATTGAAGGCCTGCTCGAAATTGAGGTTTCACAACAGATATCAGGCAAATACACAAGCAATTTCAAAACAACCAAATTATAGTATCAAGTCAAATCAGCAAACTTACTCAGCCACGTAATTCCAGACTAATGTAAAGTATATACTCCAAAACTGCTGCTCCTTCAAAAGGCGCGGGCATAACCTAAATCTCAGCTGTGACAGCTCCTGGAATGCGATAAAAAAAATGATAGCATTCACAATTAGGTAGAAATGCAAATAGTAATCGCGATCATGGAAGGACACTAACAGGAGAACATACATGCTATGCAATTTCCAGCTAAAAATTAATAAGAACTGCAACTGAATTTTTTCAAACAAGTAGATGACAACTCAGAAAGTTGAATTCACAGCGAAAGAGTACTCTGAACCATTATAGTGACACTTGGCTATCAGATGAACAATATACAAATTACAAAACAAAAGCAAAACGAGCATTCATGAAGTTTCTTAATATGCAGAATTTTGAAAACAAGATTGTAAACCTTGGATTTAGAAAGAACAAGCACAGCGTGTCGCTCCTGCCACTCAGATAGATCATTATTCACGTTTCCGGAATTTCTAACGCCTCTAATTCCTCCTTCTTCTTCATCCGCATCTGCAACAATAAGCAAAACACAGAGCGCTAATTCGCGAATTCTACTTCACACTCAACAACGTAGTAGCAACATACTACTGGATTAACTGTGTACCTTGAAGAGGAAAATCTTTAAACGTTTCAAGCGTGAAGGACTTAATGAACTCGATTAACTGCTCCGTGATCCCGTAGAATCGCTCCTCCTCCTCTTTCCCGCCGTTGTTGCTTTTGGCGGCGGAGGTAACGGTTGGAATAGGTGACTTCCGATTTCGTGATAGGTTTCGCCGGAGCCACGAGTACATGTCCATGACCGGCGGCCGTCAAATATTCCGTCGCCTCTCTCCTCCCACGCAGCACACCAGCTGAAGAATTTTCCTGGGCGAAAGAGAAGGTTGAATTGGGCTTTTTCGATCTGTTTTTCGGTGTTTTTCCTTTTATCCAATCGGGTTTTAGGCCATTTGGACCCGAGGTGAAAGCCCAAATAAAATCGACAACGTTGTGGTTAGGGGTTTCAATTTTTATTTTCTTTTGTCTTTAATTACGTTTTGTTTTTCCATTCATGTATTTAAACTTTGGAATTTTTTTGGGAAAAACCTTCTTTCCATATGTATATGGAAAGACGTGGTTGAATTAGAATTATAAAAAGGTAAAAAAAATTAGTCGCAATATTAAAAATTTATTATGCATCGTGTAGTAGTTATAAGTTTATTGACCCGATTGATGCAATCCAAAATTTTCATCTTGATTTCTTCGCAGTTTAAACTTTGGTTATTTACATAATTTATGGAAAAATCGTCTTTCAAGATACAAATTCTTAAAAAAATTCAAAAGGTTAAAAAAACATTTATGCCTTCAATAAATAATATCACGCCTGTATTTTTTATATTTTTTTTATGAACAAATAGAATAAGTTATTATTATAGATGCGACTCAATTTTTATAAAAAAAAGTTATTCTCTTGATAGACAGTTTTTCCATAGGTTATGAAAAGATCGGGGTTTAAACTGTAAATTAGAAGAAATTATGATAAAAATTTTAGATTACATTAATCGAGTTATAAACTTATAACTACTACATGTTGTATAATATATTTTTAAATATTATAACTAAAATATTTTAGCCTTTTATAATTTTAATTCTACGCGATCTTTTCATATACATGTGAAAATAATTGCCAAGACTTTACCCTTAAAAAATCACTCAATTATATCATGGTTGGTATCTAAGAAGTTTTATAGCATAATGTAATTAAGTAAATTCGCAACCTACAATGTCTAGGAATTAAATGTTAATAGGATCAAATGTAGACTTTAGTGCCAAGAAAAACAAACATAAGATGACAAATACGATGAAGAAACTTTCACACTCCCTCCATTTTTCTATTTATGACATCACAGTTTTATATGTTTGAATTTAGGTGAAAAAAATGAATAGATAAAATTAAATGTACAAAGTAAAATGAGTGGATGAAATTGAAGGAATCTTGACAAAAGCGGAAAGAGTGCCAAATAAAAAAATATTCATTAATACTAAGTGTCATAAATTAAAAAAACATAGAAAGTATCCACTTTATAGTTTTTTTTTTTAAATGGGAAAGGGGTACAAAAAGACAATCACTCTTTTTCTTCAGCATAATATTCTTTACTGCCTTTTCCTTTTTGTAGATTTAATGATCAACCTAATGTTTTGCCTACGCAGACCTAAAATGTCCTAGCATATCTTGACCTAAAAAAAATTAGAGTGACTCCTGTTTTTGGTGTCATTAGACTAAAAGAATACGCATTCATATTTTTATAAAAGTAACTTTTAATGAAAGGTTTGGAGCAAATAAAAACATTTCTAAATGATTAGTGTGTTATTGAAAGAGAAGAAAAAAAAGGTGTATATCGACAAAGAAAATGTATGGTATATTGAATCACCATATTTTGAAAATATTTTGTCACTCTGGTAGGTAGGTGGGTATGTTAAATTCCAAACGCCGTCCACCTATATTTAAATGTACTTTTAGTATAAAATGACGTTACATAAGAAATTTTACAAGTAAACACGGAATCTTGTATTGGACCGACTGATCATTAGACGTGGTTATTTTATAATTAATGTAAACGAGATATTTGTAACTTTAAAAATCCTTTAAAATGTATCACAGTGTATAAATAATTAGAGAAAAGTGCTTTTATAACCCTACCTACTTGACATAAGTGTCAATATAACCTTTTGATAACTGAAAGTGCAGAT
>JAULKM010000007.1:4908636-4920890 GCA_032355605.1 Rubia tinctorum
GAACTGGTTTCGTGTGGATCTCCACGTGCCGCCCCGGATGCACCAGTTTTAGGACGCCATATTCCTTGGTTGAAACTCCCATGTTTGTTTCAGTACTTGTGAATGAGGAGAGGGGAGTTAAGAGAGTATCAGGTGCGCTATTTAAAGGCCTTTGACAGACATTTGAGGACAAAGTTGCACCTGAGAAACCTAGGATGGCATTGTTCTTGTGATTGGAGGGAATGGATTGAGTTTAGTGCTCAGTTTGGACTTGTATGTTTTTGTTTTGTGGAGTTTTGTCTCATATATGGGCTTATGTAACACTTTTTGTGTAATACTCTCGACAGATGATCCGGTGTGAAACTGAATAGAAAAACGCTATAAACGTACTAATTATGCTACATATGTGACACTAAGCAACCAAAAAAGAACCATATAAGCGTTATGCAAAAGTGTTACAGACGTTTTTGTTTTGTTGTGGGATATTCTGAAATATCATCCACAGGCACAGGTTAGATGACAGTATGGCACTTAGTTCTTACCTCCTTCAGACAAAGTTGGTAAGATTTTGGATGGATTGAAAAGTTTCGAGCAGAAAATAGGTGGCCTCATTTGATTCAATCTATTATAAAATATATTTTGACCAACATTTGACGTTTCGACTAATCTTATGGTTAATCAGTTGCGGAAAATCGTACCGAAAGCATGAGTTTAGAAATTTGTAAAAGGAATCAGACAAAGAAATAACTTTGATGCCTCTATTTTGTCGAAAAAGGGATCTTCGCAGAAAGTTTTGAAACAAAACAAAATCGAATTTGCGCGCCATGAATGTATTTACTTAGCATTTATCAGGTAAAGGTGTTTTTTCTACTCGGAAGTTTTGAGTTTCAATATAAATAGAATTTTGAAAGCAAAAGAAGAAAACTTATTTCCTGATTCTAACTACTCGTTTATACTATGTTACACAACCTTAAGAGGGGATTGCTGCCCCTGCTTTCTATCTCGGGGACAAGAAATGGACTAACAAAACCTGCAGTACAACCTTAACTGATGCCATCCAATCTCAAACTACCAGGAGAAACCTTACACTCTCCACTTTTTAAACTCATCTTGGCTGCATATATATATGGCAACTCAGCCTTGTTTCCACAAGCTACATAACCAAACAAGTGCTCGGCTTCAGCCGCATACATATTCCTACAAACAGATACACTCCCACAGCTTCAAAACAGACCTAGCAACACTCAACGCTTCATCTGCTTTTCTCTTCCGTAAATAACTTCATGACCCTTTGCTCTTTTCCCTCGCCATTTGCATTCCATCGGTGTTTGATGCATTGGGATCAATTTCCATTGACTCACCTGATTCACTACCTCCAGCAGAACCTGAGACTTTGAATCTTTTGAATCACAACTCTCAACTCTGTGATTCATGATGTTGGTTTCCACGTGGTATAAGCCTCCAAAACCCTGTTAGCAGATGTCTGTTCCCTTTTGAGTTAATAAGGCAATCTTCTCTTTGAGGACAGTCATTTTCTGGGTAAATGAATGGCAGATCAGTACATAATTGCACATATTTTTTGCGATGGATTTCCGACTTCTCTTCATTTTGTAATAATTGAATTTTTGGTTGCACTGTGTAGTCTTCTTTGTCGCATTCTCAAACAAAGTCTATCGTGGGGACTCCTGCTTACATTGCACCAGAGGTTTTACTCGGACAAGAATATGATGGCAGGGTAAACATTAAAGTACTTGGTCACACTCTGTCTATAGCTGCTTAGAAGTGTGCCACAGAGAAGTGGATGTGTGAAGGTGGAAGGTTTTCACTGAAAGCTCTGACATTGCTATAGCCACAACTTCAGACAATCTGATATTTCAATGCTTTCATTAGCTACTTGGTGTATAGATCAGTTTAGCACTGTCCAGTTTGACAGTTCAGATGAGTTTTGACAGTTCTGTCTTAAAATAAATGTAGGATCAGTTTGAGGTTGTAGAGTTTGACATTGTAGATCAGTTTTGAGGCTGTCCAGTTTGACATTGTCTAGCTATGTAATGTGCAAAGATTTTTTGTAGCTCGGTTTATCCCTATAATCAAATATGAATCTTAGTGCATTTGCCGCCTTCTCTTCTGTTTTGTTTTCCAGTTTTGGTGTTTGTTCTTTCTGCTTAATGATACTTTAATTGCATAATTAGCTACTGCAGGTTCTACCGACAGTCTGATCTCTATAAAGTATACTCTCTAGCATTTTCATCAATATAAACCTTGCGTAAGAAACAGAATAACAGAGCATTAAGGAGATGTCGACTTTGACTTGTTTTGTGCTTGAAGCCATGTCTTAATTTAAGCTCGCACTGTTGACCATACAACCAAGTTTACCAAAAGACTAGACACCACAAAACTTTAATTAATTGTAATTCGAAGCAGCCTGAAAACAATAGAAACCCAAATGACCAGAGGTCCCAAGTTCAACAATCATTCCATAACTTTATTAGATGATGGTATCCTAGTACAACATTAGTTGATCAATCAAGCTGAAGCCGATTTGGTGTAGAAGCGAACACCCACAGCCACGCCCAATATAATTAGAGGAACCAGGAACTGGAGAAGCTTGATCAAAAACTCGGATGACTTGTCAGGGTTGTAATGAGGCTGCTTGGGCGGGGTATACTTTGTTTTCACGGGGATGGTTGATGCATCGATCTCACCAACGTATAACTCATCCATTGTCGCTCTCGCACTCGTGCTGTGCCCCACATCCTCGAAATCATCAGTAGCATCCTTTCCTACAGAGTAAGGAGTATCATAAAACACCAACCAGGAACAAGTAAGCCCTGAGCGAATTCTCATAAACAGACTAACTAGAACAAGTATACTGGTCAAAAGGTTTGGAAAGTTAGATCAGCAGGAGTATGACCGGGAAGGACAAAACACATACCTGTTGCAGACAGCAACACCTCATCGCCACCAGGATGATCTTCCAAGAACTTTGTTACATCGTACACCTGTTCCACAATCATCAACAACCATATCATCAACAACTTGATTCAATAAAAGGGCACAAATATGCACAGCCTGAGCTACTGGTAAGGGAGTTCATTCAATCTTTAACTAGATCATTGGCTGTTAAGTTCAGAAACTAGTAAAGGGTTGAGTTTTGTCGATCAAACCAGTTAGTATTGTCATAGCATATCACAATTCAGCAAGCAACAAAATTTCAAGAAAAGCAATGCATAATCTCAACAACGATGAACTGCGGCCATAATTGAAAGTCAAAAACATTCCTCGGAGTCACGGACTAATGCCTAATGAAGATTCAAATCCTATCAAACAATTCCCCGCAAATTATGTGCAATTGGTCCAGAATAGAAACTACAATTCTACTATCATCAGGCCACCACTAGTTCACCAAACTAGTCCTCTCAACAAAAAGACTGAGTTGAGTGCCTGTGTCCAGAAACAATAGTCATTCGTAGATAATTCTGTCATACATTCAGCTCAATAGTTCCTGTGTTTTCAGTGTGATCTATCAACATTCAAACAAACACAGGATCCCAGATCCTACATTCAACTGAAACCCCCAATTCTCGCATAAACTGATCCTCAAACAGATCCCATCAAACCAAGACAACAAAGATCACACTCGCATGCCCAATTCTACATGATTTCAATTTTCAAGCATCAGTGTATTCATTAAACAATCCGAAAGACACCATCTCTTAAACAATCACATCAAATAACATTAAAGGGTTGAATTTCGAACAGATCTAACCACGGACAAGCAAAATCCCAATTCCATACCTTGCCACCAATGACGAGCCAGCAGTCCTTGTTGTGGTTGTGCTTCGCCACTTCCTCCAAACTGTAAACCTTTGTTTCACTGCCCATTATTCTCTCCAGACCCCAATTACACACAGTAAAAACTATCGAATTCTGCAGAGATCACTCGCTCTCCAAGGCCTGCAAATTGGGGTCTTGAAGAAGGATGAAAGTGCTAAAACAGGGGGGGAAATTAAGAAGCTGGTGGAGTTGGTTGGTGGGTGAGACAATTAGATGAGATAGCAATTCAAAGAGGGATGCGGGGTTTGGTGAGAACTGAAGAATTTAAAGGGAGCTAGATGGCCAAACAATGGCGATTTTTTGGGACTATTTAAAGCATTTTTGGGGGCTTTATTATGGGGATAATAGGGGTCAATAATATCATACGACCCTGAAGTTTGGACTATTACTGAATGGACCCCTTTTATTTTGACTTTGCAATTTATTGGTATTGGCCAAATTTTTATTACTCCAGTATTAATATTGAAAAGTGACTAGTCCAGTTATATTTAAACAATTAGGGTGCTGGGGGATAAAATATAAACAATTTTTGTTTATGTTTATGTTTGGAGATAGAGATGTTTATGTCCTACCTCAGTTTCGATCGTTGTGACAACGTATTCTTACTTGCTTGGATTTAAGAGAATAAAATGAATGAATAAAATTAAATTTAGAAAGAGAATAGTAGAATGAGTGGATGAAATGGAAGGAATCTTGTCATAAAATAAAAGTGTGTCAAATTTACAAAACCAACTAAAAAATAAAAATGTGGCACATTCCATGAAACGGAGGGAGTAGTTGTTTAAATATATTTAAACACCCAGGATGTGGGAGGATGTAATATAGTCTAAGCAATTTTTATGTCTATGCTAGGACTGGAGATAGAGATGTTTATGCATTTCCATCCCAATCAATATTACACACTTTGAATTCCGCCGTTTGATTAAAAAAATTACCATTGATATGTTGCAAATTTTTGGGAAAGACGGTATTTCCATAGATTTATGGAAAGACGGAGTTTAGTTATAATAATAAAATGTAAAAGGTCTTTCTTGCAATATTAAAGTTTTATTATGCAACGTGTAGTAGTTATAAATTTTATAACCCGGTTCATACAACCTGAAAATTTTATATTAATTTATTCTAATTTACACTTTAAACCTTGGTCTTTCCATAATTTATTGAAAGAACGTCTTTCAAGATACGAACTCTTGATATGTATAGTTGTGTGTAAATAAAATTTATGAAAAGTTAATAATTTAAAAATACGTGTTATTACCATGCCCCGCCTCAATTGGAGACAAATGAAACATTTGCTTCAGACTCCAATTTGACAATTATATAGGTGCCTCATTTTATAAAAAAAATATTGTACGTATAGAAAAATAGTAAATATCACATTTTTAATTAATCGCCTCAACAATTTTCTTTGAGTCCGTCTATTGAAAGACAGTTTTTCCATAAGTTATGAAAAGATCAATGTTTAAACTGCAAATTATAAAAAAAATCAAGATAAAATTTCTGGGTTGCATTGATCGGGTCATAAACTTATAACATTACATATTGCATAATAAAATTTTAATATTGCAACTAAAACATTTACCTTTATATAATTCTTATTCAACCTTGTCTTTGCATATGTCTATGGAAAGACGGTATTTCCCAAAATTTTGCTATTTTCTTTTCATATTTATGTGAGAACCGATTTTACAAATATTAGATACGTTAAATATTATACGGGGCCTATATTTCTAATTTGCTTTAGGCCCCTAAAATGTTAGGGCCCTACCTATTACGAATCTAACAAGATTATATATGACAATATATACTTATATATCAACTCAATTTTGGGATCAAAATTAAACAATGTTAACTAAATGAATAATTAAATTGCACATTAGTCTGGGATAGAACGAGTAAAATAATTATTGATTTATGCATTATATATAATGAGTTGAGATGAGATGCAATAATATCATAATATGCTGAAGATGAAAATAAATAATTGAATGAAAATTTATACAATAAATAAAAATTCATTGAATATAACAATAAATTTTAGTTCCTTCGTTCCAGTAAAAACTGTAAATTTATTTTTGGCTTACATTTTTATATGTAAGCTAGTATGACATAAAATAATTGCGAAAAAAACATTTTGATAAAATAATAAATTAAAATTAAAATTTGATTAAAAAAATTATATTATAAAAATTTAATCATATATTCTTTATTATTTTAAATAAATTTAAAATTATATCATTTTCATTATGACTGATAAAAATGAGATAATATCATTTTAATTGGGATATATGGAGTATATTTTGATTGAATATATGTTCAGGCCCCTAGGTCTATGCTTACTCCTCCGGTTGATATTGCAAATAATAAAGTTTTTGAGAAATAGTGTAATATTCAGGAAACTTGAGGGATTTTGCAGAGAAAAACAAAATGCAGAATGTGGCCTCGGAATCGTATCACGGGAGAAACAAATTTTTTTAAAAAGGGTTCCATGGTTTCCTCGTGGTCGTGGACAGTTGGACTCGGATTCCGACTATTATAAGCCGGATCGGATCTTTTCTTTCCAGATCCATCATCCACCAACTACTTTCAATCACATTTTTACTGTAAATTCTGAGAAAAATGATTTTATAATCATACATATTTGATATAAGTGTCAATATAACATTTCATTGTTTGAAAGTGTCAATATAACTCTAGATAATCAATGTAAGTGTCAATATTACCCTCTCCAGTAACTTTTAGCCGGAATTTTGTAAAAATACATCTTTGCCCTCCTGAAAAAATAAAAAATACCAAAAATAAAATAAAAAGTGACTTTATTACCCTTAGAGTCATTAATACCCCAAATATTACCACCGGACCACTGCTGCACCGCTGCCGTAACCTGTAGGGTTATATTAGCACATTATAAAAACTGATATGGTTATATCAACACATTACTAAAACTTATAGGGTTATATCATCACATTCGCAGAAAATGTAGGGTTATATCAGCACATACTATATAATACATGGGTTTGATGATATTTTTTTTATTTTGTTGTGTTTAGTCGGGATTGATGGTTGAGTGATCTTCGTGGTTGTTATTTTGTTGTGTTTTTCGACTTAGAGTTTTTAATGTTGATGAATTTTCAAATGAGGCTACAATATGTGATAATGGTGTTTAATACGAATGATAGTGTTATGATGTCAAATTTTATGGCATGAGATGTTATAATGTGATAATGATGGATATGATGATGTCGCCCGTTAAGGCCAGTCGAGTACCACACACTTAACTTTTATAATATGTACTAATATAACCTTGCAATTTTTACGAATGTACTTATATAACACTATAAATTTTAGGAATGTGCTGATATAACCCTATCTGTTACGGCATCGGTGCAGCAGCGGTTCAACGGTGGTATGTGGCGCGGTCGACGGCGGTCTAGTGGTGATTTCGTGGTGGTCTAGTGGTGGTTCGGCGATGGTCCGACAAACTATAAGGGTAAATTTGTTAACTCAATTTCATATTTTAGCACTTAGAGTATTTTGGACATTTTATACACAGTCAACGCCGAAAAATGGAAATCGATGCCAGAAATGTGGTCTGAGAGTTATATTGGCACTTACATTAACTAGTTTGAGTTATTTTTGCACTAAAAATTATTTGAGAGTTATATTGGCATTTAGTCAAGTAGGTAGAGTTATATTGGTATAGATCCCTTAAATTCTATAGAGAAAGTCTCAGGAAAGACGGTTTTTCTATAAGGTTATGGACAGTCCACAGTGATTTTTACCTAAAATGTTGTATTTTTAATAAAATTAAAATATTATATTTTAAAAGTTAAAACAAGTAATAATATGTATTTGAATGTGAAAATATAAAAAATTATAATATAAAAAATTATTTTCTAATTTTCTAAATTTAGTATGTAATTTAACAAATGTAGTGTATAAGGTAAAAAAAATAAGTTGCATGTCCATAAGCTTATGGATGCCTGTCAGGAGATCTACTCAATTTTATATTGTTTAGTGAGGAGATAGTATAAAGGTAAAGTTCTGGGAAAGATGAGTTGAATTATAATTATAAAAAGGTAAAATATTTTAGTTGTAATATTAAAAATTTATTATGCAACGTACAATAGTTATTAGTTTATGACCCGATTAATGCATGCAACTCAAAAAACTTATCTTGATTTATTCAAATTTGCTGTTTAAACCTTGTTATTTCCATAACTTATGGAAAGACCGTAGAAAGATCGTATTTCAAGAGACCACTAGTGGAGAATAGGTGATTAAAGACCCCCAATCAAAGACGGTTATTGAGGAACCGCCTTTAATTAATATTCGAAACGAGTTCCAAACTCTGAACTCCCTCCCAAGTCCCGCATTTCATTTTAAAGGCGGTTTGAAATCAATCAAAGACACTTCTGCCTTTAGTGAAAATCGATTAAAGGCGGCAGAACCTTCATTTATTGCCTTTAATAGAGTGCCTTTTATGAGCCACTATATAAATGGAAACCCTAAATTCCATGCCTTAGAATTATTTGTCCCCACTATCCTTTTAAGCCTCTAGCGCCTCCCTCTCTCCCCACCTGTGACTCCCTCCCTCTATTATAAACCCTAAAATTCTTCACTCCGCCACCATCTCCCTGACTCCGCCACCCGCATCACTAACTCTGTCACCGCCTCACTGACTCCACCACCACCTCCCTCACTCTGCCACCTCTCCAGAGCCCTCTCGCTCGCTCCGGACGCCACCCCTCAAGAGTCGCCCCTCTCTTATCCGCTGGAGCATCGCCCTCTCCGTCGCATTGTCACCTCCATCAGAGCGTAGTTGCCTCCGCTTTCTTGTCGCCTCCACCAGAGGTGGGCTCTTCCACGCCACCGAGTTTTCTCCGCTGAGTTTTGTTCGCCGCCGCTCTCGACTCAGCCGCATAGATCCACCACCACAGTGGCCCTTCACCACCGTGGCATACTTCCTCAACTTCCTCAGCGTCACGACGGACTTCCTTGGTTTAGTTTGATTTTGATATTAGATCAATGGACTTTGTTTGATTGTGATGATTCTTGATGTTCAATCTCTGTTGTTTGTTCTCAAATTTTGTTGATTCTTGTTCCAAATCTGTTTTTTTTATTTTCTTCAGAAAACCTCAGGTTTCCGGCAATTTTTTTTAAAAAAAACTATCGAACTAAGTTCCGAACTCAAAGCTGGATTGGAACCCCATTCAAAGGCAATTTTTGAACCTACTTTGATCGATTTTGATCAAAGTACAACCAGTGAAAGTACCTTCAAAGTGACTTCTCTGGTCCAATAAAACCATCTTTGATGAGTCTTCCTCCACTAGTGGACAGACTTGAAGAATATATAGCATTTATTTTTATAACATTATTAAAATAATTTTCACTTAAAATATAATATCTTATATAGAATCTTCTGAATTTTAATCGGTATTATTTCGAGTTAACTGCATCAATTATATCCTAGCTGAAATTATATCCTAGTTCTCAGAATAAACTTTGTATTTTGACTTTTAAAAGTTAATTGCATCACTACTAATATAGACAACTTTTAACTACTTAATTCCCCTCCCTTTTTAACTACTTAGAAGGAATGATTTATACTTTTAACTACTAATATACTTTTACTAAGAGTACTTTCACGTGACTTTCGCTTTAATATATAATTTAATTAGTATTTATAGATAATGACCATTTCTTACTTGTAATTTTTAAATATAAATACTCATTTAAATTTTAATATTAAAATTAGTGTAATAAATTAATGTTAGGTATTTACAAAAGTATACATGGAGTGAGTAGAGTGGTTTAAAATGGGTAGAAAGATTCAAATAAATAATAAATATTGATAAATTTTAGAGAAAAGTGTGTTTTAAACTCTATATTTTAGTCAAAAGTGCACAAGTGATCTTGTAAATTTTGAAAGTGGAAAACTAACCCCTAGATTTTGTTGAATGAATGTCAACAATCAAATTGGCCGGAAATAGGTGAAATAACCATTACACCTCTGAGTTTAAAAAAAAATCAAAAATGAAGAAAATAACCTAATACCCGATATCCCTGACCATCATACCACCGCTTCTCATCTTTTTCCATCACCACCGTTAATTGGCCACCACCACCGTCCTCATCGCTTTGCCTAATCCACTACCACATCCACTCATCTCTTTCCCTGTCCCGCCCTCATCTCTTTCAGTTAATCGGCCATACCGATCTGCTCTTCGAGTTTGATGGGTTCTTGAGTCACATTCTGAGTTGGATCGACGCCGATGGTAGAGAAACTGAACTGGAGGTCGGAGAGGCGTCAGAGCTCGGCGGCTTTGCAGACCACGTGCTTGTTCTACGATACGCCCAACTTCTTGGCTATATCCGACAAATCCATGGCTTCTAAAAAATGGGTTTCGGGTTTTGAGATTGGGGAAAAGGGTTTGGTGTGAGACATCATTTTTTTGGCGAGCGTAAACTTTGGGCGCCGGAAATTGTGGGTTGTAGAGGAGAGGCGGATCTAAGGGTTTAGCCAGCGACGGCGGATTTGGGCCACAACGAGGCTAAGGTGGGCGCTATTGGGAAAGGTGGGGGGCACTGAGGTGGGTGGTGGCCCAGTGGGGATTAGAGGTGGATCTGGGCGGAGTTAGTGGCAGCGGAGCTAGTGGCGCGGTGTCGGAGCTGGTGGCACGACGACGGAGCTCTGGTGGCGCGGTGGCGGATCTCTAGTGGCAGATTTGAAGAAGAACAACAACCCTGGGGTATCTTTGTCAATACATCTTTTGTTTTAAGAATAACGGTGTTTTTGTCTTTTCATAAATGGTCAACGCCTAAATTCGTTCGGTCAATACTGGAATAGTGCAATTTGGGTATAATTCACTATTTTACAAAAAAAAGGTTTAATTTTGCACTTTCAAATTTTATAGGGTTATATCTGCACCTTTTCAATTCAATAGGATTATTTTTGTACTTTTCCCTAAATTTTAATATTGTAGACATGATGAATACAACAAAGTCTTGGGAAATACCGTATTTTCATAGGCATATGGAAATATGTGGTTAAATTATAATTATAGAAAGGTAAAAGGTTTTAGTTGCAGAGAAAGTCTCAGGAAAGACGGTCTTTCCATAAGATTATGGATAGTGGTTTTACCTTAAATGTAGTATTTTTTAAAATAAAATTTGAATATTGTATTTTAAAAGTTTAAAAAATTAATAATATATATTTGAATGTGAAAATATAAAAATATATAATATAAAAAATATTTTTAAAATTTCTAAATTTGGTACATATAATTTAACAAAATGCAGTGTATAAGGTAAAAAAATGAGTGGCCTGTCTATAAACTTATGCACATGCCACCTATCAGGAGACCCACTCTTAGTTGTAATACTAAAGATTTATTATACAACGTGTAGTGGTTATAAATTTAGGAACCGATTAATGCAACCCAAAATTTTGATCTTGATTTATTCTAATAACTTATGGAAAGACAGTCTTTCAAGAGACGAGCTCAATGAATAATGGGCGAGAATAAACACAATTGTTTTAGATAAATATAGTACTATCTCCATTTTCACTAATTGTGGAACCATAAGTTTAGATGTTTGGATTTAGGTGGAAAATGAATGGATTAAATTGAATGAAAAAAGTAAAAAATAAATGAGTGGATGAAATTGAAATAACCTTGCCAAAAATAAAAAGTATTTAAAAAGAAGGGTTATTTACATTTATAACCATGACTTTAGAATAAAAATGCCAATATAATCCTGCAATTTGAGAAAGTCTTAATTTAACTCTAACTAATTAGTGTATGTGCCAATCTAACCCTAACTTTTGAAAAATTTGTGCCGATATAACCAAATACCCTAATTTCGGCATTGACCTCTCACTTTCGACAATGATATTAAATGAAATGACTAAACTACCCTTATTTACAGGCTGAAAACTTTATCCCTATATTACCCCAGCCACCACCACCGGTCACCACCTCCGCCAGCCACCACCGCCGCCGAAAAGCTTCGCCGTCGGTACCTCTGCCACCCTTCTCGGCGCCGACAAGGCCACCTCCACCACCTCCTCGTCCTCGCCACCTCCGCCACCCCTTCTCGGCTCCACCTACGCCACCTCCACTCCCTCCTCGCCATCGCCACCACCGCCACCCCTTCTTGGTTCCTCACCACCCCCACTCGTCACCATAGCAAATCCCCCTGCAAGTACCCATCTGCCATGATCACCTCCAACGCCAGTGTCTTCGTCCCCGCCGACACCGTCACTACCGCTCCGTCACCATTACCCTAAACCTTCTTCTCTCCACAGCCACCACTCACCCACCACTGCCACCACCATCTCCCCAACCACCACCATCGTTACTACTCTCCCTAGCCATCACCACCACCCATCCCAACCCCCCCCACCCCCAGCACCACCACCCATCACAACCACC
>JAULKM010000007.1:4920990-4958322 GCA_032355605.1 Rubia tinctorum
TTTATAAAAGGGTACCTATATACGTGTCCTAATAGACCTTTTTTTTGTTTTAGTGATTTTAGGTGGCCATTATTATTGAGGTAACATAATTCGCACCCGTTCCACCCCATTGTCATCCCTACATCCAATTTTATGCGAGATTTCCTCTTTTTACAAATTGTTGCTAAAATGTTTTTACATCATTATGTAATGCTTACATATTATTAAAATTGATTAAAATATTAATGCTAACATATTATTAAGATATGTACAATATTAAAATTGATTTTCACTTATTATTGTTCGATTAAAATGAGTCAACATTGAGTTGACCTTATAGCCGTGACAATGTAACTATTGGGAAGTAGTGATCGTGGAGATTAAGGACGACAGAAAAGACATTGAGTATGATTGTATCAGTGATGTTCAAAACATGGTGGAAA
Source organism: Rubia tinctorum (assembly GCA_032355605.1). Taxonomy (NCBI): domain Eukaryota; kingdom Viridiplantae; phylum Streptophyta; class Magnoliopsida; order Gentianales; family Rubiaceae; genus Rubia; species Rubia tinctorum. The sequence goes on from JAULKM010000007.1 coordinate 4,921,413, forward strand.
AGGCATGAGAGAACAATCTGGACAAAGAGAAAACTTTAAAAAATAAAATAATTTAACCTCAAAAGTTATTAAATTATAATTTTTTAAATCTTGGTAACTGTTGACGGGTCCGTTAACTTAAACTAAACTTGTTATATAGATCCGATAAAGGAACCAATTGAGAACATTTCGTAATAATCTGAAAACCTTTTAGGAATATAGTGCAAGAGAAACGAAACCTATAATTTCACCTAAAATGGACACCTTAACTGTCATTTTCATATTTACTGACCCTAACCTGACCACCTGATCCAAGCCAATCCCAACCCAGTTGGACCAACATAAATCCAATCGGATCACCCGACCCAAAACTAATCAAACCTACTAGATACAGGCAACATGAATTTCAACTTTTCCAATCAGTTTTGGGATTCAACAACATTGACTTTTGCAGGGTGAATTATGTAATTTGGTAATTTTTAAGTTAGTTAAAAAATCCACTCTTGATCATATTATATTTCTAATTCTCTTTTTAGGAGAATATTTATTATTTAAAATTTATATTTTTGCTAGGAGTGTGATTAGTTTCCAATTCTCATATTTCTAATTTCGTTTTAGGAGAATCTTTATTAGAAGAGCTCTTGTATACTTTTCTATTTCAGACAGAGTTCCCGTCTTTAAAGAAATATATTCTTTTGCTATTCTTAGGACATTTAGTTTAGATTGGGAGAATAATTTTACTCCTTTCTAGTTAGATGTCTATTAGTATAAATATGACAAGAGATTTTCAAGACATGAGGAAAGCACATACGCGACTATAGCATAGAAATTCCACTTGAAAATCCTGCCTATCTTTGTATCATATGTTTTCAAAATTTTCGTAGTAATGGAGAACTAAATTCTTAGTTTCATTTGACGGTTGAATCCATCGTTTAATACAATGTGAGATTTAAGAAGAAGTAATCGGTTTCTATTTATTCATTTATATATTGCATTGAATTATCTTGTAGTTGTATTTTATTGAATTATCTTGTAGTTGTATTTTATTGAATTATCTTGTAGTTGTATTTTTATTGAATTATGTTGATGTATTTAGACTTATCATCCAAATCTATCTTGTTTTTCATATTGCACATGAATAAATAAGTCACAAATTCGTGGAAGATTAACGACTTTCTAGCAGATAGTGATTAATAATTCAACTTGCATGGACACTGATAATTTTGTTCCTCTGATCATGTATTTTAGATAGTTTTTGGTCACAACTTTCATTAATGAAGTTTTGTCAGTTTTGCATGATTTGGATAATAACATGTTTATTGCATATATAAATAGGGTATATGTTTCCTCTACCTATTAGGAAATGGGAACACAATTGAATGTATTTAAGAACCAATGATATTTCGTGAAGTTGATGTGTGAAAATTGTGGGTGAACAATTTTTATTCTCTTATTTAAATCCTTTATTATATTTTCTTGTATTAATTAGTTTTAACCAAAAAATTTTCCAAACCCTCTCAAACCCTAAATGGTAAAGTTGACCAAAATATACATACTAAATTTGGAATATGTTTTTCTCTTGGGTTTGCCCTTGATTGCTTACTATAGTCTATATTACTATAAGAGAAAATCTCAGGAAAAATGACTTTTCGATAAATTTATGGATAGTCCACAGTACACTTTAGTTTAAATGTTGTAATTTTTTATAAAATTTAAATATTATATTTTAAAAGTTAAAACAAGTAATAATGTGTATTTGTATGTGAAAATATAAAATCTATAATTTTAAAATTTTAAAATCTATAATATAATTTTTTTTAAAATTTTAAAAATAAAAATTCTAATTTTAGTATATAATTTAACAATTGCAGTGTATAAGGTAAAAATGTGGACTGTCCATAAACTTATGGACATACCGCCTGTCAGGAGACCCATACAGGTGGATAAGGTTTTACAAATTTAACTTGATACGGTTGAGTAGTTTAACGACCTACTTGTATAAGACTTTCTCATAGTTAGACCAAGGATTAATGTGTATATTTGTTAAGTCTAATTAGGGATGGTGTTCCGAATAAAAATTTACAAAAAGCTTAGGGTTCAAAGAGGGATCTAGGTGAAAACATTAGTTATTTTATAAAAATAATTGAACACAAATAATTGTAAAATTAATGATTTAGAATCATAAGAATCAAGCAAATTAGCTATGTGGGCCATGAAACTCACGGGTATAAAATTCCTCCCCGTGCCCGCGCATGCAATGTGCACATTTTTAGTACTAAGTGTGATGTTTTATTTCCAATACTTGATGATTTATAACATTTTTTTCTCTAAAATATTGTTTTTTAATGATGAAATTCAGGATTTTAATGTAAGATCTTGTGTTTGTATGCTAAACTTTTGACACTAATTTGTGATATGCATAAATTTTCAAAAATTTAACTTATACTTTCTTTTAGTTTAATGTGTTAGCTTTTTGTCATGTCCTTTTTAGCATTAATATCAATGTTTATTATTTCCTAAACATTAGATTTTTATTTCATGTATACTTTGATATGTTCATAGAGGGTGAACTAATTTATAAATTTTAATACCGGTGTTTTATTAATTTTTTATCCTTGTATCAGTGTCACATTTTGATGAGCGCTTTGATGTTTTAAAATTAATGTGTATTTTAGTATTTTTCTTTGATATTTAACTAATTTTTATTTAATGTGTATCTTTTTTATGTTTATCCGTTTTAATTTGATTTTTATTTGGTGTTTATCTATTTTAATTTAATACTCCCTCGATCCCAGGGGAATTTGCACAAAATATTTTTCACGGTCTCTAAGACACATGTGTGACTGTAGATATATGTAACAACGGACAATAATGACATGTAAAAAAAGATATTTGGAAACTACATGTTTTGACGAATTTACCAATATCACATACGATAATTTTGTTGTTTTATATATCCACTAGTAGAGACTGCTTCATTAAAGGCGATATATACTAACTTGCTTAAGCACCCCAAGAAGATGATTTTTCTCTGTGTTTGATGTCCCAGTTGGAACCATTTTCCTCCTCTTCTGAGCTCGGAAGTTGAGTTCCTAGCTCGTAACATATTGTACATGGTCGGCTAGGGTGTTGGCAGTTCCGGATCCAGAACTTGGGCACATTCCGAATACGGAAAATATTTCTGGTTTTTGTAATGGGTTCCCGAATCGGGTGTTAAATCCATCCCCTCACTGGATTTGGAAGCTTGAATGACTTATTAAGGAATTTTTAGTTCCGTAGTCGGCCCTTAATTCGGGGTAGTAGTTCCGATTTCGGAATTAATATTGGCCTTTTGAAAATTTCATGGTCATAAGCTAAGACATAGTTCCGTACTTGGAAGGTAGTCGAAAAAAGTGGTCAAAATGTTGATTTTGGTATTATTTAACTCGGCCTTAGAAATGCCTCATATTACAGCTCAAACAATTACAACAGTCTGTTGACGACGCTTACGAAGCATCAATCCCTATTGTGCAATACATATGTCCCGTAGTCTTCAAAAAATGATCGTCCTAACTAGCAAAAATCTATAGACTCTGCTAACAAAACAACAATCTATAGATAGGAACAGAAATCTATCAAATTCTATTTCACACATTTCATCTATCAACCCCAGCAGACACTTTGTCCAACACAAATCTATACCACGATTGGATTTCCTAAAGATAACGATCGATGGTTGGCCAAATACCTTGCCAAGCAATTTCATGCGATGATGATATCATCTTGTGCATACGGCTTGTGGTTAGCCTTATAGATACGTGAGTATGATAATACGTCAATTTTGGCCTATAATGACAAACAAATGTAAAAGGCACAGTAATACCAACTAAAACTTACTTTGTCGATCTCGAGGAAATCAACCCGCACTTGTTGAATGCACTCGGCAGCGTATAGCATGACGTAGTAGCCGCACTCTCATGTTTTTGCTTGTTTCTTGTACTGATTAAAGAAAATCCAACGTAGTTTAATATAAATGTTGAGAAAAAGTCAAGGTAATGAATTTGGCGAGAAAACCACACCTTAATCTCGATAATCTCAAAACCTTTATCACTTGAATCTTTGACAGATGCTTCCAAAATCTTGACAAGCGACTCTGATGGTTGGAAGTGTATTGGATCCATCCAAAAAACCTGCTTCTTATCTTAGACAACAAAAATTAATCTCCAATGGTCCCTGAAAGAGATAAAAATTAAGAAACAACCAATTGAAAAAGTTATACAATTTAAATACAATTACATCCCTCATTGTTCAATGTATGGTGCAAAGAACAATTTTTTTTTATCTTTCTATCCAATTATCTTGTGAATGTACTCGATCATTTCTTGGATATTAAAACCAATTTCTTGGGTCATCACCGGGCACAAATATCCAACCCAACTCTTGCCCTACTAATTTGCAATGTAGTACATGTACCTTATAAGTAAAAAATTTAGAGCATCAATTGTAAACAATAGTTATTGTTGTTAAATTTGAAATTGTGATTGGTTAAAGTCATTACTCACAGTGGGTAGAGGGGCATTATCGTTTGGTGTGCAATCTCTAGATAATGAGTATTTGTGCTCTCTCCAACTCTTCAATAACATATACATAGCATTCCTCTTCAAATATTTTAAGTCGGGAGCATCGATCTCAAATGGCCTCTATAATGAATTCAATGTTTTGCGATGCGAAAAAGTAAGAGTAAAAACTATGGTGAATCGAAAGGTTGTTTGTTGTACTAATATGAACTTCAATACTAGTACCTTGCTCTCCAACCATAGGACGTCTTTATATTCCTTTAGCACCTCGTGCCAACTATCGTATTTTATGTCTACCCGCGTCCTACCTACCTTTGCCACCCAACTCGACCACTTTGCACATTCCTCTGAAAACTAACAAAGTCAACTCCTTCCAGGTCATTTTCTGTTCAAAAGTCCTACAATGAGTCTTAGCTATTATAGTACCTTCCGACCCCTCTCCATCATCATCCTTGTTGGGCATTGTGTCGGTGTTTCCATCACAGACATGTGCTAGTTCTTCGCAAGCTCTTTTCTAGGACATACTACCTTTTTTGGGTTAAGCACAAGAGGCATGTAGTATAATTTAACTAGAAAAAAATAGTAATCAACTATCAAACCTTTTTAAACATCATAGTGAAGGAATTTGAACAATGAAATTAGAAAAAATTTCAACCACACTCACAATTTTTCCCAAGATTCGAACTCATTGAATGTGATATTAGGAAAGATTTTCAACCATATACATAGCCAAAAAAATGTACCTTCACATCATATGAAAGGCATTTCCAAGGTAACCTTATGAACCGAAAACCCTAAATCTCCCCACTAGCTAGGTAGTTTACAGAAATGGGAATTATAGAGGGGATGAACTAGGGTTTTAGACTATGAGATTTTAGATATGTAAGATGATAAGATAAATGATGAGGAATTGAAGAAGGGAGTGGAGGAAAAGGGTTTCGGGAGCAAAATGTAGAGGGAATTTGCGCCTGAACATAACATTAAAGGTGTTTTGAATATGCCTTTAATGCACTCTTCAACTATTGGCCCACAAAATCTATTCCGAGTTTGGAATAGGTGCTAGACAGGATTCTGAGTCTGGAAGCTTGTCCTGGACTCACTCTAAATGCGGGACTAAATTTTGAGTTCGGAACCTGTGATGGGTGTTAAAAAAGACTTGAATATGAGAATTCCCAATTGCTCAAACCCCAATGAACGACCAAATCGAAAACCAAAAACACCTACTTCATTCAAGCTTCAATCCGTTGATGTCAAGATGTTGTGGGGGCAAATCGAGGGAGCGACTTTGACTAGGAGCCATCAATGTTGAGTTGGGTGCATCTCAGAAATTCTTCAACGGTGCTACCAAACAGAGGTATGTTGATTTCCACCGACGTAATGTTGTAATCCTAAGGTGGTTCGTACCTCACAAAGTGGAAAATGACTTATTAAAGGCGGTTCTATCGAACTAGAGAAGGCGGTTCTGAACCGTCTTTAATGGCTCTACCTTTGATCAATTTCGATCAAAGGAGGTTCAATAACCTCCTTTAATAGGGTCAGAAACAGTTTCTGAACTCAAAAAATTTCTGAAATCAGAAACTAATTCTGACATTCCAAAAAAATAGTTGTCAAAAACCAAATCTGAAACAGCAGTCCAATACACAGCAAGAGCAACTTAAAAAACAATAATACATAATCTATTTTAAAAGATAATCTAAACAAAAATAAACAATACACTGAAACCCTAGCGGAGTGACAACGTTAAGTAGCGGAATGACAACGTTAAGTAGTGGAGGAGCTTAAACGGTGGGTTGAGGCGGTGGGAAACCCTAGCGGACCAAGCGGCGGGCTTTACCTTCTTCAGCGAGAAACCCTAGCGGACTAAGTGGTGAGATTCTCCTTCTTTGGCGAGAATCCCTAGCGGGCCGAGCGGCAGAAGCAAGCTTCTCCGGTGATAAACCCTAGCAGATCGAGCGATAGGCTCCTACTTCTCCAGTGGTGGTGTTTTTCCTTCATCATCGGACTTCTCCTCTAACAGCAGCGGAAGGAGTGAGCGTGAGGATGAATGGCTAGAGCACTGGAGGTGGGAGAACCGGTGATGGGAGAGGAGATGGAGGGTTGAGACGACTGAGGGTAAGATGCAGCGGTGGGCCGGAGACGGTGGTGGGCGGAGGGTGGAGTGGGTGAGGGAGAAGAATAAACGACAGAGAATTGAGTAGGTAAGGGAGAAGAATAAACGGCAGATAATTGAGTGGGTGAGGTAGAAGAATAAACTACGAAGAAGGAGTGAAAGAGAGGGAGAAGAATAGTAAGTATGGAAGTTAAGAAAACCCTATGTATATGGGGTTGGGCTTGGAATAAAACTAAGTACATAGGTTCTGGGCCAAAAAAGAGCCCATTAGAACCACCTTTAGAATATAAAGGTGATCGGGAATGGAATGTTCAAACTCAGAAATGCTTCATAGCCTTCATTAAAGGCAGTTTTAAAGGCGGAATCGCCTTTAATCGATCACCATTAAAGGTGAAACCTCCTTTAAAATAACCTAGGAGGGATTTCCGAACTCGAAAACCCGTCCGGACCTCAAATAATGGTGGTTCTGATAAAATCGCCTTCTAATGCCGCCTTCAATAGAGCTCTCTACTAGTGTTGGAAATTAGTTTAGGGCATTTGCTATATTACTTTAAGAACCTCAACTTCGACAAACTTTTGAAATTAAACGAGCCTATGTACTTTGACGAAGTGCTCAAATTCTATGCTAACCTAGAGAAGAGTAGCAATAATCATGATTTAACTAAGGTTAATGGTGTATTGATACCCATTTGGGAGGTCGTCGTAGTGCCTCTCAAAGATAGTATTTATAGGCCTAAATGCAGCTAACTACTAGAAAGTAGATAGTGGCAAGTCGGGGTTGTCCATGAGGAAAATGAGGTTTTATCGAGTGTTAAACGCAGTTAAAAAGTACATGAAGAAGTCACTCTACTTGTTTGGTAATAAAGTGAGGGGTTTTGGTTTTGGAAAACACTACGCTTACTTTAAACTACTAAGTTAACAAACAATTATAGAGAATGATGCAAATACGATCACACTAGCACAAAAGACGGAATAAAGATTATAACGAGTCTTGGAATTGGTTTACATTTCTAGTCATTCTTTGATCCCCGATTAATTATTCTATTTTTATGCATTAACCACTTATTGTGGAGAACTTATCAACACCTTTTCAGCGAAGATATTTCTCGCCTCTCCTCGGTTATAGTTAGAGTGGGCGATCTGCACCAAACAATAACCCTTACCCTTGGGTTACCCTAGACGATCGGCGTCATAGACTTCCCTGAGAATAGCATTACACATGGAGACCCAATACAACTAACACAATATCCTACAAGTGAGAAATATTGGGATAGCACAAATATATCTACTAACAACGACTACGAGGATCGGCCTTCATGCTAATCGTTATGAGAGAGCTACGTTGATAATTAGTCAACCCATTAAAATTCATCTTTAATCCAAGAAATTTCATCAATAAATAATCATAATTAGTTGTCACACCTTATTATAATCTAAAATCAACTAACGATAATCACATCAACAAAAAGTCAAAGTCTTACGGGTTTGACCAAAAACCTAGCAAATAATTAACCCACAATCATCAACTAGTTGATCATCCTAGTCTAAATCATGAATTAATTACACAAGAAAGCACAAAATATACTTGATAATCAAAGCAGAATATAGGATAAATTAAATCTCACAAATTCATACTAGAATTGCTTACCAATTGCTCCCGAGAGTATATTTAGCCTAGATTAGCTAAACCCATAACAAAAGAACAAAAATCCATGGTTAACATAGGAGAAAATATGGAGAAATAAATGTTATCTAGGGTTTTTTTGAAGAAGAAAATTCGGATAAGGTATGAAGTTATGAAGAGAGGGGTTGAAAAATGAGTAAATAAAGAGAAACCCAATTTGCTGTTGTTGGGCAAAAGACATGGTGCGGACTACAATGACCTTACTGACCAATGTTTACCACCTGTTTAATAGCGTTGTGGACTGCAATACATTGTTACGACTCACAGTGGCCTTGTGCCCCGCTTCTACCAAATTGATTTGGCCTTCTTCTTCAAAATCTTCTAACTTCTTCAATGCTTCTTCAAAAATCGAACTCTTCCAAAACCGAACACTTCAATATGATCTAAAACACTTCATAAATTAAAGAATTTGGATATAAAACATATGAATTCATCCTAGCCCCTTAATTGATAAAATGTTAATTTCTTTTTCAAATAAGTCCCTAATATATTACAAAATTATATTTGGAGTGTGTTAAAAATGGGATATAAATTGAGCACATCACCATTACATACGATCAATGAAGTCCAAGGTTGCGACTGTACAAACCCCTCTACTTGTGTGCCCGAGGATGCCCACAGACCGTTAGAATTTTCCACCAACAGAATTGGCCGGCTGTTACGGAGTACACCCCTCTTTATCCTGTAGAAATGGTTAGGAAGTACTTTCATTGGGAGGGTACAACCCTGGGACAAGCTTATAAATATGATGTAGGGGTTTTACCTGTCGACCAACGTTTAGTATATGAGTGGATTTGTATGAATAAACTTCCCTCGGGCGGGCATTCTTGTGAGCCAATCATAAGCAATTTGATGTTGTTCTATTACGTAATGAAAGGGATAAAAATAAAACCGGGGTACACCATTGTTAATTACATGTTAAAAGTTGCCGCCCAAAAAAATAAATACTTGCTGTATGGTGGATTGATCACTGCAATGGTTAGGAAGTGGAAGGTTATGCCAGTTGATAAACCATTACGTTCAGAATACTATGATAGGGGGTGGTTGGAGCAAAATCTTTTAGTGTTGGGGTTTGACAACAAGTATAAGTATAGCCATATTCATGGAGCCACGGGTAAAACAGCTAAGAAAGCGAGGGCCGCTACATTGCAGAGGGGAGAGGCATCTTCTTCACGTGAGTTAATTGAATATGCGGTATTTATTGGTTTTTAATTTTCATCTGCATTGACAATTTTTTGTATATGTGTTCCTCCTAGGTCGTCCAACTTCATTAAAGGTTACGATTAGCAGGTACATAACACGTTTTTGTTCGGACATTAGCGCCTTGAACACAAAGGTGGGAGTGGCGGAAGCTAAACACGCATAGTTCGTTGCTTCATCTGGCCTCCAATTGACCCGGTCTACAGTGAGAACATGCCAAATTTCAAACTCGTTTTCTCCGAGGATGATGACGATGAAGATGGAGATGAAGAAATTGGGGATGAAGATGAAGAGGAAGGCGGACCAAATGGCGATGCGACGGACCCCAAAATAGAGGAAATGTTCATGGAAGAGGAGAACGAAGAGAGTTAGGATAATTGCTGCGAAATACTAGATTTGAATGAATTACGGATTATGTGATGTTGAATGTTATTGGATTTCAGATAATATCTAAGTAGTTTTGCATATCTAGATTATATCTAGATTTGAAATAATTTCACTTTCATGTCTAAGTAGTGTTGCATAAATAGTTCATTACTAGGTATTTTTTATTTCCATGATTTTGTCAATTAAGAACCACAATCGAAATTTGGCAAATACTCTGTAAACTGCAAGAATGACCATTATCCCATATTCAATTCCCGACTTAATTCTTTCGGCCCTTTGATAAAATCATCCAGATGTAGTTCCAGATTTGGAAGCCAATCGGGGACAATGTTTGTAAGAGACAAAATCTCTGTTCCAAGTCCGGAATAGAGTTTCTGAGCTTGGTTGTCATTTCTGGGGTTGCACGATTTGAAAACGCATTGGTTTCTTCTTTAAATGCATTTTTGGTTCATTATTTAAATAATCCCAGATTCTGTTTCGAGTCCGGGACTATAAATTGACTCTTTATATTTTCATCCCAGATTCTGTTCCGAACTCAGCACTGTAAGTTATATATAAAAAGGGGGAAAACCTCAAACCAAGAACCCTAGATTATCCATTTCGGCTCCGGAACGAAGATTTTCCCCTATCAATTTGAAAATTCCATTTACTGCCAGCCCATGGAAAGCAATGGCATCATCCAACCGTGCCAGCCCGAGCAAGAAGGTTGGGCCTAAGACATCACGTAAGTCTCGACCAAACAAACCGGGGTACGAAACTGCAAGGTTTGTTTCCCTTCCTGCTAAAAATAGGTATAAAACTTTAAGAGAGGATGGGGAGGGGGGTAAATTTCTAGATTGCAATGTGATTGATATGAATGTCTATCATAGTATTGGATTAGCTAATTTTGCACAAAAATTTGAGGGGCAACACGTTGATTTTTTTTTGCCTTTGAATGAGCCATCCCATTTTGATGAAATATGTCAATTCTACAGTAATTTGAGTGGGATTGAGGGTGGTGGGGTAGGACAAGGGTGAATGGGTTCAACATAGACTTAAGAACCTGGATAATAAATAAATTAATAAAGTGCCCTTATAAGGGTCCTGAAAATGTGTACCTGTTTGTCATTGATGGCCTTTTAGGTGATGTATATTAAAGGGAGAGATGGCCTTTAGAAACCGACCCCCCACATGTTGATCCATTTAAGTGTAGCACTAGGTATTTTAGTAGGATTGTGTATGACATCATAGCTAGTGCATTATTCCGACGATATGCCACATCACGGAACCACAATATAGCACCCTAATGATGTTTTATTATGTCATGAAGTGTAAGAGAGTTAATCATGGCACGACTATATTCAAACATATGATGACGGTTGCTTCCGTGAAAAGGGTGATAACGTCTCTCCCATCTGGTAATTTGATAACTTTTTAGTTGAAGGGTGTGGAGGGTATTTCATTGCACATGGAAGAGAAAGCTTGTAAATATTTTTTACAAGCAATAATTTCTCAAGAAGAAGTGGGTTCTAGTTGGACACAAGTGGTGCTACAAAAGCCTTGAATGATGCCGAACAAAACAAGAGGCCGAGGATAGAAGAAGGTTCAGATTTCTTGCAAATTGTTCAAAAAAATCCATTTTAATTTTCATGTAACTTACTTTTGTTTTCTTCATTTTTGTAGATGAAACAGACTCCAAGTTCTTAAAGGGATTCAAAACATGCTACAAATGAGAGAGCGGGTGTGGAAGCTAGAGAGTCGCCAATGTACGTTCGAACGCGAATATGCATCTTCGAGGAGATCACGTTCAAGTAGAGCCTCTTCAGTCTAGGGTTCATCAGATTATTTTTCTAGAGAAAGTCTCAGAAAAGACGGCATGCCCATAAGTTTATGGACAAACTATAAACTATTTTGCAAAATGGGGTTCTTTTTATAATTAATGAAGAATTAACATTTTAATTGTATTAACTCTTGTTCCCCTTTCTTTTTTAAAGATCTTTTTCTTTTCTTTGAGACATGACAGTGGGTCTTTTCTTTCTCCGGAGATTTCTCTCTTCTCTCCGACGAATTATCATCATCTTCTCCGCATCTTCTCCGTTTCTCCGTTGCCACACGTTTCTCCACCTCTTCTCCGTGATTCTCCATCCGCTCGTTTCTATGATTTTTCTCCGGTGTCGCTGTTTTATTTCTTCAATGGTTCTTCATCGATCGTTCATAGTATGAGGTATGTCGTATATCTAGGGTTTATTTTCAACAGTATTGTTACACAATTTTTGTTCAAAATTTTCAGATTTAGCTTTTTCTTTGTTTTGTTGAGTGTTGGATAGACATCGCTTAAAGTGTTTTGAGTTTCTATATGCATTTTCTGAGATATGGTTTTGAATTGTCCTCTTGTTGTTACAACAAATTGTTCGTCTTGAATTACAAGGTGCATTCATTTACTTATATGTTGCAACTATTATTATCCAACGTGTACCTGTTACTTGTACTGTGAATGACTTTTTTCCCATTCGTCATTGATTGTTCGTTTTGAATCACGAGGTGTATTTGTTAATTTATATGTTGCATCTGTTAGTATTCAGTGTGTACTTGTTAGTTGTTCTGTGTATGCCTTTTTTTTTATTTTCATTTGTTGTTGATTGTCCGTTTTGAATTAGGAACAACATCTTTTTACTTATATGTTGCATCTGTTAGTATCCAGTATGTACTTGTTAGTTGTTTTGTGTATGATTTTTTAATATAAATATGTTGTTCGTTGTTCGTTTTGAATCAGGAAATGCATTTGTTTACTTATATATTGCATATGTTAGTATCCAGCATGTACTAGTTAGTTTTATTGTATTTTATTTTTTTAAAATTGTTGATTATTGTTTTTGTTGAATTAATAATTGTACATGTTTGGTTATATGCTGCAACTGTTAATATCCAACGTGTATGACTTTTTGCAGGAGCTGGATTTAAACTTGAAGTGGTTATAACTTTTAAGGAATCAGACAATATTGAACATTGGACTTTACAAGGCGTTCTAACACGAGGAGGATTCAGATGAAGATGACACTGAACTTGAAGATTCGAAGATGATCCCTTTTTTAAGATTAATAATTGATCCATTGTATTAGAGACTATTAGTTAATAGATAAGAATAATGTTGAAAGTGCTTTTATAACCCTACCTAATTAACATAAGTGCCAATATAACCTTTTGATAACTGAAAGTGCAGATATAATCTTACCTAGTTGATGTAAGTGCCAATATAACCTTTTCGATGTAAAAGTCAATTTTACCCATTTACGAATGTGCTAATATAACCCTATAAATTTTAGGAATGTACTGATATAACCCTACAAGTTTTAAGAATGTGCTAATATAACCCTATCAGTGGTCCAGTGGTGGTCCGGTGGTGCTCCTGCGGTGGGCGGCGGTGGTCTGGCAAACTCAAATTTATATTTTAATACTAAGGGTATTTTGGACATTTTACATACAGTCAACGCCGGAAAATGGAAGTCAATGCCGGAAATGGGGTCTGAGGGTTATATGGGCACTTAAATTAACTAGTTAGGGTTATTTTTGCACTAAAAAATATCTGAGGTTATATTGACACTTATGTCAAGTAGGTAGGGTTATATTGGTATATATTCCAATAATGTTGTAATTATAAGTTCCCTAATGGAAGATTTCTGTCACAAGCACTTTTATCTTCCATGTGTTTGAAATTGACCAAATTTGCATGTTTTTTTTATACAAAGTATGCAATGCTTTACATGTGTTACTTTCACGTCGGCAAAACTTTCTGTGACCTCTCTTTAATTTAAATAATGAAAATATGCTCATATTTTTTTATAAAAAATATTATTTTAATGTAATCAGTATATATTGTAAGGTATTAAATGCAGTACATATGAAGATTTGAAAAACTATAAAAATTATGTGACCTCTGTTATTTATATTATAAGAAATACTAGTTGGAGGCTAACATATGCATGTTTTAACAAAATAGAAATAATTCATAAGGTAACTTATAAACGACCTTATGGCAAAGTTTTTCTATTCATAAAAAGAATAACATGTGCATAGTATATACACAAAAATTCAGCAGCATATAGTTAGTTTTTTGAATATTTGCCACATGTTTTTAACATGTTCACAACAGCGGAATACATTCAGAAGTTTCAACAAAAATTTAAATCAAAGGAAATTAAACAACATAAACTCAATCAAATATGAAAAATTCATATTTTGGACACTATTAGGTGAAATTCCACCCTCTTGAAACTGAATTTCATTTATTTAAAAGTGAGATTCATTGATGCAGATCTTTTTACAGGGCGAAGAGCTGATCGAAAATTTCGCGGAACACTAACTGATCATTTGAAGAGCTCATCAAGAAAAAAAGACGAATCAATCGGAGAAGGATTTGGTCGGCTAGAATATTTGCTATTGAAGAAGAAGGAATGTTTGAGGAATTTATCTTTTGAAGAAGGATGAATGTTTGCATATCGATTGAAAAAGAAGAAGGAAGAATGTCTGCTGGTTGGTTCGCAAAAAGGAAGACGAAGGAAAGAAACGCAGTGGAGAAGAGAAGGGTTTGTCATAACCCGGCCAGAATCCAATGACCAAGCCCACGAATTTTTATATTTTTATTAATTGCATATAGGTCATTGGCCTATCTATAAGCTTATAGACAGACTGTCTGTCAGGAGACCCACTATTTTTTTCTAATATTCCTACTTTTAAACAATTTGCAAGGTTCCCTAGTGGTAGACAAGGATACATACGATGATCTTATATGTTTTGTTTAAAGATTCATCATTTTGGTACTTTAGGACGACTAGCTGTTTAACTATTTTGGTACTTTAAACATTGCTGGAATTGAACTACGAAGACAAATGAAAATTATGTTGTTAGTGGTAGACTTTGTTACTAATTTGGCTTCGGAAATCGGGACAGATTCAAAAATTGACCATTCTAGCTGAATGAGTTACTAAGTCGGAACTCCATCGGCCCTTATAGTTTACAGTAAAAAAATTGAAGACTTAACCCTCCCTCGACTTCCATTTCTTCCTTATTTGATTCTTTTTCTTTGCCTTTCTTCTCTTCTTCACCTTTCCCCGATCATCAACCCAAACACTTTCATCATGGTCTATGCGACCTAAGTAGTAAGACAAACTTGATTCATCCTCTTCTACCAAAATGTCTTCGTCTTTGATCCCCGACAAATCATATTGACTGAAACCAAGAATATCTTCAACATCAAACTCCTCGAAAAATGCCCTCTTACCTTTAACAACCACTTGATGAGCTTGTGACGCTAAAATGAAGGGATCGTCTCTCCAACCAATCCTACTTTGGTCAACCAATGTGAATCCCATTGCCTTTGTTCTATGTCTGCTACGAAAATCAACCCATTGGCATTTAAAAATTGGGAAACAAAGGGTGAAATAGTCAAGTTCCCAAATATCTAATATCGTCCCAAAGTAACAAGAGTTGGCATACATGGGATTGCTATCAATTGCACTTCTAACATGAATGGCCTCCGAAACAAGGGCTACACCACTGTTCTGGGACACACCCTTATCATCCCTCGAATTAGTGGTAAAAGAGAAACCATTGATGTCATACACACCGAATGAGAGAATTGTACCTAGAGGCCTGCGCGATTACCATTTCACGGTTTCTGGATGACTACCTATCTCCACGTGACTTCAAAACCAATTTTCAAATGTTGCAGTGTGTCGATATAGAACTTGAGCTTCGTTGAAATTCGGATTCCCTACTCTCATTTCATACACGTGGATCTCAATATATGGGACAACATCATCGTGATTATGCAAAACATAAAGATGCGCCACATTTAAATCTTCCACTGCCGGGCTTAATAATTTGCCTTGTCTTACCCCTTGACCCTCAAACCCCCCATCGTGTCTAGATTGTGGTACACCAACAAAGCCAACACCATTTAAATACTCAGTAGAACACTGAATCACCTCCTCCGCAACCTAACGCTGGACTATACTGGAATTAGGCATGTACCGGTTCTTCACAAAATACTTAAATATTTTTATATACAGCTCGAACGGGTACATCCATCTCAAGAATATGGGACCGTATAGCTCAATCTCCCGAACCAAATGAACAATCAAATGGACTATGATGTCAAAGAATGAGGGAGGAAAGTACATCTCCATATGACACAATACTTCCACAATCATCGACTGCAAACGATTAAGTTTAGCAACACTAATGCTCTTAGAACAAATACTTTTGAAGAACAAACACAACTTAGTGATACACAACCTCACATTGGATGGCAGTGACGACCTAATGGCAATAGCATTCAATTCTTGCATTAAGTTGTGGCAATCATGAGATTTCAAACCATGTAGTTTCAACTCAATCAAAGAAACAAAAGAACTTATGTTTGACGAATAGGCACATTGAATAAAAAGTTGGGGGAGGGGTAAATTACAACCACCGCCCTAGTTACAGGGCCCAAATTCTTCACAATACCCATTTCTACTAAATCAAGTCGGGCCTTCAAACCATCTTTGGTTTTATCCGGGGTATTTAACAGTGTCCCAACCAAAGAATCACACACATTCTTTTCAATTTGCATTACGTCAAGACAATTTCTGATCTCCAACTCCTTCCATTATGGTAGTTGGAAAAAAAAATAGAGCGCTTTTTCCAACTTCCTTGAAAGGCAAATTTTTGCTTCCCCTTCCCAAAAACATTAGGTAAATTGCTTATGCGTTCGAGAACATTGTGACCAGATAGTGGTTTTGGATGTCCCCTTTGCTCAACATCTCCGTTGAACCACTACTCCGCTAATCTCCACGGATGGTCATCAGAGAGAAAATGTCAATTCCCTTGATACACAATTTTACATTCGTGATTCAAATGACAAAAGGAGGCTTCTCTCTCACACACTGGACACACGAAATGCCCTTTCACCGAGTATCCAAATAAATTTCCGTACGTCAAGAAATCATTAATAGTGCAAAATAACAAGGCCTTCATTATAAATTATTCTCTAACACTACCATCGTAGGTCAGGACACCATCTTCAAACAGTGTCATCAGATCATCAATAAGAGGGGGAAGGTAAATATCAATATCATTGCGCGGTTGTCTCAACCCAGAAATCATTATGGACAATAAAACATACTTCTGTTTCATTACTAACCACGAAGGAAGATTATAAATCACTAACATAACATACCAAGAACTATGTGTGCTACTCGTAAAACCAAAATGATTCATCCCATAATTAGATAATCATAACCACAAGTGTCGGGTTCATTACCAAACTCTAGGTACAAGGCACCAAGCTTCTTCTATTGCTCACCATTTGACGTATGCCGAATCACATCATCTTCAGGGCTAACTCGCTCAGACTGCCACCTAAAAAACTTGGCATCTTCCAAACATGCAAACAATTTCTTCAAGTGTGGAATGATAGGAAAATGCCACAAGACCTTTGCCGGTGTCTTTTTCTTCGATATCATCCCTAATTCTGCACTAACAACAATCTCACCACGCTTCATCTTGTACCGAGACTCACCACATACCCGAAAACTATCAAGGATCCCATCCTCCTTCATCGTTGGGGTATGCGTGGATTTTTTTCAACTCTAAACCCATGGGACAAAGAACCCTTTTGGCAGCCTATGCCCTATCAGGCATTAGATTACCTTCGGGTAACAATTCTCTAAATAGTTCAAGTGTCTCTGTCATACTTGTATCTGTCCATCCAAATTTGGCATTCAAATTCATCAATCTCAAGGTCGCACTCAATACAGAATGCTTGGAGCCCGTATACAAGGAAGTCCTTTTGTCACTGTGCAATACTTCTAGAACCTTAGGGTTACCGTGAAATTCTCTAGCAACATCCTTCACCATCTCATCAAATTCACCGTTCCTATATACATCACATGCTTCCGTTCTTTTAACATTTTCTTCCCTCACAACCTCATTATGCCACACCCAAGATGTGTAAATTATTTGAAACCCATGAATGACAATATGTTCACGTAACTTCTTCCTCCCCAAATAAACGTCATTCCTACAATCCTTACATGGACATCGTGCGTGAACCACGCCATTCTTGGATGCATGTTCGAATGCCAAAACAACAAATGATTCAACCAAGGGAAGGTATTCGGGCGAGTTCCTAAGATCATAGCCAATATGCTCAATGCGATTCAGTACCACCAACCTATAACCTCCTATTGAGAGATTTCACGAATCAATCAACACATGCATTACCCTAATTAAAATAACCTAAGCCCCAACATTCGCAATTCAACCACATTACACATTAAAATTACATCCAATTTCAAAATAAGTATCTCCACAAAGTTTACCGATTCACATAAAACATTACCCAATTCACTTATCTAAAGCCTAAACTTTAAATTCAACACAAATCACTCCTAGTTTGGGATGATCATGGGTCTAGGATCCGACCCACACCCATGTGGTCTAGACCCGTTGGGTCGGATATGGGTCCAAAAAATCTAGACCCATCGGGTCCGGGTATGGGTCTAGATTTTTAAAAAAAGGGTATGGGTAGACCCGACTTAGACCCAACCCGTAGAGCCATATTACCCTAACTATATATATCATTTTCTAAATTACTTTCATATTTTCTTTGTAATTTTATTTTTCTTGAATATTTTTTATTAAACAAATAATTTGTATTGTACATTTTTTCCTTGAAGAATTAATTCATGTCCATATTGAACTTGAATTATTTGTATTTAAGATAATACATATTTTATATAGTGAAGATTTTTTTTTAGAAAGTTAGACCCATTTAGGGCTCATTTTGGATCAAAAACCCGTTTATACCCATCTGATTTGGGTATGGGTCTAAAAATTTTAGACCCTAAGGGTCCTGGTCGGGTATGGGTCTAACTAAATTTTTTTAGGGTCGGGTCTGGGTCTTATTGGACCCGACCTAGACCTGACCCATGATCATCCCTACTCCTAGCTAACGCGCGCACACACACACACATATCAAATTATGAATGTGTAGACATATCTTACCCAGTTAATTTCCCCTTGAAGAACCAAAGTAGTTTTTCATGCCAAAGCTTTGATTTGAAAATGACATGTTTGTTGCAAAAGTAGGTCATTTGTAATGCTAACTAGTTCCGATATCGAAACTGAAATCGCTGATTTAAAATTTTTAGGAGGGAGGGTTCCGGACTTGGAACCAGGTCCAGAATTTGTTCCGGGTCCTTAAGACATTTCAGACCTTCACGTCCAAATGTGTAAACCACTTAGGGTATCAGATAATGTTCAGACATCCTGTTCCGGACTCGGAACAACAGTTGAACAAAGTCCCCAAGTCAGAACCGACTTTAAACTAAGACGATTAAAGTCGGTTCTTCACTAAACCAACTTGAATCGACATCAAACGAAGGCGGTTACAAAATAACCAACTTAAAAAATCAATCAACCGCCTTTAAAAACGTTGGGGGTGAAACTCAAACGTTTCGACATCGGAACCTATACAGGAAGTTAGTTTTTTTTTAAAAAGACAAGGAATCGCCTTCTATTAGCCGCCTTTAATGTGACATCCTCCACTAGTGATCTATTCAAATATGTGATCAAAATTAAACAACTTTGACTGTCAAATTGTAAGTATGCAAATTCGCTTGGGACGGAGGGAGTATGTATTTTATTTTTTTATACTATCTTTTTTAATTTAGTGCTTTTGTAGTTTTGTATTTGGTTTTTAAAAATTTTAGATTGATGTGTACTCCCTCCGTCCCAGCATAATTGACATATGTTTGTTTTTCATAGTCAAAGTTGCCAAACTTTGACCATAAATATAAATTAATATACATATAATAAATATAATACGTGATATATTGTTGAATTCATCTTAACGTGTATTTTCTAAATATCAACTTTTTATACTGAATTGATATATGTAATTAGAGTTATTGATGGTCAAACATGATCATTGAAGACCGTGTGCACAGTAAATGTGCCAAATCTGCCGGGACGGAGGGAGTATACTTTTATCTACTAAGAGGACTTTTACGTGACTTTCTTTTTAATATATAATTTAATTAGTGTTTATAGATAATGATCGTTTCTTATTTATAATTTTTTTTATAGAAATACTCATTTAAATTTTAATATTAAAATTAGTGTAATAAATTAAATTTTAGGTATTTACAAAAGTATACATGGAGTGACTAGAGTGGTTAAAAATGGGTAGAAGAATTTAAATAAATTATAAATTTTGATAAATTTTAATATTATACAGACCATGAATAATGAGCAAGAATAGAAACAATTTTTTAAAGATAAATATAGTAAGTATAAAGTAGTACTCCCTCTGTCCCAGTGCAATTTTCACTCTTTGACTTTTGTCAATTGACTCAAAAAAGTTTGATCATTAATATCTACAATTGTGTGTAAATACAATTTATAAAAAGTTGATATTTTAAAAATACACGTTATTACGAATCTAATGAGGTAACATACGAAAATATACTAAATTCTTTATCGATTCAATTTTGAGATCAAAGTTAAGCAATTTTAATTAAGTGAATAGTTATAGGGCAGATTTGGCCGAAACTAGTGAGTAATTATAATTCATAGCTGTTTGGCCGTCTCGCGCCACTGTCTTCCTACGTACTAGGCTAGAAACAGTTATTTAAAGGGATGGTCAAATTTAAATGTCAAGATGGTATAAACATATGGAATTTTGGAGACCAATTCATCTATTTCTGGAAGAGTGGAACAACTGAAATTTTACATTATAAATTTATAATGTATTCAAGCACAAAACATAAGACTGAGATATGCCAAAAAAGACTGACCCAATTAACAAGAAGGTTTAAACCCATTCACAAAACCTTGACTCGACAGTTTTGTTTCAATGCTTATTTGAATGGTAGCATTTTTTAATTGCTCCTCGGTCCCATAAATATTCAAAATACTTCCTCTGATCCAGCTCCATAGGTATATGTGTTTGGATTTAGATGAGAAAAAATAGTGGATGAAATTGAACGAATCTTGTAAAAATAAAAAGTGTGTCAATTAAAAAAAATCTCATTAAAGTAAGTGTGTCACTCTTAGAGTAACGACAGTGGCGGAACCAGAGGAAAATTTGATGAGGGGCTGGGGCGGAGGTTTGGGGGGCGGAGGAGGGGCTGTTACTGTTCATCAGAGGTGCACCACCGGAGCTGGGGAAATTAAGCATAGAAATATGAGTCCGTCTTTTGAAAGACGGTCTTTCCATAAGTCGTGGAAACACTAAGGTTTAAAGTTTCAATTAGAAAAAATAAAGATAAAATTTTCAGGTTGTATGAATCGAGTTATAAACTTTATAGCTACTACATGTTGCATAATAAAATTTTAATATTGCAACTAAGACCTCTAACCATTTATTATTCTAACCAAACCCGTCTTTCCATAAATTATGAAAAGATGATATTTCTATAAACTTATGAAAAAACGGTCTTTCCCAATAATTTTCCTAGAAATATTAGTGGAATAAACTTTCAAACGTTGTCGCACTCATTTATACAAAGAACTATGACAGATTCATTTAAATATCTTTTCCATAATTGTAAAGCAATATTTTCATACTCTAGTGGGATCGTTGGTCTCACTATATAATAACTCAATTGACGGGTGATTTGTGGTGTAATTATTTACTCCCCCATCTCAGCTTATATTACACACCAAATTTCAAGTAGCTTTTAAATATTAAATTTTTTTATCATTAATATGTTTAACTTCGTATGATAATGATAAAAAAATTAATATTTGAAATCTACTTGAAATTTGGTTTTACCTGAATTGTTTAATTACTATAACTATGTTCTAACATTAATTAAATAACCAAGTATGTAAAAGTAATAACAGAAACACACAGACTTGGTTACGCAGTTCAATGAAATTCACTTACATCTACGGGGCCTAGCCCAATTCAGAATAAATTCACTAATCATAAATATAACGTATAATGTACACCATCCACTTATACTTATCTTTTCTAATTACAACGTATGGATTTTGCAAGTTCCCCTTACTGCCGATCCGCCTTGATCGGACTCCATCAGACCTCGATACTCGTCGATGCTGGATCTCCTCCTCCGGAAGAATTAAAGCATCTGATTATGAACTTAGATCAAAAGAGCTTTGATCATGTTGGAACACCAGTGAAACTCTCGGCTACTCTCAATATATATATTATGAATGCAGACTTTCTTCAATTAAATTCGTGAGTAGCTCAGTCACAATGTTCTCAATATTTATACCTTCGATCGCACATCTTCAGTTTCTTGTGCGCATAGAATTCTATCTCCATAAAATATTCGGATAACAACCAAATCCCTTGGAGATAGGAATTACAAAATTTAATCCCTTCAATAAAGGAATTAGAATATTACATCCATATCTTAGCAATACTCGAAATTTCCATATCAATCCAATTCCACAAATCTAATCCAATCTCATAAATATAAGAATTGATATATTCTCCAACTAATCACAACCTGGATGAAATATATACTTCTCTCGGATTCCATAACTAGTTTCCTTTCTTCGCAAGACACACCTTAATTGATGTTACAACACAACATCCCATCTTTGCATAATTTTCACAAATTGCCAAATCAAATAATTATGGACTTTACAATCTCCTCCTTTGTTATTTTGTGGACCCATAAACCTTTTTGGATTTTCCAATCGTCAACTATGCAAATAGAACACTCAAACCAATATGGATGTTGACACTAGAATTTCACTCCCCCTAAATCTCACAATTCCAATCATCAATACCCATGTTGGAACATCAAATAGACAGTAAAAAATTCCAGACAAGCATTTTACTCCATGTTAGAACAACAGTCCAACCGACTATCATAAATCCGAGAATAGTAGCATACGCCATCAAATATCCAAACAAGATTTCCAAAAATAACATCAGAGAACCAGAAATCCAAAATAATCCCCCTTGGGGACACAAAACAGTCCAAAGCAACAAAATAAAAGAAATGCCTTTGTCTTCATTCAGTTAATTTATCTTCTAGCTGGGCCAGCTCTGCTTCAAGAACAACAAGTTGGACTTTTAGAGCTCCAATCTTGGCCTGAATCATCACTTTGTTGGCCTCCTATGCCTTCTTCACAGCTTCACCTGAGGAGCTACCAGCCTCAGAGTTCTTCCAGGGTAGGTCATTAATCTTTCTGGTAGAAAAAGTTCCGGAGTTTGCCTTTACCAGGTTGGGAGAAACACAAACATCGTCATTCTTCACTACAACTTTTCCTGCTTTAGCCATTGTTGTGATGATACATGGATGTGGGAGTGAATTTTTCTTCCTGGAAGATACAACTTGAAGTACAATATTTTCTTGTATAATATGTCCAAGGTTAACCAGAATCTTCTTCCCAACACATTACAAGAGTTTGACCATTTTTCTAGTTAAAGCTGAGGTATTTGTGGAGGGAATGCAACAGTTAATGGCAATTTGAGAGAGACAGAAATACGTGTTTAGTCAAGCATGCCATGGCAGCATTGCCCTGGTCTGGCCACTTGGATATTACCCCACCAGAGATCTCATGCAGTATTTGGTCATTGGTTAACTTCAGGTCCATCACATATGGTCCCTCAAACTCAAGTGTATTCACTCCAAGCAATCTATTAATCTTGTCAGCAAAAAAATTAATAACCTTGCCCCTCACATATGTCCAACCGAACCACTCAGAGTTTACATCCAAATTTTCTGCCATTACATTGGCATAAAATTCCTGTACTAGCTCTCTGTTATAATATTTGTATAATGTAGCAGCAACAGAGAGACCTAAATGCTCCAAGAAAACTGTAAAGCCACTAGCCTTATAGATCTCCAAATCCAATGACCTCTCTGAGATGATATTCCTTTCACTGATCACATCTCAGCTCTCTTGACAGGCCTCATTGAAAAAATTATCATTTAGTTTATCTACTGCTGATGGAGCTCTTCGAGATCTGTATCCAGATTCCTTCTTCACCCATTTCTTTTTCTTTTCAGGTTGGCTTGAACCTTCTGCAGTCTCAGTCACTTTCTTTTTTAATCTCCTTGTTTGAACAAACTCATCAAGTATTTCATCACTGGAATAAGCAAGGATTTCTTCTTGAACATGTTCCTATTTGGAGCATCCTCCACCTCAATAACTTCAATTTCCTCCATACTCTGATGGTCTGATGTTGGAACATCATCAAGGCCATCCTCAACTGCTACAAACTCCTCATCCACATGTTCATATTGATTTGATGTTTGAACATCATCAGCTGTCAGCTCTTCTGCTACACCTTCAACTCCCCATGTCTCCATCTCATGGGTCTCATCAAACACCCCCTCAGTAGTATCAGCATCTTCTCCTTCTCCAACATGCACATTGGTAGGTTCACCTCCCAAATCATAGTCTTCATCCACTTCCATATCTACTGTATCTTCCCTTTCATTCTCAGGCTCCCCAGCTTCTAACTCTTCCTCATCTGAATCAATCTCAATTACATCAGGAGGTACTTCTCTCAAACTTTCTAACTTCTCAGCTACTGTAGGATCAAAAATTTGAATGGCTTTGTATCTAGAGGAATTTAAGACATACATATCTTCAGACCAGTTGTTTATTCTCTTTAATACCAGTTTCCTCGGACCTGAGACACTTGTATAAGCACACATAACCTTCTTACCCTCATGATCTACACATGCCAATTATGATAATCTAGGGTTCCACTCCTCTATGTATTGAATATCCCATATGATTTCCTTTAACGGATGGCTTAGGTCATAGCCATTTATCTTACCCGATGTAGCCTTATATCCCCTAAGGTCTACTTTCTTATTATGCTTCATCTAAGGACTTGAAATTCTGAGCATTAAAAATGAAGGATTTTTCACAAAATACCTTGATCTTCACGGGCATAGATGGGTCTAGTACCGACTCAACTGGTGGTGATCTGACAACTTCAATCCCCGGTTCAAGAACACCATCCCAAGGTTCCAGCATATCACTTTCTGACAGGTTCACCATCCTTTCAGGTTCTCCAAACATCTTCTTGAAGGCACCAAAATTTTCCATGTCGGGTTTGAGAGATGTGGTACAGTCGGAAGGAATTTTTTTGAGACTCCTAAAAACTTTCTACCTCTCCGTAGCAAGATTTTAGCACGAGAAATCCGAGAACTATCTCCACTAAATCAAAACTTACAGGAATATCAGGATAGAGAGTTGTGGAAGGAGGCAAATAGCTAAGAAGATGGAAATTTAAATTTTAAAAAAATTACTTCCCCTTTTCTCTGAAAAACACACCTTTTTTTCCTCTCTTTCCAAGGTAATAATTACCTTTTTCAACTACCCCCCGTCAGAGTCCAACTATCCATACTTCATTTTACTTTCCATATTCCAACATGCAATACTTCCTTTATGTTTTGGTATTTTTCATTTTTCTAAATTTTTTGTGTTTTATTCATTTTGTGTACAAAAAAAATCTAGAGCTAAATAAAGCATGTAAGTGACTCCTTCTACTTGAGTGTACCCTTACGCTACCAGTCTTGCTTTATTCTTGATAATCTGACCATCAACATCAGACTTGTTCTTTAAAATCCACTTGGTGCCAATAATATTAACACATTTTGGACGAGGAGTTAGATACCATACATCATTACGTTCAAACTGCCCAAGTTCCTCTTGCATAGTAGCAATCCAATATTAATTCATAAGAGCTTCTTTATAATTCTTTGGTTCAATGAGGGAGATGAAACACTGTAATCCTGCAAGTTTCATGTAGTTTACTCGTGGTAGTGAATGAGTTCTCTTGGTACTAGTTTCAGGTTCGATCTATGTTGGAACATGAGTACTGGAAATGGATGTTCCAACATCAAAGTCTTCATGGTCAATATAATTCTCTGAATCTACTGGTGTTCCAACATTGACTAGCTGATCAGTTGGAGTGACCTGTGTTGGAACTGGAAACGGGGATGAATCATCTTCTGTTTCTTCTGACACTTTATTCCCATCTGAATCATCGACAATCACATTAAGAGACTCCATAAATGTATTTGTACGGAGATTATATACTCTATAAGCATGACTATTCACTGAGTAACCCAGAAAAATTCCTTCATCACTGCTGTTGTCAAATTTTGCCAACTGTTCGCTATCTTTGAGAATGTACCACTTACTTGCAAAGAAAACAAAATACAAAACATTTTTCTTCCTTTCCAATTCTCGTATGATGGCTTGCTAGTGAATGGACGAAGGTACACTCTGTTTATTGTGTAACACGCTATGTTGGTTGCTTCTGCCCACCATTTCTTATGAACATTCTTCTCTGCTAACATAACTCTAGTTATTTCCTACATGGTCATATTTTTCCTTTCAACAATGTTATTCTGTTGAGGCGTGATAGGTGCTGAAAATTCATGTTGAATCCTAAGTTCATCACAAAAGTCACCAAACCGAGAATTTTCAAATTCTCTTCCATGATCGTTACGAATTCTCACAATTTTCCCAACTGGACTTCCTTTTTATATTTGTAGTTTGATCACCAGACTTCTAAATACATCCATAGTATCAGAATTTTCTTTTAGGAATGCCACCCAAGTGAATCTGGAAAAGTCATCAACACATACAAAAATATACTTCTTGTCAGTCACACTAGGTGTGTTGACCGGACCCATTAGGGCCATGTGCAATAATTCAAGGTTCCTCGATGTAGTAATATACTCAACGGATGTATGAGGTGATTGGATTTTTTTTACCTTGTTGGCACGGTCCACATACGATTCCCTTTTGATTAATGAGAGTAGGCATCCCTCGAACTGCTTTAGAGTTTGCAATCTTCACCAATGTTTTGTAGTTGATTTTTCCGAGCTTTCCATGCCACATGGTTACTTCGTCTTCTTTAGTACCGATGCACCTTACTTCTTGTTCCAACAAGTAGTAGTTATTTGAAGATCGAATCCCTGCGAGTAATTTGTCATTCATATATTTTACAATGCATTTGTCTTTGTGAAACTCCACAGTCATATTGTCATCGCATAACTGGCTGATACTTAGTAGATTTCCTTTCAGATCTTCCACAAGTAAGATGCTTGTGAAGATTGTAAATCCTTCAATTTTTAGTTCTCCTTTGCCAACAACTCGAATCTTCTTTCCATCTCCAAAAGTAACAAAACCACCATCATATGGCTTAATCTTTGACAAGTACTCCTGGGTTCCAATCATGTGACAGGAGCATCCACTATCAAAATACCATGAATCTCTAGAGTGGGTACTAAGAGACGTGTGAGCAACCAGACACGTAGTGGCACACATAGGGATCCATACCTTCCTGACCAATTTGGATCTTTGATTATCATCCATATTGGAACATGCCGACAATTGTCGTACATTCATGATATCTTTGAGTAGCTTAAGAAATTTTTCCTGTGTGTGGCCTTGATAGAAGCAGTAGTGGCACAGTATAGGTTTGCGTCGTCTTGTCTTCATCACTTTCTTCTTCATAGCCCATATTTCTGCCTTGAAGTTGACATCATCGTTTTCCACTTTATCGTAGCCTATTCCTTGTCTATCTCCAAAGTTCCTTCCCATGGTCAATATATCATCTAACTTTGCCTTTCCAGTATTCAACTTTATAATTGCGGCTTCAGCCAGCTCAGCCCTTTCAGTTGTCATACTCAACTTCTATTTTAGTTGTTCAATCTCGATCTCATGTTTTTCAACTAGATCATCTAGTTCTGTCTTTCTTTCAACAAGTTGACTTTTCTCAGCTTTAAGAACTTTGTTAGTCTCGATGAATTTAAGCCACATCTCGTACATGTTTTGGTATGCATTGTAGATGTCTTCATCGTTTACTTCCTGACTGTCATCATCACTTGAGATATTACTGTTCTGCTTTCCTGTGTTGGAACATACAGATTTCTCAGCCATCACCATGTTGGAACATGAACCAGATGTTTCAGCTATATCATTTATTTTTGCTCTGAATGCTACATTGTTGCTGGTGAATTCCTCTTATTCTTCCTCTTCTTCATCATCACTCTATGAGGTAACATATGATCTTTCTTGTTTTTTTTTGTGTATTAGCACATTGAGCCTGGATATGTTCGTATCCTTCACATTCTCTACATTGTATCCTTCCAGACTGCTTCGTTTCACCACTCTGATTTCTTTAGAAATGCTTATTAAATCGCGTTCTTCGGTTGTTTCCAAAATCTCGTGTTTGAGGTCTATTTCCACTTCCACCAACTTTCTCTTATGGTCTTCTGTTCACCACTTTATTTAGCATTCTTGAGAAATTCTTAGTGATTAATGCAAGTTCTTCAATACCATTATCACTTTCACCATCATGGTCTGTCTTTGGTGACGAAGACTTAAATGACAATTCTTTTTGCGCCTTCTTTGTGGGTGGTTCCAGGGGCATCTCATAAATTTGCAAAGATCCCACCAGTTCGTCCAGTGACATGTTAGACACATCTATTGCTTCTTCAATGGCAGCAACTTTCATCGAGAATCTTAAAGGCAACGACCTCTTTATAAGTTTTCCCGAGTTGATATGGCATATTTGATATGTCTCTCGGCTTTCCATTGAATGTTGCAGTGGTCTCATCTTCCTCCATCTTTAGTTCTTCAAATTTTGTGGCCAACATCTGCAGCTTGGATTCACGTACTTAACTTATTCCCTCATGTACTGTTTGTATAATGTCCCAAGCTTTTTTCGTTTGGTAACACATGGAAATGAGCTTGAACTGATTTTTATCTACTACAGTAAAGATAGCATTCAAGTCTGTGGAGTTTTCCATGGAGGCATTAAGTTCATCAGTAGTCCATGTTGCTTTGTCTTTAAGTTTCCTCTTCTTCCCACTTGATGATTCTCCTTCCTTTTCTTTTGAACTCATTTCTGCATCTTCAGTTGGATGACTCCATTCCGTTTTCACAAAATGTCATACTAGTTCATCCCGTGAGTTGATGAACACCCTCATACGTGCTTTCCAGTAGTTGCAGTTTGTTCCCTCCAGTAATGGTGGCCGAGATACTGAAGCTCATTCTTTGGTTGCCATGGTAAACCAGATCACACATTCCTAGACACAACCAAGGCAAGAGTAAGTAACTTGGCTCTGATACCAAATGATATTTGGCTTTACCTAAATTGTTTAATTACTACAACTATGTTCTAACATTAATTAAATAACCAAGTATGTAAAAGCAATAACAGAACCACACAGACTTTGTTACGTAGTTCGGTGAAATTCACCTACATCTGCAGGGCCTAACCCAGTTCAGAATAAATCCACTAATAAAAAAGATAACGTACAATGTACACCATACACTTATACTTATCTTTTTTAAAATTACAACGTGTGGATTTTTCAAGTTTTCACTGCTGCCGATCTGCCTTGATCAGACTCCATCTAACCTCGATACCCGTCGATGCTGGATTTCCTCCTCCCGAGGAATTAAGACATCCGATTATGAACTTAGATCAAAAGAGCTTTGATCATGTTGGAAAACCAGTGAAAACTCTCGGTTACTCTCAATATATATAATCTGAATGCAGACTTTCTTCTATTAAATTCGTGAGTAGGTCAGTCACAATGTTCTCGATATTTATACCTTCGATCGCACATCTTCAGTTTCTTATGCGCATAGAATTCTATCTCCATAAAATATTCTGATAACAATCAAATCCCTTAGAGATAGAAATTACCAAATCTAATCCTTAAATAAAGGAATTAGAATATTCCATACATATCTTAGCAATACTTTAAATTCTCATATCAATCCAATATCATTAAACTAATCCAATCCCATAAATATAAGAATTGATATATTCTCCAACTAATCACAACCTGGATGAAATATATACGTCTCTCGGATTCCATAACTAGTCTTCTTTATTCGCAAGCCATGCCTTAATTGATGTTAAAACACAACATCTCATACTTGCATAATTTCCACAAATTGCCAACTCAAATAATTATGGACTTTGCACAACTTGTTACGAAGAATTCAACAATATCACTTACGATAATATCGTTGCTCATGTATCAATTCAATTATGCGGCCAAAGTTTAATAGAGAATAGTGCCCAAAAAACAAGTCGGTAATTTAAACTGGGACGAAGGACATAGTCAATTTCTTCCCGAACAACCATTTTGTAAAATGCAATTGTTTTCATTTGTTATGACACAATCATAATATTTAATATTTAATTAATATTTATTAATTTAAATATGATATATTATTTTAAGTCTAACACACAATAATTTATTATTATTATTATATTAAATTACAAGAAACCTTGTTATAAAAAGTATAGGGGGAAATGTTGGAGTAATCCCAAGTTCTCTTGTAAGTGTTGATATGATCCCCAGTTTGTAACATGTAGATGTACACAAGACCAACGTTGACAATTTTTTTTTAAAAAAATTGGTGTTGATTTTATTTGTGAAGATGTAATTACCCTTTAGTAAATTTATGAATTGAAAAAGAAAAAGTGTTTATAAAAATCTCAATTTATTGATAAGTTCCAACATAAAACTCAATTTTTTAGTGCAGATATAACCTCGATTCGCTCTGAAGTCGTCAATTAGAGTCTTCGCTAAAATGGATAGACTAAAACACCCCTTCGATTTTTTTTGAAAAAAATTAATACATATGTGTTGTAACTATGTTAGAGAGAGAAATTCACATTTTAGAGAGATTGTACCGGAACAATTTAGGGTAATTTCACCGCTCTAACGCCTCCTAAATTCTTCCACGTTCCCTTTAAAACGCTTTCATATGCACAGTAACGCCTCCATCGCCCTTCACAGTGGTTCCCACCGTAGTTGTTGCTTCGCTATTCTATGCCCTGTCTTTTGAAAAATCCTTCCCAATTTCACGTAAGAGGCGAGATTTGAGAATTCAAAAGCGATTGGCGGCTCTTGTGCGGAAGGTAGGGCTTGGGGAGCGGAAACTTCAGCAAGACAATGACAGTGGGGAGCGGCGCTGCTCTGAAACCAATGGCTCATCTCTGATCGTGGACCAATGTAGCAATGGTGAGGAGAGGAAAAATGAGTGAGTGTAAATGCCAGCAAGCCAACGGTGTTGGGGAGCGACTAGGCTCTTAAACCGATGCCCGGTTCCAAACAATGGTGAGGGAATGAGAAGACAAAGTTAGGGTTTCCTAAGTAGCAAGGAAGTCGTGGGGTTTTACGAGCAAGGCATTGGCGGTAAGGAGTGACGCGCTTTTAAAATCGCTGGCTGCAACTCCAACCTTGAAGTCAAGCTTAAACATAAGAAGCATGGACTGTTATGAACATAAGGGTTAAACTAGTTTTTTCAGCAGGTGTTTTAATTATTCTAATTATTTAACAACTAATTAACCAGTGAATGAATATCACGGAGAGACTGATGTTTCAACTGGGATTTTGCAAGCTCGGGACGCCAGTTGCAGCGGCTTTTGGTGGTTACATAGGCTCAACAACTAGTAGTATGAGTAGGATGATTTACAAAAGATAGTTATCATAGATGATCAATGTTAATTTAGTTTTTGAAAACCAGCTGTGAAAACCTTCTTTCTCTCCTAAATCTTGTACTTCCTCCGTTTGAATCTAAATTGAACAGTAATCATTATCATGCAGTTCAAAAAAAATTGACCGTTAACTGTTTACCCACGTATAATAACGACAAATAAAAAATTAGTATTTAGAAACTACTTGTTAAGAGAATTCAATAATGTCACATACAATAATATTTTCACTCATATTTCTATTCAAATATTGTCAAATTTTGATAAATAATAATGACATAAAAATAAGTGGACAACTTAGTCTAGAACCCGAGTACCCATTTTACTAAAGAGCGAAGTGCATATATAGGCCTACATAATTCACAAAAGTGCACATATAATCCTGTGATAATTGAAAGTGCAAATATAACGCTAAATAGTTAATTTATGTTCAAATATAGCCTTTTCCGGCAGTTTGAGGCCGAAATTAGATGAAAAGTCAATTTTACCCCTTTATTTTTTTATATAAAAAATGAAAACTAGTGAAATTACCATTATACCAATTCTCTCATTCTCTAATCGTATTTTCCTTCCTCATTTTCTTCTTCTCTGTTTTTTATTCCCTTTCTTTCTTCTCGCCGCTGAGACTAGATCTGGTGCGCCATCTGAGACCATCAAAATCATATCAACAATTATCCGTCCGCCGCCCACGCAACCATGATGATGCGCTTTCCGACGCACAAGAGACTCGACTCGGGGCGACGCACCTGGCCTCCGCCACCACGACGTCCCGGCCTAGGCCATCGGCGTAACAAAGCCCGTTCAGCTGAGTGGGGTGGTAGATCTCGATTTTTCGGCGCTTGGCTGAGCGGCTTCGGAAATGGGGGGTGAGGTGGTGTGGGGCTAGGGTTTCAGTGGAAGGTTGGGAACCATGTTTATGCGTTTTCTGACGCGCAGGAGACTCGACTCAGGGCGGCGCACCTGGCCTCCGCCACCACGATGTCCCAGCCTAGGCCCTTAACGTAACAGAGCCCGTTCAGCGGAGTGGGGTAGTGGGTCTCGATTTTCCTGCGCTTGGCTAGGCGGCGTCGGAAATGGGGACTGAGATGACGCGGGGCTAGGGTTTCAGTGGAGGGCTGTGATGAGGCTACACTGGGATCGTTGGTGCCAGCGGAGCTGGGGATTTGGGTTGGTGGTGGAGGGGTGCCGGGATGAATGGAGCGGCGGTGGTGGAGTTTGTGGTGGTCGTGGTGGAGACGGGGTTAGGGCAGAGGAGGAGGCAGTGGGAGGCTAGGGCAAAGGAGGTGGCAGTGGGAGGTTTGGGCAGAGATGGAGACTGCAGGAGGTTAAGTCAAAGGAGGAAGCGGTGGGAGGTGGAGTGGCGAAGGCGGGGCGATGAAGATGGCGGAAGTGGAGTGGCAGCGATGGGCAAAATTGTCCATTAAAATTTAACATTTGATCCAAGAACTTATTTGGAGGCGACGGGGAGATGAAGGTGGCGGAAGTGGAGTGGTGGCGATGGGCAAAATTGTCCATTAAAATTTAACATTTGGTCCAAGGATTTTTTTGTCATTTCAAATATAGTTAACGACTGAAAACTCAAGTCAAAGCTGGAAATGTCACCTGTTATATTTGCACTTTCGTGAATTAGTTAGATTATATTTGTACTAAAAAATATTTTAAAGTTATATATGCACTTTCTCAATTATATAGGGTTATATTTGTATATTTCGTTACTAAGTTTCCTTTCATTTTGTCAATTCATACCAAAATTTTTGCAGATTATTTTTGGGACAGTTGTATGGGCTTTAGAAATAAAAAATCCGCTGGCTTAAACCGCTGTTGTAATTTGGGCTGCCAGTAAGCAAAACAAAACCCCTGCTGTCCCGTATCATATTGCAAAACCCTACAACCCTCCACCAGCGAAACCACTCGAGTGGCGGCACCAGAGATACAGAGCTGCAATGGTGTCCGGATCTGGAATCTGTAAGAGACGCATCGTGGTGGACGCGCGCCATCACATGCTTGGGAGGCTGTCGGCGATCTTAGCGAAGGAGCTGCTCAACGGCCAGAAGGTGGTGGTGGTCCGATGTGAGGAGATTTGCCTTTCCGGCGGTCTCGTTCGGCAGAAGATGAAGTATCTCCGTTTCCTCCGCAAGCGGATGAACACCAAGCCTTCTCACGGCCCCATCCATTTCCGCGCTCCGTCTAAGATCCTATGGCGCACCATCCGAGGGTACGTACGCTAGTAGTTTTCTCAGATCATTGCTGTGTTTCTTTCTTGAGTCAGGGTTTGAAATGTGTGTGAGATTGTGCGTTTTAGGATGATTCCGCATAAGACTAAGAGAGGTGCTGCGGCCTTGGCGAGGCTGAAGGTGTACGAAGGTGTTCCACCACCTTATGATAAGATCAAGAGGATGGTTATTCCTGACGCTCTTAAGTACGTGGTGTTTTTTTAATTTTTTTTGAAATTGTAATTTCACTCAACTTGTGATATTGCGAAATTAGAATTTATAAATTTGCTGTTGTTTTGTTGAGAGTTGAAGAGTTTATGTAATTGATGTGGTTATGTTTTGTATGATTCTTGTCTAGGGTTTTGAGGCTTCAGGCTGGTCACAAGTACTGCTTGTTGGGTAGGCTGTCATCTGAGGTTGGATGGAACCATGCCGATACCATCAGGGTAAGCTTTTGAATACTATGCTAAGAGTTTGTTTTGGTTTTATGTTAGTTTTACCAGTCTCTTAATTATAATCATGCTTGGAAGATAAGTGATTGAGCCCTTTGTTCATGAGCACATTCTATAATCTTGATGGTAATGGTGTCTAGGTAGTTAATGAGATGCACATAGGTGTGAGGAATATGTGTATAAAAGTGTATTGATAAGTAATGAATATTATAATGCATGCCATGTACAATCAAATTGTATGCAAAGATAGAACATAAATCTTCATGTGAAATCAATCCCTGTTGGGTTAACCATTGGTAAAGCATTGAACGAGTGAGTTCACTATTTGTCGTTTATTGTGTTGTCAGCGATTACTATATTATCAATGAATGTCATTTTAGTTCAGTGAAGTGTTTATTGTTGCCTGTGCGAACTATGATATGATTTGAAAACATGACTTGGTTGAAAACAGTCTAAAGCAGTTGTTCTGTGTTATTCTCTAGTTTTATAGTTTTCAGAAATGAGATATCATCTACCTGACCAGCATCATTAACATGTATGGGACTTGTCCTGATAAAAAATTGCTTGTAATATTTTTGGGATTGTTGGAGTTCTGAAATGCTTGTCCTTTGGTCAAAAATTGCTTGTACAGATTTTTGCATTGTATGTCTCTTGAAAAGGACTAAATTGGATTTTTAACTTTTGAAAGCCATGGAAGCGTTTATATTTGGTTATTACTTGATGTTGTGGCTCATAATTGTATCCCCGTGTTGGGTCTTCTGCAATTTGGGATAATGAGATTAATCTAGCTCCTCTTCATTTACTTTGTTGCATAATCTTCTTGCTCTTTATATAATGGAGTGACATTTGTACAGATTAATTTGATTGTATTGCTTATTCCTGAATTTGAGAAGTGAGCTGGCTGAATATATCTTTTTATGGATGAACAGGAGTTGGAAAACAAGAGGAAAGAGAGGGCCCAAGCTACTTATGAGAGGAGAAAACAGCTGACAAAGCTGAGAATTAAGGCCACCAAAGTTGCCGAAGAGAAGTTGGGATCCCAGTTAGACATTATCTCAGCAGTCAAGTATTGAATCTGAAAATTTAGGTAGTTTCTAAGCGCTCTATGTTACCGATGCAAACAATGTCCCTCGTAGACCTTCTGATCTTTCCTGCTTTCAATAATCTTGTATTTGTACTGAGATCAGTCAGTCGTTTTGTTTTGGTTATTGAGTAGCAGATACTAGGGGTTTGCAGTTGTTTAGCAAGATTTTTTATTCATTGATCTTTCCTCCTCCATTGCATTCATATTATTGTCTGAAACAATATTTATGCCAGTGTTTTATGAATGTTCAAAATCCTATATATTTGGTAAAGATGTCATTTGAACTCTGAATCTGTGAACACGTTACTCATTA
The DNA here is from genome assembly GCA_032355605.1 of Rubia tinctorum. NCBI lineage: Eukaryota > Viridiplantae > Streptophyta > Magnoliopsida > Gentianales > Rubiaceae > Rubia > Rubia tinctorum. The sequence goes on from JAULKM010000007.1 coordinate 4,956,896, forward strand.
CTGTGCACTAAGCACTGATCAAAGTGAATGAGTGATCTGCTTAATCTATTTGAAATGAAATTTTCCTCGGCTTTCTAGCAAGACCGTAAAGTAACCCTTGTTTTGGTGGCATGAATTTGAGATTGGAGCTGGGTCGGATGTGATGAAATTCGGATCAACTAGCGCTAGAACAGGCTTCTCTGAAATCGTGACGGTAAAATTTGAACATATAGTGTACAAATTGATGAAGAAAATGTGAGATGAATTTACAAAATGTAACCAAAAGGTAAAAAAGTTATGAACACAACGGGTATTTACTACTCTACTGGGACCAACAATGATCAAAGTCGTTGCCTTTTGTTTCAGGTCTTTTTGCTGTTTAGGTCACATCACAAGTGCTACAGTTGGATGTTTGCGTTAACAAAGATGAAGCATGATCTATAGCTTTTTTGACTGTCTTGTTAATTACCTTAATCAAAGCTTTAATCCCTTCATGTACAAGATACGCTAAATGATCATAAAAATGAGACCAGAAAGCAGATAAAATAATCACCTCTTTTTCTCGGACCCTGAGCTTAACCTTCAAGCATCCTATGCACCATCATTCACATTTCATTCCATATTTCTTTTGAGTACTCACTTTGAATCACATTTCTGGCCATCAGGACGGGTCGGGTCGGTAGAGCCTTTGAACCCAAGCTCAACTCGATAATGAGTTCGGGTCATATGAATTCAACTAGAAAATGATATGACATGCTCCCTTAGTCCCATCGTAATGATTTTTAAAACCTTTTTACACAAACATTTATGCATGTTGATGTCACAGAAAAAGTGGAGATTTGTATGAATTGGCCAAATTTCATCCACAAACATAAGTTAAAATAAAAAATTGAAACCTTTGGATGAGATAGACGAAAATGGAAAGACAGAGACGGAGGGAGTAGTACTTGATATTGATACCGTTAAACATGTTAAACGGGTCAACGGGCTACCTAATCCAATATTTTTCATGCAATTTGTGTTTGATGATAACTAGAGGCGGAACTACCTTTGTGCAAGGTATGACAATTGCCCTACCTTTTTTTTAAAAAAAATATTTTTTTAAAGTTAATTAATATATGATTTTTGATTAGTGCTCTAGTTTATTTTTAATTTTAGGCCCACTGTATTTCTCTAAATTCTAACACTACCTTTATAGACAAAGTCATTAAATTAAATTGTGACCATCAAAATTCTTATTTACTGGATCTGCACCGATCCATTTTGTGTTTTGTATTCATGTTAGAAACCGTAGCCTTATTCATTCCTTAAAATCTGATTTCTACACACACGCATAGATTATCGGGAGAAGCCTTCTTGTTAGAGTAAATTATGTTTCTGATTAGACTTGATTGATTTGATTAGATTTGATTGATTCTAGATAGACATGCTGACTAGGCTAGAGTTCT
>JAULKM010000007.1:4998216-5022150 GCA_032355605.1 Rubia tinctorum
TAAATCATGCATTAACTACACAAGAAAGCACAAAATATACTTGATAATCAAAGCACAAAATAGGATAAATCAAATCTAACAAATTCATACTAAAAATGCTTACCAATTGCTCCCAATAGTGTATTTAGCCTAGATTAACTAAACCCATAACAAAAGTACAAGAATTCATTGAAAACATTGAAGAAATAATGAAGTAATAAATGAGGTTTAGGGTTTTGGAGAGTAAAATTTTGGATAAAAAGTAAAGTGTGAAGAAAAAAGGGTTGAAATGTATTAAATAGGTTTCAGCCCATTTAACCGCTACGCCCCGCAGCAGCGTCCAGCGGCCCGCAGTGAACAATCTGCCCAGGCCTGCTTTTTCCCTTTGGTTGTGGGCCCCAGCAGTGTCCTGCGGCCTGCAGTGATCAATCTTCCAGCCATCTTCATTTTCTTCATTCTTTTTCCTTTTCTTCTCATCTTAAAGTTCTTCATTTTTTCTTCAACATTTAATCTCTTCCAAACCCAATCACTTCCAAAATGTCTATAACACTACATAAATTAAAGAATTAGGATATAAAATATATAACTTCATCCTAACCCCTTAATTGATAAAATGTCAATTTCTCTCCAATTAAGTACCTAATCTATTACAAAAATATATTTCAAATATGTTAAAAGTGGGATACAAATTAAGCACATCAACATTACGAGGGGTTTAGATAGCCATTGTTGGTTTTTTTGTCTAAATACTTAGTTGTGTATACTTGTTAGATCTAATGGATGTTATGCCCTTACCAGCGTATTGTTTTTTGAGCTTATTTGTTAGATTGCACGTAATCACTTCTACATAATTTATTGAAGGTCATCAGGGGTGGTAGTTGATAGTAAAAGGTCATTCACAAGGATTGTAGTAGACAGAAGGTCACGACTTAAAACGTGGTAGTAGATGGAAGCAAGCCGAGAAGAAGAAAGAGTCAAAGTTCAACAAAGAAGGAACTAGCAAGGTAGTGCAATACCACACGGGCCATGCCAGAAGACCTTAGCATGGGCCACTTTGTTCTACAGGCAATGTGCAAGCACAGTGCCTCGTGCAGCTAAGGATGGGCACATGTCATGCTATTATACACGTTCCATGCAAAATCAAGTTCAAGTATGCTAAGACCAAGCCCAACGATTTGCACACCTGCACCATCAGTTTTGAAGAAATCGACTCCCAGCCAGAGGCCCACAACGTTTTACATGGCTCGCGGCGTTCAAGGTTGGAAATTATGCATCTAGTCGACGACTCAAGAAGATCTACATGGTCCATGCCATTCAACTCACCAAGGAGCATCTCCCAGACGGTAGACCATAGCGGATGACGCGGTCGTGTGTATTAGAATGGCCTAGACAATGACCCATGCCAAATTACACGAGTTGTGCCAGGCTGGGCAGCACGGGCCATTTACTATAGCACATTCACTGCCATAGTGGCTGCTAGGGTTCCCTTGCCCTTTTGGGCTTTTTCAAGGCTCAATTCTATCTACGATAAATAGGAGACGATGTCTACTAGGGTTTAAGTTTTAGCCTAGTTTAGTTTCATTCTCCTAATTTTGCAAGAGTAGCCAGAAAGAGAAAGAGAAAGAGAATAACCTTTCTCCGTTGACCGTGTGAGTGTATGCATGTGGGTCGCGAGTCACTGTTCCGATGACTGTACATTAGTTAGCTGTACTGGAGGCCGAAAGGTTACGGATAAAGATAGTTTAGTAGCAATTAGAGTTGGTGTAATTTGATTCATGTCGTTGGAACCTTAGAGTTAAGCATAAGGTACCAATCCCTTTATCTCTATAGGCCTAGGGATAAACATTTATAGTGGAGTGCCCAGAATGTAATTATTTACGGGGAATGAATTGAATTGCACAACGGCGGGGTCATTGTTACACTTCCCTAATTATGGAGGCGGTATCGGTGGAAGAAAACGAGAGCACCCTTATTGACATATAGGGGGGATTGTTATTCACCGATCACACTATATGACATAAGTATTAGGATAGGTTTATATGTCTTGTACTTGATAGAATCTAGGATCGAAATATACTACAGGTCACGTAATGCAAATATCCTCAAGTACCAGTTTTATATAGTTTACTCTCTCTAGTCTTTGCATGATTTTAGTTGTTAGATAAGCCCCGCCTCACCCCCTAAAAAACCCATTTTTTTATACTAGCTATTCCTGGCACATCATCGGATTGACGACCCGATTGCGGCTGTGTTTAGTTAACCTTTAAGGTCCTAGCATCTCTGTGGATAACCCCGAACTTGCCGCTATCTACCGTTTTGGTAGCTTAGTAGTAAGAAGAGGATCAAAAATATAAATATCTATAATTGTGAAGTGCTCTGTGGGTTAGCTTAATTTAATGACCCCACGGGGCGCATATCATCAACCTAAAGTGTATATGAGTAAACTTGATGAATAGTGAATGAACAGTAACATAGGTCATAAATGTGTTTTGTGTGTGTGCATATATATACATATATATATATATATATATATGTATATATGTAGGCCACATGTGATGTGAATACCTAGGGTTATGACTATGTTTACTTTTGAGATAAGTGGTAGAGTTTGACTAGGACTTGAATAGTCTTAGGAAGATATCGGGCAGCTGGCTACAAACAAAAAGGATGCCAGCGAATCACGAAGGTTTTGAATGGGGTTATATAATAAAAAGTCTATCAGTTCATCCCTGGCTATAAAATTCAGAAAATTAGTCGAAATCAGAGTTTCTCCTAGCGGTTGTAAAAGGAATTTCCATTCCTGAACTGTAGCACCGCTTAACATTATAGTCGGAGAAAACAAGTTTGATAAATTCAGCTCCCTACCAGGCATCAAACCTGAAAGATTAATTGCAAACAAATTAAAATCTGTAGGAGAGAATATCAAACCATTAATTTGTCGAGAGTGATTATTGGGCTTTGACTTTGGCGCAGAAGATGTTGATCATGGTGTTATTACTGCCCTGAAAATTGGGCTGAAATTTAGTTGTTGTTTAGGCTGGATTGACGGGGCTATTAACGGCAATGTTACCACTTCTAACACCACATTCTACTTGCCTTTGTTGATGGCGCCACCACCATCTGCACTAGTTTTTCTGGTAATCTCCTCTAAATTATGATTGTGAAAATCAGTTCAGGGAATTGAATCATTTTCCCTGTCTCATTTTCAGAAACTTTGGATTCCTATTGAGAGTTGTTTTGATCTTGTTCCAATCATGCAATTTCTGCATCTCTTTTTTCATGTAGGAGACGCTAGGGCTGGAATTTTGAACCAAAAAACCGTACCAACCATCAAACCAACCGAACCAATACTACTAATACCATACAAGTTGGTTACCAAAATTCTTGGTATGGTAATACCGTACCATATCTTATTATTGGGATGGTAATTGTTTTTATTTTTTTGATAACACGGCATTACCGTGCCGTACTGAAATAACTATATTAAATAAAATCAAAATATTATACATTAGATAAAATAAAATAGCTATTTATTTTTATTTTATTTTATTAGCAAAAATAAAAAGCCCAGGAGATCTTGCACTTTTGATCTTCTTCAAACTAAATTTAGAATTATTAATTACTGATTGGGTCTCTTTCTCTTCTTCATCAACTTGAAGTCTTGAACTAAGAAGAATTCTATCAAGTATATAGCACTGGTATCCATTATCTAACATCAAACTTAATACATATATGGCTCCCATTTCTCTCCTCATTTTCAATCTCATTAGGATTGTCAAAAAAATATGATCATCACTGTACATGAACAAGGATCGCACTCCAATAACAACTATGAATACTTTTGGGTTCTTCTTCCTTCTTTGATTTTTATGATTTTTGCACAATTTTTATTGAAATCAACAACTTTATTCTACACTATGTTCCTATTATTATGAGCAATTCTAGAAAAGGTCCTATCATATAATAATCCCAAAAAATAGAGGACTTTGTTTGATGAAACAAAGAACAAAGGGATGAAACGAAAAGAAAATCATCGGCTTTTTAACAAAAATGACAACATCCCTTTACAAAAGCTCCTCAAAATTATCTGTTCAGCCTCATTTTCTTCTCCTCTGAGCTCAAACTTTCTATTATTATGAGCAATTCCAAATTTCTTTTATTATGAGCTCAAATTTGGTAAGATAAAACATATACCAAATAACAACCAAAATTCTTGGTTACCGACATAATGGTGTGCCAAAGTATTTGTTTGGTATTGGTTTTTAAAAGTTGTATACCGAAATGTGTGGTACGGTAGATGGTATTGTGAGAAAAAAAATGGTAACCATACCGAAGCCACCCCTAGGCGACGCTGGTGCATCACGCTGGTGCAGAACTGGAATATCATTCTCAAACTTGAGCAACTTTGGAACCCAACCCATTGGCATAAGACATTCCTTGCAAGGAGTGTTCTTCGAGGGACAATCTATTTTTGTATGGTTCATAAGGCTGCAAAATTCACAAAAATGGGTAAGCATTCATATTGTATATAGAACTTAAAAGTTTCACCTCTTTGATCTTCTACACAATCATGAATACGTGGGATCGGTTTATCAACGGGGAGAAGTACTCTAATTTTTAAATCTGCTCCCATCTAGGTGCCAATTTTGTTTCCTTCCGCTTTGATGAATCTTCCCAGATCATTTCCTACAATCGTTGTCATGTTAATGTTGGTGAGAGCCAGTGGAACTGAGTTAACATGAATCCATAAAGGGCAATGGGTGAAGGATATTTCATGCATCGACTCTATTCCACCGGTCTCTTTGAGAACAACTAGGAAATTCTCACAGGACCACAGAGAGTAGTCCATCACTTTCTTCCTATCCTCTTCACAGTAAAATGAAAACATTCACCGTTTCTTCCTATGTTGAAGCCATCAACACCCTCTACATTTTCATACCCTACTTATAATGGTAATAACCGTTAAGGATGATCATGGGTCTAGGACCGACCCAAACCCACAGGGTCTACCCATTGGGTCGAGTATGTGTCCAACAATTTTAGACCCATCGAGTCCGGGTCTATATTTTTAAATATGAGTCCAGGTCCGGGTCTTAAACACCAAGACCCAGACACAACCCGTAGACCCATATAAGCCTAATTATAAATAATTTTACCCAAATTTCTAAATTATTTTCATATTCTCTTTGTATTTTTATTTCAAATTCAACAAATAATATATATTGTATATTTTGTTATCTTGAAAAATAATTCTAATACATATTGAAATTCAATTATTTGCATTTAATATTATATACATTTTATTTAATGAAGAAAAAAATAGAATATTAGACCCATTTAGGACCCATCAGGTCTGGGTATGTGTCTAAATTTTCAGACCCTACAGGTTCGGGTAGGGTCTGAGTCTAACTAAATTTTCTTAGGGTCGGGTATGGGTCTTATTAGACCCAACCCAGACCCAACCCATGATCATCCCTATTATTGACTCATTAGTCATCACCTGTTCGATTACCAATATCTAATACTCCCTCCGTACTAAGATTATTGGCTTATTTATTTTTTCACAATCTTCAATAATCATGTTTGACCAACAATATTTCTATATACACATAATAATTTTTCATAAAAAATTGATATTTATAAAATGACGTTAAGATGAATCTAGCAATATCTCACATGATATATTTATTGTAGATATATAAATTGATATTTATGGTCAAAATTTACCAAGTTTGAATTTGAAAAAGCAAATATGCCAATAATTATGGCACGGAGGGAGTATCTGATTATGTTAATTAAAGATTATATAATAAATTATTTTTTTGGTCCGCAACATATATCGCAATACTATCTTTTGGTTCTCAGTGCCAATACCGTTTTTATTCAGCAACCAACAAATACAAAATGATTTGTTTGGTCCCTAAATGTGGTTTTCATGTAAGATTAAATGGTTTTCAAATGTAGCCAAAGATTTTTGTAATTTTAATAATTAAAGGATTTTAAAACATTGGAAATCATTCCTCACCGCCGATAAGATTCTTCTCCGGGGAGTTCATTCTGCGGCAATCCCACTGTGCTCTCCTCCGATAAGCTTCTCCGTCGCCAAAGTGCTGGATTCGCCGATGATGACCAAAGAGCCTGAGTGTTAGTTTGTCGGCGTGACTGGAGCTAGAATGGACTTGCTGGAGGTGCTGGGGTCGAGCTCTAGTGCCATGAGTAGTGGCGCCAAATAGATCTGGACGGTGGTGTCGTATCCCGTCAATGTGGAGTTGGACGGCCGCGTAAGGTGAAGCTGATTTGCCGGCGTGAGTGAAGCTGGATCGCCAAGCTCTATCGACGGACTAACGTGGTTGAGGGGTGGCACCGAACAGAGCTGGAGAAGGTGACGAGCAGCTTTGCAGTGCTATGTCGGAAAGCTGTTGTAGCGGAGAGCGGATGCGGTGAGCCTGCGCCAGAGTGGTCGGTGAACGTAGTCGCCCGCGGGCGACCTAAGGTTTCCAATCGCCGCTCTATTTCGTTCTGCTCCCCCACATTCCCTCAATTTTCCGGCAAGGAGCTATGTCGCTGTCGTTGCAGAGTCGCGAAGAAGAGATGCTCCGCCATGGTTGTAGAATTCCGCTGTGAAGCAACCCTGCTAAGGAGCAAGGCTCCGCCATCCCCTTCTCCAGCTTTGTTCAAATGCCACCACGTCCCAGCCACTCACTCCGGCGAACCATCTCCGAAAATGAATGAGCACCAGCTCCAGATTCTCGTCAGCGCCAACTTCGCAGAAACTCTCACCCTTTTCTTTTTATTTTTTTAACTCATGGGTATAATGTAATTTTACAGATTTTTGGCCAATTTTACCGTTGACTTTACCTAAAACCCACCTTTGGGACCAAACGAATCATTTTGTATTTGTTGGTTGCTGAATAAAAGCGGCATTGACACCGGGGACCAAAAGATAGTATTGCGATATATGTTGGGGACCAAAAGATGGTATTGCGATATATGTTGGAAACCAAAATATGGTATTGCGATATATGTTGGGGACCAAAAAATAATTTAGTAAAGATTATAAAAGTTGAATATATAAATATATATTTTTTCAAACAAAATTTAATCGATACACCTTACAATGAATAGGGTAAATACAAATGTTAATAGAGTCTGTCTCTTGAAAAACGGCTTTTCCATAACCAATGGAAATACCAAAGTTTAAAGTGCAAATTAGAAGAAATGAAGATAAAAATTTTGGGTTGCATGAATCGGGTTATAAACTTTAAAACTACTACACGTTGTATAGTAATTTTTTAATATTGCAACTAAAATATTTTACCTTTTATTATTCTAATTAAACCACGTCTTTTCATAAGCATATGAAAAGACGATGTTTTCCAAGAGTTTGCCACATTAATATCGCATATTAATATTATCACTTTGTGTATTTTGATGTTATTTTTATACACTTTTTTTTCTCCTCTCTTCATTTTAGCAATAATTGAACTCTAAACTCTTGATTGCGTGGGGAGCTAGTTGTATTGTATAATCTATGGGTGGGTGAAGCATTTTCCCATTGTTTTTCTCCCCTTGAGATGTTGATGTTGTTGTTCCATTCTAATCCATAAACAATGGGAAGAATTTCCCATTGTTTTTCTCCACTTCATTGATGAACTGCCACAGCGACGGTACGTAGTATCTTTACCAAGTATTTAATGATACAATTATAAAAACTTGGTAATCAGTTCACTCATCACGATTGATTTCTTCATCCAGAATCTTGAATTCGGTCGTGTCTGTATCTGTGGGCAGTTAACAATATTCAGTGAGCTATTAGTCCAATGTGTTTTTAGTTTGAATTTGGGTTGGTTATTAGTACGTGACTATTTGATTTTGCAAGTTCAAAGTTAGGATAGCTAGGTTGATATGAAACGAACTGAATTCTTTTTATATTTTAGTATGTTGAACTCAATTAAATTATGAAAGGTTAAATTCCAGCACATTTCTGTGGGAGTAAATGATTTTATGTACACTTCTAACTACTGAATAAATTAAATTTATGTTTGTTGATGATAATTCGTTTTAGTTGTTCCCACCAATGTGCTGTTCACGATCTACTTGTACATGATCGTGTTTTCGGATTTTTATTAATTTGGATATTTCGGATATGCATTTTTCAAGGTGTTTACACTTTGGACAACATAGATCTTGGTCGGATCAAATAGTGTTGTAGTTGTAGAAATTCCATGTTTAACATAGTGATATTGATGCGTGATGCGCTCTTATTTGTCAAGCGGTCATGGTTTTCGCGGTAAGCGAGTTAATATCCATGAGAGCGACGTTACAATTTTATTTGAATCTCTAATCTATAATAGTACACACGATCAGTCCGGTTCACTGTTGGTAGTTTAACCTAACATCTATGAATGAGTGATTTTCAAAATGAAAAATAAAAAATCAAGTGTATGAGAAAAAATGAGAAAAAAATATTCAACGGAATGCACATACTTTTAAATTTTTTTGAAGGGTTTTTACTTTTCACAAAGTTTTGTTTTAGACCATTTAATCGTTAAACGGGGTTATTTTATAATTGATGTAACTAATGAAGTGATTTGATGGTTGTTTTTTATATATTGCAACAAGTTTTTTATAACTTTGAAAAAACATTTAAAATGTATCACAATGTATAAATAATTTAATTTAACCCTGGAAGTGATTGAAATGAGATTTTTCATAATTGGTCTAACTGTTAGTCGGTGTTACAAGGTTTAGTACTCGTAGGTACAGATACAGAGAAGGTTTAGACCAGTTATATCTTTAGACACCTCTCTGTAATCTCACAAATTGCCTCCACCTTGTGGAGTTATTGTACTGTTCCATTTTGTTTTTTATGGTTTGGGGAAGGCTTATATAAAATCCCTCCACCTACGGTGGTTTAAATTTAAAAAAATTGACGAGTCGTCCAAAGTGGGATTCTTCCATTCTATTATTTTCTAATCAGTCCAAATAATTGTGTAGAGTCCAAATATATTATGCACACTCTTCAAGAACGCAACACCAAGACATAATAATCTATGATAATTATCCAATACGTATTAGTCACCCTAACACAATAATTACCCCCAAGACATAATAATTACCAAGACAATAGATTCTTGAGATGGCATGAAGCCATTTGTTTTGTTCTTCAATTCTGTTGATTTCAAAGCAATTTAATTGTGTGCATACCAAAGAAAAGGAGAGTTAAGTCGGCCAAATGGTTAACCGACTTAGCCTCTATGTATATATATACTAGGAGGGACTGTTTCTTCAAATCTTGAAGAAATCTTTCCCTCTCCTTTCTTTCTTACAAATAAAATACAGGAAAATTTAGTTGTTTGGATAGAAACAACGGAATTGTGCTAATTCCAAAATACTGAAACCACGTTCAATCCGGTGAGTGTTTTCATCGCCTTAGCACGAATTGAATTAAAATTTATGATTACATGTTATTTTATGCCTGGTAATGTTAAATGTATAATTAGAGAATTTTATATAATGCATGAAATGTTTATGAATATTATTCTCTCTTTATGTTTATCGTTTTGTTTCATAATAATTAAGCATGGCATGTACTTTATCATATTGTGTTTAATTATTGTGATACTGTGTGAAATTGATTATTGATTATATGTGGATGACCGGCTTGTACTTTATCTTGCCGTGTCAAATTTGACTGCTTGCTACATGACTGCTTGACTGTAACTGCTTGACTATGTTTATCAGGGTCCCCGACGTGATTGAAGTTCGGTCTAGTTTGGCGGGGAATGGTATTGACCGGACCGTACGACTAGATCGGCTACTCGTGGCATTTCTAGTATGCTAGCATAACCAACTGTTACTGATACGAGCTCGTAACGGAATATATTGGGCGTGGTTGACGAATATGGATTCCTGGATCTGATAGCCTTCGGGCACTACTGAAAGGGTTATGCCTTGTATGTTAGTCAGAGTTGCCACATAGGCACTTGACTGCAACTTGGCATTAACCACCTGTATCCTTTTACTATGTGCTAGGATCTATGTGATTATTTGCTTTATGTGATCACTAAATTTAACTTGGTAATTATTGGCGATGAAACCTCACTAAGCAAGGAGCTTACCATAGTTTAAATAACCCTAACAGGTGTAGCGGAACAGTTAGAGTAAAGTGCACTGGTGCCTTTACTTCTTTTGGGGAAGGATCATGGGCGAACCTTAGAACGTTTTGGTTTAGATTGTATTACAATTAGGTAAAATATTAATGTAAAACTGATCTTTATCGGATCCTTTAGAATCTTTCTATGTACTTCAGTTAAAACTCATGTTTAATGCTTGTATTAAGACTTTCACTATAATAGTAAGTTAGAGTTTTGTGTTTTTCTAAATTGCTTCCGCATAACTGTAATTACTCGTTACCGCAATTGAATAATCTGATCCGTTGGATTCCCGGTAGCATGCCCAGTCCGACCTGATACTTATATTTAGAAAGTGGGTCCTGGATCTGGAATGTTACATCGGTACTGTGCATCTTCCCTTTCCTCATCAAGGGACAACGCGGAAGAATCGTACAAGCCAAGAGAGGCAGCATTTGGTCGAGTTCCTTTTGGAGAGCCACAAGGAAGGGAAGTTGTTGCATTCGAAGAGGTTGGAGGCTGCTGCAATATTCGACTGCTCAATACGGACAGTGAGCACAATCTGGGCTCTAACTCGAGCTCAAATGTTGCAGGGAAGACAACTTGATTTACGCCATCGGATAACAGGCCACCCTCCGAAAAATAAGAAAGAGATCAACCTCGACGATCTCAAGGAAATTCCTGCAATGAAGAGAAGCACAATAAGAGGAACAACAAAATCACTTAACATTGGCAAGAGTAGTGTGCAACAGGCAGTGACATCAAAGGTGATTAAAAGTCATACAAATAGCATCAAACTAGCTATCACAGAATACAATAAGGTATCACACATGTGGTTCGGTATAGAAAAAGTTAAATGCAGATCTTTACTTCAGATCAATTGACTATGTGGTGCACATGGATGAGAAATGGTTCTACTTGAGCCAAGAAACAGTGAGGTACCTGCTGGCACCGGACGAAGCGGGGCATTACCGGACATGTAAATAAAAGTCGCATATTCCTAAGTTAATGTTTATATGTGAGGTAAGTAAATCGATATGGGGGGAAGATGGTGAGCTACTATTTGATGGGAAACTATGCATATTTCATTTCGTTCAAAACCAAATTGCAATCAACAACAGCAAAAATAGGCCAGCTGGGACAGTGGAGAAAGTTTCAGTACCGAAGATCACAAAAGACATAACAAGAACAAAAATGATCCAGGAAGTCATACTAGCAATCAAACAGAGGTGGCCAGCACACTTATTAGGCAAGTTTATTCACATTCAACAAGATAATGCAAAGCCACATATATTCAACCATGATCCAGATTTCAGGGTTGTAGCTGACACAGATGGTTTTGCTATACATCTAGTGAGCCAACCGACAAACTCACCCGACCGTAAAATACTAGACCTGTGATTTTTCAACTCAATTCAAAGCCTACAATGGGAAGAAGCTACATATAATGTGGAGGAGTTAATCGCAGCCGTGTAATCACCATACGAGAAGGAAGATGCAACTACTTTGAACAAGGTATTCATCACACATCAATAGTCAATGATTGAAATACTAAAAGCACGTGGGTCAAACAGGTACAAGTTGCCTCACATGAACAAGGACGGGCTCATAAGAGAAGGGACTCTCCCGAGATCGCTGCAAGTAAGTGAGGAGGTTGTAAGGAGCACCATTGAATATATGATCAGCATAGGGGAAATTGATGAAACAATTGCTCCCTTGATGTTGGCCCTAGGTTATCATCCATGATTGATGAATTGTAAACATTTTGGGGGTTGGTGGAATGGCATATTTTTCAAGCTGGGAACATCCCACTTTTGGTGTGAATGGGATGTTCCAATACCAACCCCGGTTAAATGTTCATTTGTGTTAATGAAATTTAATTTTTTTATAAATAAGCTCAAAAATGATTCATTGTTTTGTAAAATCGGAATATACCACAATAGAACACATAGCAGTCGGGGAAGATGCTCAAACACTGTCATGCATGTACAGATTGGACTCAGGAACAACAGAAAAGACAGTCAGGTATGAACAGGGAGGCAACAACAAGGAAAGAACTTGATTCACACTTCAGTTTCAATTCCATTACGGGTTGAAGGTACGGGCAACAAGCTGGTACACATGAACTTCGTAACACATAAACACACACTTTCAAAATACATGAACACATAATTTCACAGCGCATAGGGAAGATGCACCTCTCACGGATTTATCACATATACCATCGAGCCCCTGCTACAAGCAGGGGTTGTCGCATATAAACTTCGATTTTATCTACTGAAGTATGAGGCAACATATAATTTTGTAGGCAACAGAAAGAAACAAATATACCATCGAGCCTCGGCTACTAGCAGGGGCTCTCGCACATAAGCTTCCACTTTATCTAATGAAGTCCATCAGCAGTATATCATTTTTAAGCAACAGAAAGAAACACATATACCATCGAGCCCCTGCTTCCATTTTATCTAATAAAGTCCATCAGCAACATATCTATTTTAAGCAACATAAAGAAACACATATACCTTCGAGCCCTTGCTACAAGATGGGGATCTCGCACATAACAAGTTAAATGCAATCCCAATAATAGTTTACTGGGGAGGAACGACATCACCTCATGCGTAGATTCAGTGTTTCTTAAGAACTTGCTAACAGTCAGGGAAGATTTTTTTCCCCGATTCACCTTCATATTGAAACCCAACATAAAGTCAATGGCGAAGGCAGCATTCGGGTCTGCAAAATTAAACCAAGGAAAAAGAGGATCAAAATGATGAACAAAGGAAATATATTCACAGAACGTATGAAAAAGTCAGAAACCCTAATCATCCAAAAACAAGACTTTTTTTTTTGGTCGGACGTTGTTGAAAATAGGGCGGATCTAGGGTTTCCTCCACCTGGAGTCACGCTTCTCCCTCAACCAGGGGAACAACAAGTACAGCACGGCGTTGCTCCCGTAGGAGTTGTCTTTTGGGTCGGTCGAACCATTATCATCCCAGAGAAAGCGAGTCGCCTTAGTGGCAGGCCTCAACAAAGCATCTTTGGAGACTCTCGGGCTAGGGTTGACGTTATCCGCCACCAAACCAGGGTCAATGTGAAGTGAATCATCGCCGACAGGAAAATACAAGTCGGCGTCGTTTGTTTTGACACCAACCTCACGGTCAACGGCAACAGATTCCATCGGATCCGGGGTGGAGGCACTTTAACGGTGGCCATGGACCTCAGAACCCATGATGGTGGTGTCATCCCTCCAGGCGGAGGTTGCATCACCGCCTTTATCTCGGGGACAAACTCCGACTTGCTATATGTGTGGGAAACATAGCACATAGAACACCTCCAGCAAGATTGACCGGAGGATTTGGTCTCACATGACATTAAGAAGGTGAAAAGGGCAGTGGGGGTCAGGATCTTAGAAGAAGAAATCAAAATCAGGCTGATTTAGTGAGGGAAAATGAACTAGTGTTTCAGAAGTTGGAGAGAGGAATACAAAGGAGCGTCTGAATTACTGGGAAGAAGTGAGAATTGAAAGAAGAGTCCACAGGTTTCTCAATGCCCAAGATAAATTCATTGGCCAAAGGGTGTCGGTGGAAGAGATAAGGTCTCTTTAATTTGAATAGGAGACGATTGGAGGATTGTTCCAGATTCAATATCTGAACACGGTTTAGGGAAGTAATTTCCGTATAAAATTGGTTTAAGGGAAGGGATAATGGGCCAAATTAAAAGGCAACGAGATGGGCTCAGTGTAAAACACAAAAATTGCTGGGGTTACTTTAGGGAATTCAAGCCTTTTTTCCAAAAAAGGAAAGAAGCAAAAAGAGTGCAGATTTGCCTGAGACATCGATTTAAGGAAAGTGTGCAGATTCCCCTGGGACGGAGGGAGTACATTTTTTACTCCTCTAACTGACAATTAAAGTTGTGGATTGCCATATTACGCCATTTATTTTACTTAATCACGCCATGTATTGTGTACTAAATAAATACCTTATGTATTTTGGATATATTTAAATGAATACTAACTAATTAGTAATTGTATTTAATGTTAACAAATAATAATTAGAAATGGTGTATGAAATGGTGATGGTGGCCGGAAGTGTAGGTGGCCGGAGGTGGTAGGTGGCGACTATAGATGGTCGGCGGTGGCCGGAGATAGCCGGCGGTGACCGGAGATGGCCGGAGATGACCAGAGGTGGTCGGTGGTGGCGGAGGTGGCTGGCGGTGGTGGAGGTGGCCGGCGGTGGCTGAAGGTTCGGTTCTCTTTCCCCGGTTCTCTATCCATTTCCCCGGTCCAGTTCTCCTTCTCCAGTTCTCCTTCCCCGTTACTCCTTCTCCAGTTCTCATTTCCCGGTTCTCCATCCATTTACCCGGTCCGGTTCTCCTTCTCCGGTTCTCATTCCACGGTTCTCCATCCATCTCCCGGTCAGGTTCTCCTTCTCCGGTTCTCATTCCACAGTTCTCCATCCACCTCCCCGGTCTGGTTCTCCTTCCCCGGTTCTCCTTCAGAATTTTCTCTCTTTTCGGTTCTCTTTTGTCCTCCCATTTTCGGTTCTCATTTTGCTCCCATTTTCGGTTCTCCTTTCCATTTTGCAAGCCTATTTTAGGTTCTCTTTTCCCCAACTCTCATATCCCCATATTAAATGCATTTAAATCCAGAAAAGGGAACAAACATTGTCTATATATAGGTGTTTAAAATCCCTTCATGTTTTACATTTGTCACACTTTTTACTCTAAATTTGGATAGTCAAAACTCAATATCTTCAGAGGTATTTTTTTAATTTAATTGTTGTGCTTTGAAATAAGTAATTGTTGAAATTATGACTTATTAGTTGTTCAAATAGAAGCTTATGTTATATTTCTAAATTAATAGATGTGATATTGTATTATAATGTGAAATGTAGCTATATAACATTTTATTGTGTATGCATGGCTCCATACATTGAATTTAATATTTTCATAAAACTCATTAGTAAAAGGTGATAATATCTTAATATTTTCTATAAAAAATCATATGTTAGTTGAATTAGTTAAAAAAATATTGTGTATTTTATCATTTAGAAGAATGATATTTACGGAACACATATTGTGTATTTTATGAGATTATAAAATTTGTCTTCCGTAGTAGATATTATGTTAATTTTACAATATTTTAGTTCACACTTTATATATTCTTGACTAATAGAAAGGTTTTACTAATATAGTTTATGGTAGTTAAAAAAAATATTGTCGAACTTTTGGTTGGCTAATATAACATAGAACATATGGTTCTACTAAGATTGATATAACAAAGTTTAGTGTGGCTATACTAATTTTTAGAAAACTTTGGTACAAATAAAAAGGTATTCTTTTATATTAGTCATTAAAAAAATGTGTAGGCATTTATTATTATTTATTAGAATGATGTATATACCACTGGTTATAGATGTGGTTGTACAATAATGTGGTCATAGATTTCATTATTAGGAGTGAGAATTACGTTAATTTAAATATGTGGAGGTGACGTTCATGTAGTTTTACAGAATAGTGAGTTTTATTATTTATTAGTTGTTACGATGATGCAGGTCTTTATTACGTTTGTCATTATATTTTTGTGAAAATAATTATTTGATATAAAATTTTATCTAAGGATGGCGTTAACTCATATGGAGTGGTTCCAGTTGAGAATGAGTACTCAGCATTCGAGACAGCCAATTTTTTCCCGAGTCATATATAAGCTTATTCGTACTTGCAACAAACAACCATCTGTGTTGGATTTGATCTTGTCATGTTGTCGTATAAAAGAAATGGGAATGGGCCCCTGAGGATATATTGTATTTGCAATCGGGGTCGGAATGATAAAGTCGTCGATATAAGCGATTTGGATGTCATCCGAAGAACTAACATGTTGACAAGAAGTTGTTGTTGTCCTTTCATGATTGTTATGCGTGAAAGTAAATCAGGGGAGGGTTGGATCATCCAACCATGCAAGGATCCTCGTCGAGGTACACACAACCACCAATTTTTAGTATACTCTGAGGGCAATAGACAGAGTAGCAGGCTCCATGCTGATGTGAAACAAATGATAAGAGATTTGATGAATGCCGAGACAGCTCCTAGGCATATCAATGTGAGCCTAGGTCGGGCATTTCCGAGCCTGAATCAAACCATTAGGCAAGTATATAACGAGAGATCAGCTTATGGAAGAGAAAGGTGAGTCGAGCGCAATACAACTGAGAATTTTTTGAACCTGGTCACCTCCAATGAGTACGTTACTAATCACCTTACAGCTCCTGATGATACTCTAACCCATTTATTCCTGGCGCATCCTGAATCTATTGGGGTATTCCGGACTTATCCGTGGATCGTGGCCATCGATTCCACTTGCAAGACGAATCGATAAGGTATGCCTTTCATTGAGATGGTCGGCATGTCTCCGTGTGACCTAAATTTCTTGATTGCATTTGCCATTGTCGTCGAAGAAATAGCAGATACTTATAAGTGAATTATCAGCACACTGAGAAGTTTGTTGTTCGATGGACCATTCCTTAAGGTGGTAGTCACAGATTGTGAGGTGGGATTGATTAGGCCTATTCGGGTAGTGTTTCCAGACTCGAAGCATTTACTTTGCACCTAGCATATTAACAAGGATGTGGAGGCATGTCTTACTGTGTTAACAGTGAGTAAGAGAAACGGGGCATCCTTAAAAAATGGGGCATGGTCACGAGTCTCCAATGCCCCTACCGATGCTTCCTACGAAGCTGCATTGATAGATTTGAGGACTAGTTGGTGTTCGAGCGAAGTTGTTATTAGTTACGTAGAGATAACATGGCACAACCCCCATAAGTAGAAATTTTTCCGTCCCTAAACGTATGGGTATCTTCATTTTGGGAACACAACTACATGTCGTGTCAAAAAGCGCACACTCATCATTGAAAGGGTGGTTGCAAACATCCACTGGTTCCCTGGATACGATATAGAGGCATGTCCACCTGATAATAGCCGACCAGATTACTAAGATGAGGGACGGGCTGGAAAGATCAAGAATGCGCACCAGTAGAGTGCACTATACAGTCATTTTCCACAACTTGTTCCACAGTGTGTCTAAATATTTCCTGGATAAATTGAAGGCTGAGCTTACGAGGGTGCAAAATTTTGGACCACAGGTTCACGCATATTGTGGTTGTGTACTGCATTCCACGTACTGAATTCCATGTGTGTATGTCATGTGGACGGCCATTGAACAAGGAATCCCATCTATTTGGACGACATTCATCTACTGTTCAAGACACTGGTGTTGGGTGACGTCTTTCATGGCACGGGAAATGTTTCCATAGGTGATCAGGATCAAGCATTGTTTAGCAGCCAATTGGAGGAACAGGAAACTAGTGACCCCTCTGTTCTCCGTCACGTTTCTTGCTACATAGAGAAGTATTCGCACCTAGAAAACTGCGGCATTGGAGAGCCGAATATTTTTACGAGGACACGTGGTAGACCGAGCAAACAGGTCACCCGCTCAAGATCTACGAGGCAGTCACCGAGCTACCATGAGCACGTTAACAGAAGGTACATGCCATCTCCTAGTTGAAATAATTCGAGATCACCGGGTCGCGGTACATCAGGACAAGAAAGTGAAAGCGGTAATTCTATCAATTGTTATCAACTCATCCATTTTAATGTCATAGTAATATCACTCCGAAAGATTTTAAAATGTTTGGTCCTCATGAGAATGTTTCTCCCGCAACAACATTCCCCTATCTTGAGAGTGTTCCTCACATTATCAGGCGTTACATCGAGGCCTGGAAAATGTGGAGAGTGGTGGAAATTGTGGGTTTAGATTCGTTGTTATGCCTTTCATGTAGATGGTGAGGGTGACTAGTCTGGAGCGTGTTGGGCGGTATATAACGAGATATCACTCATTAGCTAGATTATGTTCCCATATACGGTTCGTAGTACGACATTGAATTAGCCAGGACCCGTATAAGATACTCCAAAGGTCCACATGGGTAGGACCAATGGTTCATGGTAATTGCGGATATGTTCCCCATAGCCACCTACTACAACACAGTTGTAGTTCTATACTACATCACCGGGACTGGGTCTGCAAGCTTTTGTTGTACATTTTTTCCATTGAGAGCAGGTGGCAGCGAGGAGGGAACAATTAGGGAGCTACACCTCGTATTCATACGAAGTACGAACCATTTCGTACGGATACTTGTCAAGGCAAACTGCCCCATGCCCCGATGTCTTACCAGTGGACGGTTTGCAGAAACTCGGATGTTGTTGGGTGGGATTTACCCTATCGTAGGAGGATAACAACGTGGAACAAAGCATACTAGTAACCGTAATTAATGGAAGCACGTCATGTATTTTTAAGTCAACCCTCATTAGTTACATTCGACTGTAACTCTTTCAAGAAGTGTTTGGTGCACATATTTTTTGCAAAACATATTCACATGCTATGATGTAATTAATCGCATCACATGATATAGGGGTTTCAGCGTAACGAAAGATTCCGCTGTACGCAAATGAACCGCAATAAGCAAATTGTACAGACTACATAATAGACAATCTCAGTGCGGAGTACATAAATTAAGCAAATAATCAAATACTGGGGAGTACATAAAATAGAAAATATCCTAGGGAATGGGTTCACCACCGTGGCGTCTACTGTTCTTGGACATACACACTACTTCTCGCCTGTCTGGCAGGCGCACTGATCCCCCTCTCACGTATTCTACGACCTTTATCAACGGGTTTGTCGTCAGCACTCATCTGTAATATACGAAGTAAAATTATTAGCCAAAAAATTACTTAATTATAGGAGAAATGTATAACACATATAGATATAGAATGTTATATGTTGTAAACAATAAATTACATATTCAGTTAGTGTAATGAAATGGTATAACACGAAGAAAAAATTCCTAACAAAACATTCACTTATTTAAGTTATTTACTAAATAAATAATAATTAAATGGGACTGCCATCAATTTTTACTCTAAAAATAATTTATTAGAATGTTATTTTCATATTATTATTTTTAATATGAACTGTGTTCTTATAACATTATGTTTCGTTGTAGATTATTATAATATTTGATATTCTAATTTTATTTTTATTTTACATTTTCATCAAAACATTTTTTTCAAATAATTCTATTTACTTTTTAAAAAATATTTCATATTTCAATCTTTGGTTTTAAAAATTTTCTCATCTTACTTTAAAAGTTTATATTTCAAGTTCAAAACCATAGAGAAAGAAATATTTAATTACGTAATTTTCAAAGTAATTAATAATTAAGTGGGACTATCATCAAATTTTACTAAAAATTTATGTTATTCAAATGTTATTTTCAGAATATTATTTTGAGTGGAAACTTTACTTTTATAATATTATGTTTGCTTATACGTTCTTATAACTTTTTGAATTCCAATACTACTTATATTCACCAATACGACCAATATTGTCAAATCATTCTATTTAATTAACAAATTTATTTCCATATTTTTATCTATTTCTCTATTATTAATTAAACATTTCTCTATTTTCAATTACATATTTCTCTATTTTTAATTAAACATTTAATCCTCTCTTTTGAAAACCCTAATTTCCAAAGGACCCTTCGGCCCCCTCACCCCGTCAGCTCCCAGCACCGCCCAAGCAATTCCTCCCCTCTGATCACCTTCACCCACTCCGATCAACTTCACCACGCACCGGTAACCTTAACCCGCTTCGCCCGGGCGCCATCCCCCTCATTCCCCTGCCGGCCACTGTCCCCTTCATTGCCCCACCGTTCGCCATCATTCCCCGGCCGTCACCCCCAGCCATTTCATCAATCTCGCCACTCGCGTCTCCCCTCCCTCCTCTCCCAGCCCCTGTCAGTCCTCTCCCCGTTGTCCTCGTCAAAAACCTAGCTTATCCCAATCAAAAACCAAGCCTCTGAAAACAACAATCCGGCAATTTTTTTGGGATTCCACAACAAAATCCAGCCAATTTAATAAAACTTCTGCCACCGTTCTTAAACATCTAATATCAAACCATGTCGTCCAAATTTAAGGCAACAAAATCAAATTTTTAAATACTAACTTTTCCGGCGAAATGGTTGGCGGCGGTGGACGGTGGTCATCGGCGGGAGGCGGTGGTCGGCCGGAGAGGTGGTGGCAGCAGATTTGAGTTGATATGAGAGGGTGAGGGAGAAAGGAAAAATAAGAGAGACGGCGTGAGAAAGAAGAGAAATAAGGTGGGGGTGGTAAAAAATTTAAGCAAAAACTTTTAATAATCAAACCCAAACTAAAAAAAAAAGAGTAATACACGTATGTATATGTATTATGGTGCAACTGGTAAAATACAGGGCGTAGCAACACTCCTAAAGCTTTGATGCATGTTCCGGCAAAAATTATAAAAGAAAATACTAAAATATGCCTGGTGTAGAAACAAAGAGTAGAGTATATTTATGCTTCCCAGTTTTAGCATATGTGCCACTTAAAGAGTAAGGACATTTTTGCCTCTGCGTTTATTTTTTTCACCAAAAATTTCATCAGAGCCCAGAGGGGTTATATGAAACATTGTGTGACCGATCAAGGGTTCGTTTTACACTTTGGAAAAGCCGAATCCCTAAATGACATAAACAAAATTTTAGGAGTAAAAATGCACTTAACTGAATAAAAACGTACAAACAAAAAAGTTCAATTAATTTTCATGAATTTTCTTTTTCAAATTCTGAACTCTTTTTTCCAAATAGCTAGAAATATATTTACCATATTGGCATTTTTTATTATAAAAATCATTAAAAGATGTTGGAAAAAACATCCAACAACAATTACAATAAGTGGAATTGACATCCAACATAACTAGCATCTAGCAATAACTAACATATTGAAAGAAAATCTCAATTACATGTCAACCAAACTGATACTATTACAGATTAGAGATTCATTAAAATTATAACATCGTCCTCAATGATATTAACTTGTTTTCCGCGAACACCATACTTGGCAGAGAGGAGGATATCACATATCAATATCACTACGTCAAACGGAGATCTTTTACTATTGCAACACCACTTGATTCAACCACGAATGATGTTGTCCAAACTGTAAACACCGGAAAAAACACAGATCTGAAAGATCCAAATTATTGGAGGCCGGAGATAAAACCACATACAAAAATACCAACACACGATCTGTAAAAGCAAATCGAGAACAAACCGGCACGAACAACTAAATCAAGTTATCATCATGAACACAACGATCTAATGGTTCAGGTCGAATAACAAAATTAATAAGCATGTGAATACAAATCTCACACTTATTCAATAATAGAAACATCAATTAAAAAACGATTGTTCCCTATCTTATCAGATGGCAAAAGATTGATTAAAGAAAAGTTTTGGAGAGAGGAGGAATGCGGCAAGGTTTGAATGATTAATCATGAGAAAATGGGGGGGAAAAGAAGATTGGGGGAAAAAAAGTAGGGTGTGTAGGGGGAGAAAGAAGAGGGATGAGGCAAGGATTGCACTTCATCGACTTTCATGGTAAATACTCTACAGTACAAAATTACAACCCCGTATCAGTGTGTAATATGGTACACTCATCCTCAAATCTTTGGGGTTCAGAGGACCAGATATAAACATTCAAAAAGAAAAACGATTTCAAAATTTAAAGTTGAGTCTCTATGAGCGATACCTAGAGATAAAAAAACAAAAGCAAGAAAATAATTGTGATTCGACATTTGGAAATGTTGAAAGTTTACTGATACAATCCAGGCATAAGAAATTGACCACAAGAAACACTGAACTTTATTCTACTGGGATACTTCCATCCTATGAAGAATCAGTTCAGCATTTATCATTTCTAACATGTTAAAAACAAGGAAAAGACGTTTTGTCTAATTAATGGAGATTACAACCGATACACCACAATGAAACTTACAGGAAAATTTTGTCAACGCTATGTCCATCATAAGAGCTTCTCTGTCAGCCTAATCATGAATGAGTTCACAGCTACAGAATCCAAAACTATCCATGATGATTCAAACAGTTCGTGGAAGTACTCGGCTCCCGTCTCCTCAGCTGCACTTCTGAAAGCGATCCCAAAGGCATTTCCCTGAATTGCGCCGAGCCTTGGCTTCCCACAAAGCCCGACCATCAACACTTTATCGCGTTCTTGAGTGTAGCATACGCAGATTAAAGGCTTCATCCTTGCGCCTTTCTCACGTAAGGCGTCCATCAGAAAGTAACCAAATTTAGTCAAGGCCTGAGGATGGCATAAGATCTTTGTATCAGCTGAATCTTCGAGCTTCACCCACCTGAATTTGCTCCCGCTTCTTATGGAGCCTTTCTTGGTTATTACCGAGCTTCCTTGTCTGAGGATGGACCTCTGAACCTTGATAGCTTGCTTCATCCCGATTTCAAGCTTCTCAAGCTTATTCAAGGACAGTGCATCATAGGCAACCCCAAACTGTTTGGAAGCAGAGGAACCCTCTGACTCCACAAATGACTCTAGAAGGGCAGTTACCCCATGGACCACATCTGCTGCAGAGACCTTTGAACTGTAGCCATGGAGTAGCAGAAAACCTCTGTAATAAAAATCTGTGAGGCCAAACTCTGGAAGATACTGCTCAAACATATCCTTCATTCTCCTCTTAATCTCAACACTCATATACTGGAACTTCTGTTTGCACTCTTCTCTGGCAAACCCCATTCGAGCTAAGAGAAGCTGCATCTTCTTGATGCCATTGTCACTCCAAGTCTTGAGCTTTGTCGCGATGTACGACGAACACAGCATTGAATCAAACAAGTTCCACTCTTGCAACAACATCAGCCTTGGCTCATCCTCGTATGTGATTCTAGAAG
Organism: Rubia tinctorum; assembly: GCA_032355605.1. Taxonomy (NCBI): domain Eukaryota; kingdom Viridiplantae; phylum Streptophyta; class Magnoliopsida; order Gentianales; family Rubiaceae; genus Rubia; species Rubia tinctorum. The sequence continues at coordinate 5,021,150 of JAULKM010000007.1, forward strand.
TATCGGGTGCAGTAACCTTCGTGCCATCCTTCAGAGTAACTGAAGTAATAGTATCCAAATTTCCCGAGCTGTTTATATGCTGCTCAAGCTCCATTACCCCAGCATGGTACCTTTCATCTGTCATTCTCTCATGAACAAACTGATCAGTTAAAGCCACACAAGCCAACCAAAGCAACTGATTCGTGTTTTTCCTGAGAGAATGAGACAGATCATACATCAAGCAACCAGATGGCTTCCCATGGAAAGTACCCATTAGGTAGTACTCTTTCTTCAACTTCCTAAAAATCTTTGCCTGATCACCCTCACTCTCTTCATCAAGCCTTCTCCTCTTCCGAGTCCCAAGACTTCCCCTGCCATCTTCCTCCTCACTCTCACTATCATCATCACTGCCTGAATCATCCTCAATCTCATCATCACTGTCCAAATCAGCAGCATTAGCCAAAGCCGAGATATCAAAATCATAAGCCAGATCAGCCTGCTGCTCATCCTCCTCCGTATAAAGCACCACCACACGGTCATTCCTCTTGCTCAAATTATGCAAGTGAATCGGCCTATGACTATCCACCACAAACACCTTAGCAGACGGCCCGACTTCCAACACCTTCCTCAGATCCCTATGACAACCCCAATTAATCAACAAAATTGTAACAGGCTCATCCGAAGATGCACACAAGCTAGGCCCCGCAAACTTATGAATCTCCTTAAAGCTCGAAACCGGGTAGCATGCGTATCTAACAGAATCAAGCTCGAGTACATGACCAATTATCTTCAAAGCACAGAGTGAATCCACATCGGAGGTCGAGGGGAAAATCAGCAAAGGAGTAAAGGAAGCAGACCCCAAAGCAGATTCTCGTAACCGCGAATAGAATGAAACTAAGCTTTTCTCTCTAACCATTATTCCGTCAACTCAAAAAATAAACCTATAATGTTGTATAAACTAACTCACAAATCTAATCAGAACTCATTACTCTACAAATCCATTGACCCAGATGGAGAAATTC
>JAULKM010000007.1:5022250-5034886 GCA_032355605.1 Rubia tinctorum
ACAAGTCTAGACCTATGAGATTCAATTTGACATTGTATTTATATTATTATTTTGTACAATTAACTTAAATTCAGAGATTAATCATTTAAATTGCTTTTCAAATGCTTTATAAACCTGAACTAAAGACTGCAGTTTAATTAAATAAAAATATACACAACAAAGTAACCTGTGTTTGAAACTAATGACTCAAATACATAAATTAAATGAAAATATACATGAAATAATGTTAGAATAAGTAAATTAAAATAAGAGGGTCGAAAAGTAAACCACAACACACTGTTAGAAAATTTCTAATTTTTGAACTAATCAAATAAATAACCGAACTATATACATGAATAATTGAACAATATTCCTAAAAGATACCTAGCTATAAACAGAACAATATATTAAGTAACAAACAAAAAATATGGAAAATTTGGTTAAGCATAATTTCAAAATCATAAATATCATCTCTAGGAAACCTGTTAAACTTTAATAACAAACTAAATCTATAAACAATAGAACTAAAAAGATAAACTTCAGAACTAAAGTGATACTAGAACCATTTTAAAAAATTATAAGTTTGAATCCAGTTAAAACAAAACATATCCAACAACAGAGCAAATTAAACATTCAAAATCATCTTAAACTCCTACCAAATTCAACAAATTCAACAAATCCACCAAATATTCAAATTCAAACACCTAGGAAATTCAACAAATCCAATTTTTGAATTACATGTTCAAGCAAACATCTTAAACTCATTTATTTTGTGTGGAGGAACTCGGTCCTTCTAGGCTTTCCAATTCACCATCAGGAAACAAGTTAAACGTCGGGAGAGGCTGGTTCTGTGTCATTCTCCTCCATTTGTTGCAAGTTTCATTAACCATAGCAATGAACTTATCATTTCACATCTCTTGTGAATCTTCTAAGTCCTCCTCCTGAATCTGGGTTTGTGCACTAGCCCCTGCACTTGGTTGCAAGTCTCGCGATGCCTCATCCACAACATAACTCTTCACCTTCTCCAATCTCTCATACTTATCAGCAGTAATAACTTCAAAGTCAAGCTTCACAATCATGAGAGTTTCATCATAAGCCTACATAGGAAAAATATCAATAAGTTCATACTCCAAACTAAACACTGAAACACATAGAGAATCATACTAAACAACAGAGCTAACATAACAAATACATAAGGTAAAAATTTTAAACACTTACATTCTTAGAAAGACTTTTAATCATGGAATTTTTCAGACTTCCCTTTGGGATTTTGAATCTCAGCACATCATCATCTTCAGGGCCAGCATCAAGAACCTTTTCCTTCCCAATCTGAGAAACTGGGGCTACAACTTCATTTTGAACTGAAGGAGCTCCAATTTTAGTCTGAGCTATATAACCATCTTTCACTTTTCCATCAAAACTGATTGGATAACCATCCTTCACCATGATCGTCCTGTCATAACCTCCTCCAAATTCCAACAACCACACCCTCTCCCTAAACTTCACATCAGTACAATACTGGACTAATGGAAGAGATGTTGGCTCCAACACCCCCACATATAGGAAATCTATGTAAGTACTCAATTAGAAGGATAGGGACACAAGCACTACATGTTTGGCATTCGTTATTGCTCTTATTCTTCTAATCATTGAAGCCATATGATCCAACACAAAACTACGCCAATCGAGATTCTTAATCTCGTCAACATTCTCTATGGCTTCAAGGATTTTCATATCTACCTTACTCGTAGATATAGGAGCTAAAAAGTACGAACAACAATAAATGACAAAAAGTCTTTTAAACTCATCTCCACCCTCCTTAAGTTGAGTTATACTTGTCAAAACTAAGTGAAGAGGTATATCCTTTTTGTCTCCCTACCAAACCCAGCCTTATAGCTATCCCGCAATTTCATGTCAAAATTTCTTTTCAGAACAACTTTCCTACCTGGGTTTCGGGGCAAGCACGAGACATCATATACATCGTCAGCAGTAAAAAAATACCTACCTACCCCAACAAGCTAAACAGATGTAGACGGATTTAAATTACTGACTAACTATACCCGCGGGAAGTGCAATGTCCAATCTTAGCTTCAATAAACTGCCAAAACCAATCGCCTCAACATTAGCCTTTTGTTGATTAGTGAGATTAGAGCAGAGATATGTGACCTTTACGTGCTGGCTTCCAGACATAAATTTCTTAGAAATCTTGGGAGAAAAATATAATACAGTAAGTTAGTAAATATTCAAACTATGCACATAAATACCCAAACTAAGAGAAGAAAAACATAAAGTAATCATAGAGTAATTAAAAATGGAAATTTTAATTAAAAAACAACCAAATCATTATAAAGTTTTAAAAAGCAACTTATTGTATGATAAAACTAAACAGTTAAACACATAAATTATATATTTATATATATATATATAAGTACATGAACTATTCATACCGAAACTATACACAAAAAGTTATTAAACAATAAAACCAAAAATTTAAACTAACACAACAACGATTAAAATGTATACTTAAACAAAACACTGAAACACCAAAATTAAAGGATAAAATACATGAACTACTAAAATTCTAAAAAATTCAAGTAATTATGCAAAAAATTAAAAACTGAAATGTTCAAAATGAATGTCTACACACATAAGGTAAAATAATAAATACATAAACTAATACGAAATACCTAGAACCATTGCCAAGCTCAAATTAAGCAATTTCTTAACCTGTCGTGTCATTTCAGCACCATCAATAGAACTTCCTGCTAAACGATGAGCTTCGACACAAGTTCTCCAACCACAACATCTCCAATGCCCCAATTGCGTTTTCCCGCAACTGAAGATTTTTTCGAGGGACCACTTCTAACTCCAGCAACATCCTTAATAGGGCTCTTCTCAGCAGGCTTCTTCACAACGGGTTTTTTCACTACAGACTTATTCACTGCTGGGTTTCTTCTCAGCAGGCTTCTTTGCAGCGGAATCCTTCACAACGGACTCCTTCGTTGTAGGCTCATTCTTTGCGGGCTCCTCCACAACTGGATTCTTTGCAGCTGGCTTCTTTGCATCTGCCTTCTTCGCTGCAAGCTCCTTCACCGCGGGTTCCTCTGCAGCCGGCTTCTTTGCAGCCGACTTCTTTGCAGCCGACTTCTTAGCAGCGGGCTTCTTCTTATCCACCTTCTTCATAGCCACCTTCTTTCCATTCCCATCGGAAACCTTTTCTTTGCCCTTTTCATTTACAGCCACCACTGGAGGAGGCTCTTCAACAAAATCGTCATCTTCAAGAAAATCCTCATAGACAAGTGTAGTTCGAACAACAGTAGCCTTCTTCATAGCCCCTTGATTTCTATAAGTTTTCTTAACTTTAACTACAAAACACAAATAGAAAAAAATACTAAATTAAAAACACAAAATAGAAGTAGAAAAAAGTATATAACCAATACTAGGATCAATTTCGCTTCTCAATTCTTCAATGATAACTTTTATCCCAGCACTTATGGGATCCTCAACAACATTAGTAGAACCTAAAAATTTTAAAATGTTAACTAATACTAAATAAACATAAAGTAATTACATATACACATTAACTATATATTAAAAATTACCATCAACTGTAGCATTTCTTTCAATATATGTTGTACTACTATCAACAGAAGCATCCTTGCAAGGCTCTAATGTAAATACAAAAGCTAATAAGTTAAATAACAGAACTAACAATTTATATATATGAACTAATAACTCCCCAAAAAAATTGAAAATCCTAAAACTAACCATTTTGTTTAATATTTGCTGAATGTGGAGGAATAATGATCACAGACTTCTCCACAACTACATCATAAAAACAGTTGATGTAAATTTTAAAGCACAATCTCCAATTTTAACTAATAAGGTAAATAGCAGAACTAGAAATTTATACATATGAACTAATAACTCAAAAAAAGTTGAAACTTCTAATACTAACCACTCTGTTCAATATGTGCTAAAGGTGGAAGACTAATGATCACAGACTTCTCCACAACTACATCATAAAAAAATTCGACAAATAAGTTTCATACCCGAACTAATAAAATGATAATGAATCATAAAGCATAAATTGAACCTGATTGTGTAACATTTGTTAAAGCTAGAAGTGGAGGATTACTGACAACAATGTCAGCCTCAGCAACAACTACATAATACAAACAAAAAAACAAATGCCAAAGGTAAAGTACTAAAAAGTAAAAGTAAAACAAAAAGAGACCAGAATAGATTAAATTTACCAAGCTTATCCTCACCCCTAGTCAGATTACATCCAGCTATAATAAAAAACAAAATAATTAAATATCAAAGGTAAAACACTAAATAGTAAAGGTAAAACAAAAGGAGAAAAGAATAGATTAAATTTACCAAGCTTATCTTCACCCCTAGCACTAAAAAGTAAAAGTAAAATTTAAATTTAAAATTTCAACCATTAACAGATGATTCAGCAACTCTATTTGGCTTATCCACACCAGATTTACTACCACTTTTGCACAATCTTTTGACAATATAAGCTATAAAAAATAAAGGAGATTATCAGCAATAGATAAAGCAATCAATTAAAAAAAAATCCATCATATTTAAATACCTGTTGTAGTAGTTTTTTGCTGATTCTTTTTTCCTTTTAAGAAGAGGAGCTTTAGAACTTCATAATTACACAATCAATTAAAAGGAAAACATGAATATTAAAATAAAAATTTACAAACTAACAATATAGATACCATCTTTAACAGTCAATTTAGACTGCAATCGACTTGATTTTCTCAAGCAAATAACATCATCTATATCAAAAAAAGTAATCACATAAACACATAAATGAAAAACTGAAACACCTAAAGTAAAGAGACAAATATAACTATGTATATAAATATACAGAAACGGAATATAAAAAGATTAATATTAAGTAAGAACAAAAGTAATGAAACTAATCACATAAATGGATAAACTAATAGAGCCTAAGCTAAACCACAATAGAGCCTAAACTAAACAGAAGGAATGCAAACTAAACAGAGGCTAAACTAAATCACAACAAAGCCTAAACTAAACCTTAACTAAACACATAAACATGCAAACTAAAAACATAAACATAAACATACCAACTAATCAGTTATATACCATTTCATACCACTGAAACCACAACATAAAAGGAAAAAAAAGAGCAACATATAAAAATAGAACATAATCAATAAGAATGAAAAACGCATCAACACAATTAACAATGAAACAGAAAAATCAAAGAAAAACAATAAAAAACCTAACGTTACAAAAATTAACAAAATAACATAAAAACCTTGTGATTCAATAGTGAATGAGGTAGGAACACCGTCATAAACATTCAAGCTATCTTTACCAGCAATAGCTTCCTCCGATTTCATCATATCTACAAAACAACGAATACAAATCGAAAACACACAATATAAGATCAAAATAACACATGCATAGCCACATTCAATGACGAAATCAACAAGAAAACAATCGGAAACTTGAAGAAAGCAAAAAGGCCCAAATTCTAACTCTATCGGACCACAAAATCCAAAACGGTTTGCAAACCTTACCTCAATCATACCAGAAACAACAATCCGACGCAATGTAAGCTTCGAAATCATGATTTTAAACTGAAATTGAGCGGTTGAAATTGGATTTGAAGGAGCATTTTCGAGAGGGTTTTTGCGGTTTTCAAAATTTTATTTCAATGACGAGAGAGAAATGAAATTAAAACTAGAAAATAACTAAATTATATAACTTATATACTACTGCAACTAAGGTCCTATAATTATTAAAATTTCTAATAAGCCCCTGGTCTCACCCAAGTCTTTGTAAAGAAAAAGGAGTTAAGAAAATAATTTTGTTTTGAAAACAGGATGTGATAATTCACTACATTTGAAACAAAATTCGCCAAACCTAGTGTGTAAGGTTTCAACAAGGCATTCGTTCCCCAAGGTACCACAGTAACTCCGTTGACTTATGCACTCAAGCAGCGGAGATGGAACTTGTATTAACTATGCTCAGAAGTACAGAGGAAGTTTCATAGAAGCAATAGAAAGAGAAGGATGTGAAGTGTCTTCCAAACCTGTGGTCGACTGGCTTTTTTATAGGCACTCAAGACAACTAAGGAACGATAAGGATGGAGAATGTGCAAGCAGTTTGTACGAATGAGCACTCAAAAATTCAAGTCAATTTTTACCAAGTCAATTTTGGAGTTTAAAACTTATTGATTAAAAATTACCAACGTGGTTTTACTGAGTAAAAAACCAAGGAGAAAAAATAGGAATTATTAAAGACCAAATTAATCATTTGAGAGGTCTTATAAAATCGGCAGCTTCTCGATGAGTACGTTGGCCTGAAAGATGTCACAAATCTTCATGCTTTCTGCGAGTACTTCTGCAGTCAGATTTTCGTACTCATGGACCTGGTCCATAAGGTGATACGATATCAAAAATATCATTTATTATATTTTCTTAGCTTAGTATTTTGACGAGCTTAACACTATACTCTTTTTCCCACTGGATTTTTTATGTGGTAGTGTGCTCATATTTAGAATTAATTATGAAATATTTTAATTTAGGAAATTTGATTTGATTTGAATTAGATTTGGTGGGTTTAGATAAGGTAGATTCATTCAAGAATTCGTCCAATATTTGGATTGATTTACTTGGATGAATATGGTCATCATTTAAATTTAAATTTGGTAGTTTAGTTAGATATTGTATTAGCTTCTTAAAGTTTTCATAAGTCATTCCAGTTTCTATTTGTACTACCTGAATTATACCCTATAAATAGGGGAGGCCTTTAAACAAATTATAGAACATTATTATCAATCAAAAATTCAGGTTTCGAGTTTATACTCCATTTTTCATTGTTGCTTAATCATGCGGGTTAATTAAGTATCAATACCCTTTGTGAACTAATCATGCAGGCTAGTTAGTGAACAAAGAATCATTTATTTGTGAGCTAATCTTTCGGGCTAGTTAGCGAACGAAATCCCAAATTGAAAGCTAATCCCGAGGGCTAGTTGGTGATCAATTCGAGTTGAGAATAATCCTGAGGGCTGGTTATTCATCATTTCGTGCGATCAAGTGAGGGTTTGAAGATCCCTTCATTCGGGCAAAATTTTTAATTCCGCAATCAAAAGTCTTCGCAAGGAGATTTTTATCATTTGGTATCAGAGAAAAGCAAAAGTTTCAGTGGCCATTTATCAGTCGACATCAGTTGGTATTATAGGGCGATAACAGTTGGTACCTTCACATATGTATTTTTATTTTCAAAAAAAAAAGAAAAAAGAAGCAACAATCAGTGTTCACCGGGCATCTCACCACCGGCGCCGCCGCTCAGCATCTCCACCGATCTCGCCGCCACCACCACCACTCATCTCTGACGAAGCCGCTACCGCACCTCCGCCAGACATCCTCATTGTCGTTTACCTCTGCTTCGTCCCCGACAAAGCTTCAATTTATTCCGGTGAGTATCTCTACCATTCCAGATCAGCTCGGTCTCCGAAAGATCAATCGGCAGCTACAACAGGTATCATCGTTGTTTCTCCAATCATCTCTGAGCCTACGACCGAACGCTGTTATGATCGGTGTAATTGAGCACCAATCGCTGCCGTTACTCCAACTTAAATTCACCGCCACTAAAGTTGGCTACCTCCCAAGTTCCAGATCCTTGTCACCAAAGTTCCATTCAGCGCCTCGGTGGTCCTTGTATTCTTCTTTCGGTCACTGCAACATCGGTTCAGGTCACAAGCTCCTCGCTAAATCTGCAAATCCACTCCAGTGAGTTCAAGTGCTGAAGACAACTTCGCGAGGAAGACGTTCGGCGCGTGTCCCTCACTTGCCCGTTCAATTACGTGTGACTCACACCGCAAGCGCGTTAATCACACACGTACATCACTCTGAACGCGTGTCTGGCCCTAGTGGTTTTGTTAGCTTTCTCATACTTGGGAATCAGCTCAGAAGGTTCCTTTGAAGGAAATTCATGGGTCATTTAATCGGTGATAGATGTAGTGGTAGAGATTTTGGGAGGATCAGTAAATATAACCTAATCAACTTCTAGTTGTTCAAGAAAAATCATAGCCCTTTGAGACCAGGGTTTGTAATTAAGACCATCCTGAGGAGGTATTTTCGAAAGTTCATTCCAAATTCTTGCTTGACCATACATTGTTTTGTCGACTAGAAATAATTTTTGTTTCAAAATCGTTGGTAAAATCAGTAGCTGGGAACAAAAAAAATGTTTGGTCATTGGTCTTAGCAAAAACAGTTTTGAAGAACGATGTGAAAACGTTTTGTTTAAAAAAAAAGGAGTTAAGAAAACCATTTTGTTTTGAAAACAGAACTATGGGCGTGATAATTCACTGCCTCTGAAACGAATTCTCCAAACCTAGTGTGCAAGGTTTCAACAAGGCATTTGTTCCTCAAAGTACCACAGTAGCTATGTTTACTTGTGCACTCAAGTAGTGGAGATGGAACTCGTATTAACTATGCTCAGAAGTAGAGAGGAAGTTTCAGAGAAGCAGTAGAAGAAGAAGGGTGTGAAGTGTGTTTCAAACCTGCTGTCGACTGGCCTTTTTATAGGCACTCAAGACAACTAAAGGAACGGGAAGAATGGAGAACGTGCAAGCGGTTAGTATGAAGAAGCGGAACCACTTCAACCCAAAGAACAAAACGGTCCACTTCTACGCATCAACATGATATGAGTTTTACAAAGTCAAAAGGTCACGTCAATTTTTACCAAGTCTATTTCGGAGTTTAAAACTTATCAATTAAAAATTACCAACGTGGTTTTATTGAGTGAAAAACCAAGGAGAAAAAACAGGGATTAATAAAGACCAAGTTTAATCATTTAAGAGGTCTCATAAAGTTGGACTCTCAAACTATTCATGACCAAAAAAATTAATATGGGATCAAGATTGACCCAACCCGACCTGCCATGTCTCATTACGTCCGAGTAGTCGGTGCGGTCGACGGCAGTAGCGTGCACGAGGAGTCTTTAATAAGTAGTTGAGAATGATTTTATTTTTTCCATAAAAGAAAATATGACAAATTTTTAAAAAAACATATGAAAATGAAAATTGTGCCAAATATAGTGAAACAGATAATATATGAGTTTACATGCTAGAATAAGTTACAACAATCAACTCAATCAGTCGTGAAAGGCAGGGGATTAACATAACCTTACATATTTATTGCCAAAACCACTAAAACAAAATTTAGAGGAACAAATACACCCGGAAAAAAGAAAAGACCTTGAGAGAGGTATATACAAATGAAATTACAGGTCCAACGTAGAAAATTTGGCACCCCAAACAAAACTGGAAGGGAAAGAAAACCCTTATTTCCTGAGCCATGGAAAGAAGCAGCATCCCTGCAAAAAGAGACCGAATGGGCATGGAAACCTATATCATTAATATCTCACATTCATTCTCAAAAGTTGTAAATATTTCATTACATTTATAAGATAAGTTGGCTAGTTTTAGGAGAATGGAGAGATTAATTTTTAAAATTTTTATTCCAAAAAATGTATTATGCTCCTAGAATAAGCTACTTTCAAAAGTTTATTACTTCCTATTCTTGCCAAGCAAATTTCAAATGACTCCATGATAAAATACTCCATCTGTACTCTAGATTAAAAGTATGCATCTTAAATATAATTTGGTTGATACATAAAATAAAAAAAAAATACCCTCTTCTCCCATTTCAAACTGCAATTTAATTATTTATTTAGTCAAAATTTCTTAACTTTGAACATAAAATTGTATTAGTGTATAAATACAAATACTATTGAGTGATACATTGTTAGATTCGTTATAACATGTATTTTCAAAATAGCAACTTTTCACAAGTTTTTGCTATCCCTAATAAAAGATATTAAAAATCAATCTTTTTTTTATTAAAATGTTGAAAGTCAAAGTGTGCAAATTAAAATGGGATAGAGGGACTAGTTAAAACATGAGTCTTATATATTAATATTTTAAGCATTTAAACCAAAGATCGCTTAAAATTGGCCTCTTCAAGAACAAGAATTTAAAATTTCACCCTAAATTTTAAATAAGTTTTAAAAGTTGTCCAAAAAAAATGTATTGAGCTAGGAGTCAAATGCACCATCATCCTAGCGAACAAACTGCCTTTTCTTAGGCAGTCCAAATTACACTAGTAATTAGCAGCGCATGTAAATAGTATTTAGAGAAAACGTACGTACTCCCTCTGTTTTTCTATGTTTGACACCATAGGTTTATGTGCTGTTATTTTTACAAGTGGAAATGTGTGGTGAGAATTGAGTAAGAAGAGTAAAAAGTTTAATGAGTGGTTGAGAATGTTGTACTCTTTACCATAAAAGGAAATGTGACAATTTTAGAAAAACATACGAAAATTGTAAGTGTGTTAAACTTAACAGAGGGAGTACATGAAAATATTTGTTAGGTTTTTTTTTTGAAATGAAACTAAGACCAATTTTAATGGAAAATACAACTATTATTCAAGAGAATGGTTGCGCTTGCGCATACCTGACGTTCGCTGCTAACGTTTTCTGGATAACGTCGTCGAGGGGTTCTGTTCCCACCCACCTCATTCGGCGGCTGGTGCCTTTCATCACGCACTTTGTTGAAGATGTGCGTATAATTATCGGCCGATTGAGGGTTTTTTTCGTCCCAATCCCCAAACCTCGGAACGGCGGCGCTTCCATCCGGCTGCACATTCAAACGGAAAATCATTAACTAACCAATCACCAACTAATCTTAATTAACGTAACAACTAATCCTAAATTAAGATAATTACACTTTCATCCCCGGGAATCGGCTTCAGGCGAGACCTTCCGCCGCCTCCGCTGCCGCCATGGCTGCTGTCGTGGGAGTTCTTCCCGTCTCCATAAGCAGGCGAAGCGCCGCCTCTTCCGGTCGGCTTCCCTTGCTGCGGGTGCATAGGCGACCGGTCGAAACTGTTCTCAGTGGACCCCGCATTCTGCCTCGCCGGACGGCCGCGATTAGCCGGAGAATTCTGGTACGTCGGTTCGCTGCGGCGGCCCAAGTTGTCGTTGCGCGCCGGCGATTCATGCTGCCGGAAGTTGCCTTCCTCCCTGCTATGGCGCGGCTCGTGCTGCGGCTTCACCGATCCGGCGCGGCCGTTTACTCGGTGATCTGGCGTCTGAGGCCTGGTCCTCGGCTGCGGCGGAGGACTGGCGGCTGGCTGCGTGGCGAACATTTCGGGATTCTCCGAAGGGTCGTTTGGGTTCATAATCTTGCCCCCCGGAGTGGTACCCCTGCCCTTCCTTGCCTGGTCGAAGTATACTGTGTAGGGCACTTCTTGGCTATCCTCCCATTGGCCGAATTGGGGTACATGTGCCCTCTGAATTTATCATCACAACTTATTCATCAAAAAGTATAAATTATGATCTTATAAATTGTTTAGACTTTGAAAGCTAAAAACGTACCAAATGAACAAGAACTTGTCAAAGCAAGCAATAATTCAAATGTAGGAGCAAATGAATTGATAAGTTGAAAACCCACATAACCAATTAAAAAGTCAACTCCATCAAATTCTAACATTCACTAAAATGCATTAGTCCAAACCTCCAAATCCCCCTTTTGAGAATAATCAAGACATCATTTCCCGGTAACATGAAAAAGAAATCCTTCTTTGATTCAGGTATAGTGTAGTCAGGGCTAAGCCCCCGAAGCGGTTCGTCGGCGCAGACAAATCCTGCTCAAAAATCGTGTGCGCCAACGATCTTAGCCAATTTCAACAAAAGAAATAACGTTTGTTCGGCATTCAGTCCCAAAACTCATTCAACTTTTGGAATCTGCCATCAAATTACATGTTTATCTAGTGCATGACTTGTCCTATGACTTAGGACATGTAAACAAGAAAAATGGTAGGAAAAACTTACATTTGCCATTTCCTTCAGCCCACCAGATATGGTAGGTTTTCAAGTTAGGATGAAGGGATGGAGAATGGAGAAAGATGGGGTGAAGAACAGGAAGAGAAGACTGGAGGGAAGGGGGGGGATTTTATGGACCATTGACCGAGTGTCGCTACCACAATAGAAAGTTGACTATTCGCATTATCTTTAATATTCATTCATAGATGAATAATTCATTCATAGATGAATAAGCCAAGTCTTCCCTCGTCTTTTGGTTTACAAAGTCGTGTTGTGATAAGTCTATGAGACCGAGTGAGTTTGGAATTTTTAGACTTACCATAGTAAACGAAACAGCGTAGATATTAGGGGCGGAGCCAGGCAGGGTTAGAGGGGGGTTTCAGCCCCGTCGAGCTGAAATTTATTGAAAATTTAGGGTAATTTTTTTTACATATCAATCTCCACCACTAATATTTTCTGCTTTCACCCCATATAGAATACCAGGAAACATGTCAACCTGGAAAACCTACTAGCAAACATGAATCCCAAAATTCATCATCATGACCTTAGGTCAGTTGAACTTTGTTTCAGTATAAACGAGTTCAGTTTGACAAAGATAATTTCATTCTATACCAAATTTTCTTATTCAACTTAAAGTCTGTCTCTTGAAAGACGATATTTTCATAAATCATGGAAAAATCAAGGTTTAAAGTGTAAATTAGAATAAATGAATATGAAATTTTCGAATTGTATGAACCGGGTTATAAAATTTATAACTACTACACGTTGCATAAT
>JAULKM010000007.1:5055019-5066543 GCA_032355605.1 Rubia tinctorum
TCGCGGTATCCGGAGCCCTAGACTCTCGCCTGCTGAGTGAATTCACCGGTGATCGTAATTCGCAAGATTTCAACGACATTTTTGATGATTATTTGGAGTCCATGCTGAATGATAATGCCGGTGGAGAGAAGGTTTATAGAGTGGTTGTGGTTGAGAGGGAAGAGGTGGAGGAGCTGAGGGCGGTGGTGGGGAAGTACCGGCACGCGTGGATTGAAGGGAGGATTTCGGAGGATGTGGTGGTGGAGAGGATAGTGGAGATTTTTGTGAAAGTGTTTGTGAATGGTGCAAAAGAGGATGGTGCAATTCACGGGGAGTTTATGCCTGTTGGAGCTGATGGGAGGGTTGTTTTGTCGTTCAATTTGTTGAATTCTGATCCTAATGATTGGGTGTATGATTGGTATGGTTTCGTGATTTTCTTGTGTTTTGCTTACAGTTGGATTGGCATGATTCTTGCATATTGTGGTCTAATAGTTTAGATGCAGTCTGTTTGGTGAGATGCATTTTGTTCAGTAAATCTAGCTACCTATAGTTGGCTGATTAACAAAATGTTTATTTCTCTATCTGCAAATTTGTGTTTGGGACGATGACTTGATTTTGAAATTGAGTTATTGTGAACTTTTGGACCCTGTTTCTGCAATAATGTTTATGCCTCTGCTCTTTAATCCTCGAAAAAGGATGCCACTTATCTCCAAAAGAGTTTGTCGTGCCCTTGTAGAGCTCCAACGACATCTCATTATTCTTTAGCCTGAGTTGTTATATCCTGACACGAAGAGGAACTTTCTTGTTTCAGGGATTTCCAAACAATAGATGATATCCTGCTGGCCCCAGTTGTTGAAGCTTTAAAACCTCTAGCAGATGTTAGTGTGGAAAGTCAGGTAAAAACAAAATCATTCCTCCAAATTCCTCATTTTGCATGTGTTACGAGACCATTTTCCTAGAGCGCAACTAGTTTGGAGACTTTGTTTAAAGGCACATCATTGTACAAGGTTCTACTTTGAGGCCATGACAAGTTATGGTTTCTCTGTGCAGGTCTTGTACCACACTCCCAAGTCTTCATTTTCTTATTGGGATGAGAAGCTTGCTAGCCATGTCTTCAGCACCAAAGATCTTCCCTTTTTTGTATGTTCACTTATTTCCAGCTGTAGTATCAATCTCATTAAATGTATGCTCTTCATTGAAATGTTTTCATGTCACAGAATAAATGTTCGTTAGCTTTTTTCTTGACTTGGTCACTCTCTCACATGTAATGCTTTAACATGTTTTCGGATCCTTCCATTTTGGCTAGGTTAATTCAAACGAGTGGCACTTGGATACATCTACTGCTGCTGGCGGCCGGTCCAAAGTTTTGCAGTTTGTGGTGTACTTTCTCAACTTATCATCATCTCAACTTATTTTCATTTCGTATCAGATGTTCCTTTTTCTCCAAATACTAAATATTTGGAGATTTGTTTGTTGGTTCAATGACACAAAACACATTATCACTTAACCATAAGGTGTTCATGTTGAACTCTACTTAGAGCTACAAGTTTGGTGCTAAACTGGTCATAAGCCAATTTAACTACTTTGCATTCCATATCAGATCGATTGTAATGTTTTCTCGGTAATGCAGATACATACCATCTTCAGGGGAGTGCCCGCTCTTTTTGAGACTTCCAAATGGACGATTTTCCACGACTAATGGTTTTATATCTCCTGTAAGTTTTAATAATATTTGCTCTACATATCTGTTTCTTCTATTCCGCATGCTATTCTGTATCCTTATCCCTTTGCTACAGATGTGGGGAGGTGTTGCAGTTTGGGATTCCCCAGCATGTTTTAATGTTTCGGAAAGTGCTGAACCTTACAGGCGTAAACTATCTTCTGAGGTCAGTATCCTCCAACTTTGGTAATTGATCTATTTATTTAAGTGAGAGGTTGTTATGTTTGTTAGCTTTGTTTGACAATATGAGGTTCGAAAATTTTAGCTTTCTGCAAAGCTTCATAAAAATTATATACCATTCTATATGGATGCCCCTGAACTTACAATGGATGTATGATTCTTCTACGTGCATAATTTACTTTTAGCAGATAAGATAAAGACCTCACAAAGGTTTTGAATACCAATGTTGGTGTACATTTGACACAGGACTTGAAGGAAGTATTTGAAGTTTTCACAGGGCAGCTTCGCCAGCTTTTTGGTCTGAAGTCTAATAGCTTCTTTTCTGGTGCATCTGGCACCACAATTCTTTTAGCCAGCGAAAGAGGCTTCACACAGTGGTGAGATACTGCTTCTGATTTGAAATTGATGCAAGTTTTCTATGTATTTGAGGTCTATGTGCGTACTCTAGTCTGTTGCATGAAACTGCATTGAGGATACACTTTGCACCATTGTGAACATTTTAGAATGGTTACAACTAAAATGCTATCTTATTGTGGTGGTTTTTCAATTAACTTTGATATGCTAAAGATTGTTGTGCAATTGACCTGTGTGAATAGGGAACTGGACATGTTGTCACGGCAGCATATATGCTATAATCTTCTGCAGTGTGGGACAACCCTTGGATCACTTTCACGATTGGTACGTCTTCTTTGCGGTAGGTTGTCCTGCATTTATTCAAGTGTGCAAATTTGACAACTTTTATTCCAGGTACAATCACTTCCAAGGATGATCATACGGGATGAGATTGGAGAACAGGTAGCTTTAATTTACTGCAACATGAACACATAGTGCTGTCTAGTTCTTTTGAGCTTTCAGTAGAATATGGCAGATTTAGCATAATTTCCTGCTATATATGCCCTGAAGCTTACTCCTTATAGAATGCTGCTATTCGTTTTACCTTTTTATCCACATTTGCTCATTTTCCCACTTCTCTTAATAGATCATGACAACTGTTGATTTTAACAGGTTAAGTGTTCTCTAGATGCTGCAAAATTAACTCTAGGAAATGCTTCTCGTGGAATTTATGATACTGCTTCTGGTAATTGAACAACTAATTTGGTTAAAGGTTGACGTACGATTTTTTTGATCAATTGAAGGGAAAAGCTAATATACAGTTGTTGTATTATGTGTCAGAATCGTCTAGACAAGCAAGAACATTGGCAGAGGATGCATTCTTTGACCCATCTATGATGTCTGTCAGCTACTACACCTTTGAGCACTGTTTCGCTGTTTATTCGGTTTGTTCTTACAACCCTAAACTCACAGTACAGCTTCGTATTTTTATTATAATTATAATTCCTGCACCTTTTTCATCAATATTAGACTGTGTTTACAAGTGAATATAAGACATTGTTCAAATTCTGGATAGCTGGATCTCGATGCGACTAATGGTCTTGGACATGATAGTTCCACCTTTCTTCCGCCACCATTAATGTTAAACTGAGACTGGATACTTTCTTACTGCTTGCTTTGCACTTGACAGCCATTCTTTCTTCCGGTCACGCTGCACGTGGTTCTTGCAGTTCTTAAAGAAGGGAAAAGGTACAAGCAAGAACGGAGCAAGTATCTGGCCTGGAAAAAGATAGCCATCCGATGCTCATGAAGCAAATCTACATTACGCAGTTGGATTTCTTAGGACAGCCCTTTCCTCTCTCATTATGCAGTTAGAAAGCCATCTTATACCGTGATTTTATGGTCAACGGCGCAATGTGTAGTTATTCGAAATAGAACATAGCTTGAGAAATTAGCAATTAGCCATGTTGGCAGATTCAGCAGCAAAATAGCAGGAAATGGCAAGTGAATTCATCCTGTTCCCGTGAATGTGTTTTTGGTACACAGTTCCACTATAGAGCATCTAAACTTAACTAAACTTATTCTTTCTTTTTTTTTTCTTCTGTTAGAAGCACATCTCTTCGAAAGAGCAGTCTTCTCTCCCCAACACATTGTTTTAAAGAGTAATTACGAAAAGCTCATTTGAGGTGTAATGATAAAGCCAACCCAGCTACTTTGAGGCTGCACAATCCGCCCCACAACATCCCTAAGTTTTTAATTTTGATGGTTCATACTCAAAATCATCCCCACGATCCTCCCCACAATCATCCCTACGGAAACAGAGTACTAGTTTACACTTTAAACTAACCAGGTAACAATTGAACGTTGCTTTTTCTTCTTCTTCAGTAATAGAACAACTTTAGTCAAAGGACATCTGCAATATTTTCTTTTTCTGAAAATGGACATCTACAAAATTACAAATTTGAAATTATAACTTAATATCTTTCTTTTTGTTTTGAGTATTCATTTTGGCTACAAACAAATTGTCATTTTGTGAAACTTCTTAAAAATTCACATTAGTCCTCAAGTTAGTGCTAATATTTTTAAAATTTTAACATCTCAGCTTATATAATTGAAAATTGCATTAAATTTAGGAATAACAAATGAATCAACAGTATCCTATAATCCATCCCAAACAAAGTAATATCCGCACTTCCATATCGAAGCACAAATAATTTTATCAACTACTGATACATGCTGAAAAATACAGACCCAAAACTCCCGATATGCGATTACGAGCACTCCTAAACTACTACTCCCTCTGTTCCAATCAAATGTGCACATTTTTTGGTCAACTTTCTCAAAACATGTTTGACCATGAATTTCAATTAGTTTATAGGTATCAATATATTCATGTGAGATATCGTTATATTCTCTGTATCATGTAGTTTTTAAATATCAAATTTTAAAATATCGTTAGTATACGTAACTAAAGTTATCGGTGGTCAAACATGACCCGGGAAAGTTGAGCAAAAAGTGTGCAGATATGACTGGAACACAAGAAATTGCGAATATCAAGCAAATTGAGGATGCATTAGCAATTTACCCAAAATATATCCAAGCCAGAAATTGTGCCCACCCACATACCAACGGCCCGAACAAAGAAAAGCCCACCCGGATTCCCCCGAAATAATCACCTCACGAATCCCCTCCTCCAGTACTTTTTGAAACCTTAATCCGGGTCCGAAGCTCTGCCCCATTCCCCATCTTTTGGAGCCAGCTGATATCGCCGGGATTGAGTTAGGGTTAGGGTTTTTGCTTGTTTCTGCTCTGTAAACTGCTATGTATGCTGATCGTGTGCAGTCTGCGTCCCGAACGTCGATAAAGGATCGCCTCAATGGCAACGTCCCGGGCGATTCCGGTAGCCGGAGGCAAACCACCCGTAAAAGGTAACCTTTTTCCAATTTTTAATTGATTTCATGTTTTCTTGCTCATTATTGCCCAATTTTTTGTTATTCTTGAAAATGCTTAGTTTTGGTTTTGAGCAAAAAATAGTTTGCTGGTATATTGGTGTTGGATTCATTTAGATGTGTTTTTAGATAATTAATGTTTATCCTGTGGAGAATAGTTACTGCATTTCAGTTCTATGGAATTTGAACATTTTGTGTTGAGGTGAAATGTTGCATAATCTCCTTCGAATTGGAAGCAGTGGAATAGGTTACACTAGAAGTACATGTGAATTTGACTTAGTAAGACTGGGATGTCAGATGTGAGTGCGCGTTAGTACTGGACTTTTATCATGATGAAGCACATGTTTAGGGGCAGATATTGTTAACCATGAGAAACAGGATGCCCTAACTCCTTTGCCCCTTAACAGTTTGTGCTTTTGTATGCTATACAACGATTATACTACTGTGGTTCAATGTTTGATATTTTGACTATCAAAATGGCATACTCATGCTGTTTTCTTTCTGACCTCCCTTTTGGGGACATGGGGCTGGGCATCACTTTAGCTTTATCGGTTAAATTCCTGTTCTGCTCAAGTAAAAAATATATGGGAAGCGTGTCATATTCAATTATGTGTTAAAAGATAACACATTATGAAGAGGTGCTGAAATTAATTTATCATGATCAACCCTGTTTAATCTGTTAGACTGCATGTTTATTTTGTAAACAGGAATCAATGTACATGAGTTGTTTTAATCTCTGCAGGCAACGAGAGGATGATGATAAATGGGAACATGATCTCTTTGATCAAGATGAACCAACTCAACCAAGGGCTTTGAGTATGCTGTTTTGACTACCTATGCATTTCAAGCGTTGCTTTAGTTTATTACGAGTAATTTGGTATTACTATAAGTACATAACTCCGTGTACTTTTGATTGTCTTCAATGAATAGATCGCAAAATCGGGGCAACAGATCTTCGCTTAAAACTTCAAAGGAAGAGTAGCCAGCAAGCCACTCAGGGTGTCAGAGGATCCCTTGGTGTTAGGGACCTACGCGAGAAGCTTTCTGGCAGTACGTACATGCCAAAGGTGGAGACTGACCCACCCAAGCCGAAGCCGAAGCCTGTGTCTGAAGTCAGTAAACCTGCTCGAAGAAGTGTCATTGCTGAAGCTCCTGCTGTGGAGAAAAAAGCAGTAGCCAGCTCGACTTCAAAGAAAAAGACTCATAAGGCAAGAATGTTGGTTCAAATCTTTCATGAAATGAATTTATTTGTGATCTTATACAAAGTCAAATTTTGTAATGAGGCTCACGTGATGATTATGAATTATAATTGAGCTAAATGGGAATGAAGAGGATTTTTTGTGACTCTTCCAGAGCTTTTATGGATTTAGAACTTCAAGAAATATCTTGGAAATATTTTCATGTTTTTCTGACATGTAGTGACATAAAGTCTTTGTGCTGGCAGAAACTTCCTTAGAAAGGTATCTAACCTAAATGAACAACACTACCTGTGGGATACTTTTGAAAGCGATTTGGTGTACCTGTGTATACCAATATTGCCTGTTTAGTCTACCATTTGCACGAGTAGTCTTTCATAATGCTATGATTTCAGCCAGGGTCTTAGCTCCCGGCATGTAGTCAGCTGTCAGCTTAGTTAAATTGCTTTCATTGTTTATGTAAGCTGTAGACATGTGTCTTTTCTGTGCGAGTAAAGTTCCTGATAGTGATTATGTTTGGGTATTATTGATTTAAGAGGATTTTTTGTGGAGTAAAGAACAAGAAGTGCAGACTACTGGGTGTTTAGTTACATTTATTGTTTTGACAACCTCCTGGTTGTTTGGCTAATGCTGCTGCACAATTCTTGCAGGTGGAATCAGTGGATAGTTTCTTGCAATCCCTAGGCCTGGAGAAATACTCCATTACATTTCAGGCTGAAGAGGTATGTGGTTTTAATTAATTTCAAATGCTGATGTTCTACGATATTTGGTTTCAGTCTCAGAAAATTATCACACTGCTGTTTGTACAGGTTGATATGGATGCCCTCTTGCACATGACTGATGAAGATCTCAAGGCAATGGGAATACCGATGGTAAATTAATAAGGCTGTGCTAAATTTTAGTATACTTTTAATTGTATGATTTGTTTCTATCTCACTGGTAGACAGTTAGGGATTTGATGTGAATGTTGTAGGTATAGTCTTAGTTACTTGAGTTGGGGAAAAAGACGTTGGAGACCCTTAAGCTTATAGCGGATGAGGTTCTACACTAGAATATGTCTACATGGTCATTTTTGGCCCTTTAATGAATTACAACGGTTTGATCAAACAATGCCATCAATTTTCACACACCCAATAGTTAGAATTTATCAAAGTCCAAAAGTGACTAGGTAAAAAAGTAGGGGCAAAAGTGAACCAAAATAATTGAGGGTTTGAAATATTCAGAGCAAAAACTGGGGGTGCCTCCATAGTCTTTCATTGTTGCTGGCTAAGTCATGCATAGATTTTTAATATCTTAGTCAAATGACAATAAAAAGATATTACTAAATTTATAAAGTTCATGTCTTCAATATGAATTTTCTACGTTAGATCTCGATGCCTATGGATTTTAATGAAAGATCTTTCTGCATGCCCTTATTGCTAGTAAATCCACACTTTCTGCCTCAGATGTTAAGTTTGTTTTGAACTTCTACACAATGAAAGCAACCTGGTATCGCGCATGCCAATGTAGATTTTTCCATTTTTGAAATTCTGTGTTCCTTTGTGCGCATCTTAATTTATATGTATACTACATGGACTTCTGTTTCCGTACGCTCTTATAAACCTTTAGGCACTTTGAAGACCAAGTTTATTCTAACCCCATTTGATGAAATTACCTTTGCTAATCCAGGGTCCTAGGAAGAAGATCATTCTAGCATTGGAGGCTAGAGTATAGATTAGCAAGTTGGGTTTGTATGTTCCTTTTCATGATCGCGGCCAGGAACCTGGTGGCTTTTTTAATTCATGAAGTCTGCGTGTATCTTCAGTGACGTATCACAAAATTTACAGGGATGTTTCTCGGCGAATTCATTTTCAGTCCAAAAACTGTCGGAACTCTTGGTATCTAGTTAGTAGGCTGTCAACTGACGGTTTGTAATTTGCTTTGACCTGTAATGAAAGTTGACCATGTAACTGCTATATTGTGTGAGTTTTTCGTTGCAGTGAATTTTGTAGAAGATGTTATGATATAATCAAACTGTCAACTAATTGGAAAACTGTGCTAAAAAGACATTCACAGGAACAAGATGAATTAAGTTGGTAGCCGTTTCCTGCTATTTTGCTGCTGAATCCGCCAACATGGCTAATTGTTAATTTCTTCAGTTATATTCTCTTTTGTGTAACTACACATTAGGCCATTGACCATAAAGTCGCGGTATAAGATGGCGCTATCGAACTCGGACCTTGTGCAATGGTGCAACTGTAATGGCTATCGAAATCATACCAATCGTACACCCAATCACTAGGATCAACATTCAACAAATTAAAAGACGGCATAATTACACAATCCTCTTTATTAAACAAAAAATAAGGTTTTACAACATTAGAATTTAGTCCTAACTAGCATAATACAAGTCTTGAGTACTAACAGAATGAGAATGACCCCAAAATGCATTGTTGAAGTCAAAATTTTCACATTCACCTTCAAGACCGAGAAATTGTAAATCTTGATTCATACTCGGAGGATCTGAGAAATCGAAATCATAATCCAAACAGCCCAAATCAAACCGCAGATCATTCGTGTTCAAGCAGTTCATATCCATTGATAACTGTCCATCTGGCTGTTGCGGAGCTACCCCAGCTGGTTCTTCAGGCTCAAATGTCTCCAGTTGTGGAATATTTGCCTGGGCATCTAAATTGAGATGTAATGGGCCGGAATTTGGGTCAAGGCTCACTTGGCCCACATCATTGAACAAGTACGATGCAGATTGATTAGCTGGTTCAGCTACTTGAATGGGCTGGGGCATCTGGATGAAGGATTGAGCTTGTTCCAAAGACTGTGGCCCACATTGGGCTTGACTCTGAATCTGTTGATAAGGTAACGGAGCCATTTGGGCTGAATGATTATCATAGCCCTCTGTGAATGGAGATTGAAAAGCTTGTCCAACTATCTGAATGGACTCCGGTGCCGAAGCGAAGGATTGAGCTTGACCCATAAACTGTGGAGCATATTGGGCCTGACTTTGAAACTGTTGAGGAGGAGATGAATCCATTTGGGCCGGATGATTAATGATAGGTTGTGGAGCAGCAAAATCTTGTTCAGCTAATTCGTCTGTTGCATTGATTTGACCTCCAACATCGCCAAATGTATTATTGTTGTTTGCCCCCCTCTTCCTGTATATTTTAACTGGAACCCTTGCACAAAACTACAAACTCCATGCTAGTATAAGTGTCCGACTCTTTGTTTCAACCAAAAAAAAAAAGCTACAACACTAACCACGCACATTTGCTTTTAGAAAACGTCAATGACACGTCTACATAGTAACACGCAAATTTTTAACAAGTTACGTGTTAGACGCAGTTATCCCAAATTGATTTCTATTGAACTAAACAAAACCTAAATGCGATTAAACATTAAACAAATAAATGAAAATTCTAGCAAAATATATCAATTGACTTATGTGCAAATAAGTTGAAAAATTATGCCTTACCGTAAATATTTATTAACATCCTAATCTATGGCCTAAGTAGGAGACATCGCCATTGAATCTGTTGAAACTCCATCCATTTGATAGATATGGACGCCCTCATGAAAACACCGCTGCACCTAATTGAACATGCATTAATCATGACACATGAACATTATGTTCCGTTTTGCAAAATTTACGTGATCAAAATTTCAACTTAAATTTAACGAGTAATGATAACACAAATAATAAATTTTCCAATGATATTTGTTATATAGGAGTATGTCGTAAAAAGTAAATTAAGAGAAGAAAAAAAAAGATTAGTAGGTACCGTCTTGCTATCCTTGCTGATCGCGTATTCTTTCATCAACCATTCGGTCGGTCGACTAGAGCTGTCAAAATACTTAAGTGTCCGTACGTATCCAATAACTTTCCCTTCCGCGACGACATCCTTTCCGCCGGAGGGTTTCCAGTAACCGTTTTGAGTTGATCGGTCCGGCCGAATTCCATTCTGATATTTTTTGCTCCTCGGCGTAAAGAAATATGCTTCGCTCTCCGCGTCGAAATTGTGCCTCACTGCAAGCAGTCAGGTTTTAGGATTTGGTGGGATTATCTACTTTGAAAAATATAAGTAACAGTATGAGTGAAGGTACTGACCGGCTAGCTCCATGGGAGAATGTGCATAAATATCAACGTCTGGCATGTGGCTGTAGAACTGGGAAGGGTTGCTGAGCTTGGATCTGAGGTAATACATTATGTCTTCCTCGGACGGCCTGAATCGAAAACCAAGCGGAATGTCAAAATCATCGTCCGATCCCTTCGGACCAGAGCTTTCGCCGATTTCGTGATCGCTCGCCATAGATTGATTATGATCAGCTTTGGATAGCCAACTCCAAGAGCTGAAATTTTGTGATTGCGGATTGGATAAAGGATTAATGAATCCAGTCGGTTTTATATGGAACAAATCCAATTCCCGGGAGAATTCAGTTGGATAAGTTAACTGACAGTTGTTTCTGAATGCGAGAAGGATTAGAGTATAACCGCCAGCAAGGCAGAAACTCGTTTTTTTCCAGATAAAACGTGTTTTCTAACTGATTACCGATTTCGTCGGAACTTGGGCTTCCCAGCTGATACTATTAGATAGGAAGGTTTCCTGAAGCTGTCACCGCCAGGAACTCATTATTTTGAGATAAAACGAGTTTTCTAACTGATTAGCGATTTCGTCGGAACTTAGGTTTCCCAACTGATATTATTAGATAGGAAGGTTTCCTAAAGCTGTTTGTACGTGGGTTTAGTTGGCAGTTTCGCAAAGCTCGGTAGTTGCAGTTTCGTGATTCCGTAGGCAAGAATCGGATATCCTATAAGTTCCGGATCAGTTGCGCTCTTCTTCAGACAAAAACTGGCGGAATTTGTGCACGATTGCGTCATCGGGATGTCGGAATTTGCATACAACGCGTTATAGAATATCGCAATTGTTCTATTTCTGTGTGAATCTTCCTGTTCCTTTAGTCACTTGTACGCTAACGGATCGTTTAATTTCTGTTGGGATTGTGTTTCTTTTGCTGTTGGTTAAGTGTAGGGGTGTTCAAATTGACCGACCCGATCCATTTTGATGGGTCGGGTCGGGTCGGGTCAATGTCTCATTTGGGTCGATGTGGGTCGTGTCAAAATGGGTCGAGTTGGATTTTGACCCAAATCGACCCGTTTTGACTCATTTGCAATTTTA
>JAULKM010000007.1:5081528-5093121 GCA_032355605.1 Rubia tinctorum
AGCTATTTTTGGGGGAAAAGCAGAAGCTGGTCTCCCCCTGCTTTCAAAATAAGCCAGCTTTACTTATAAGCACAGCTATACCAAACAGACCCAAGGAATGTTGAGATGGAATCCGAGAAGAGTTATATCGCGTCCAGTTTGTTTTTTATTGGAGAATATATTAAATCTTATATTTGTGGGATTTAATTAGAATTATGCAATTGGAATTGATATGGGAGATTCGGCTACGGTAAAGATATGAACGAGATATTCTAATTCCTTACTTTAAGAGATTAGATTTGGTGATTCATATCTAAGGTATTTGATTGTTATCGGAATATTTTGTGGAGATGGAATTCCATTTGCACAGAAATTGTTACGTGAGACATGCTTACATATGTGAACATTCTGGCTGGCTACTTAAGGATTTAATTGGAGAAAATCTGCATTCAGGTTTTCATATTCTTCAGAGTAGCAGAGAGTTTTGAGTATGTGTTCCACCATGATCAAAATCTTTTGATCAAAGTTCATAATCGTATGTCTTAATTCCCCGGGAGGAGGAGATCCAGCGTCAACGAGTATCGAGGTCGGAGAGAGTCTGATCAAGGCGGATTGGTAGCAAGGGGAGCTTACAAAATCAACATGTTGTAATTAAAAAAATATATAAGTACAGTTTTATGGTGTGCATTGTACTATCTCTCTGATTAGTGAATTTATTCTGAACTGGGTCAGACCCCGCAGATGTAGGTGAATTTCACCGAACTGCGTAACCAAATATGTGTATTCTTGTTTTACATTTTACATACTTGGTTAGATTAACGATGTTGGAACATAGTCGTGATAATTGATAAATTTAGGTAAAACCAAATTTTATTTCGTATCGGAGCTAAGTCACTTACTCCTACCTTACTTGTGTTAAGGAAAGTGTGATCTGATTTTACCATGGCGACCAAAGAAAGAGGTTCAGTGTCTCGACCACCGCTACTGGAGGGAACAAACTACAACTATTGGAAGGCACGCATGAGAGTTTTCATCAACTCACTGGATGAACTAGCATGACACTTTGTGGAAACAAAATGCTAAATGGGGAGATTGTAAAGTTCATGTTTATTTAAATTGGAAATTTGTGAAAATTATACAAATATGATATTGTGTTGCCACATAAAAGAAGGAAGGTTTGTAAGATGAGGAATGTTGAGATGGAATGTGAGAGGAATTATATCTCATCCAGTTTGTTTTTGATTGGAGAATATATCAATTCCTATATTTATAAGATTGGATTAAAATTATGGAATTTGAATTGATATGGGAGATTTGACTACGGTGAAGATATGGATGAGATATTCTAATTCCTTACTTTAAGAGATTGGATTTGATAATTCTTATTTACAAGGGAATTGATTGTTATCAGAATATTTTGTGGAGATGGAATTTCATTTGCACATAAATTGTTACGTGCGACATGCTTATATATGTGGTCTTTCTGGCTAAACTACTTACAGATTTAATTGGAGAAAATCTGCATTCAAGTTTTCATATTTTTCAGAGTAGCCAAGAGCTTTGAGTCTGTGTTCCAACATGATCAAAACCTTTTGATCAAAATTCAGAATCGTATACCTTAATTCCTAGTGAGGAGGAGATCTAGCGTCGACGAGTATCGAGGTCAGAGGGAGCCTGATCAAGGCATATTGGTAGCAAGGGGAGCTTGCAAAATCCACATGTTGTAATTAGAAAAGATAAGTATAGTTGTATGGTGTGCATTGGACTATCTCTTTCTGATTAGTTAATTTATTTTGAATTGGGTTAGGCCCCGCAGATATAGGTGAATTTCACCGAACTGCGTAACCAAGTTTGTGTATTCTTGTTTTACATTTTTACATACTTGGTTAGATTAACGATATTGGAACATAGTCATAATAATTGATAAATTTATGAAAATTAAATTTCAACAAGTAACATCAACATCCCCTAACAGCCACTACAGGAGGAAGGTGAATTAGGCAATAAGCAAAATCAGGAAGAAAAATCACAGTAATTACCAAAGGGATTTTCGAATGCAGTTCATGCCTATAATTCTGACATAGAGTGGGAGAGATTGATTCAAATAAAGTGGGAATGGTCAATGCAAATGAAACATGTGAAGAATCACAACAATGGATTATTGAAGGATCAAATAAAGCAACTTAGGAAGCTCAAAAGGATGCAAAGACAGCTACTGCGGAAGAGGAAGTACAACAACATCTCAGGGATGCAAAGGTAATTAATGACCCTTTACATCCATTGTTCGCATAATTGATGGCCAAGATTGCATGTTAGTAAGTACAATAGATGTAATTAACAACCACAAGTAGGAGGATTCGGTAAATTCCAAATTGGGCTAAGAGAATATAGATTAAGAGGAGTGGAAAACTTTGTTGGGGGAAGTGATAGTAGAACCCCTACATAACCATAGCTCGAAATTCACTCAAGCTTTGTGTCGTTCAATCGTACCATTTGACTTGTAATTGGTACGATACACCCATTTGCAATCAACGGCAGTTTTGTCCGGAGGATGTGAAACCATGGTCCAAGTCCAAATACGCTCAATAGCACTAAGCTTGTCTACCATAGCGACTCACCAATGAGCATGCTTCAAAGCCTCAGAATAAGTCAACACTAGAAGTTACAATAGCAAAAAATATAGAATGTGAACTGAAAACTTATTGCAATTTACAAAATCAGTTAAAGGATAGAGAACACTTGAGGAAAGTGATGCAACGAAGCGAACGAAGCAATAGGGGAGGGGTTAGCAGATGTAATAGAGCAAACATAGTCGTTCAGATAAGCTGGAGGTTTTCAATCACTAGAACTGTGGTGAACGACGAGCTCAGAAGACGAGGAACCAGAACAACTCAGATGACGGGGACACATATGAAGCTGAGGTGTGTGACAGCCAAACTAGCATTGGAGGTGGCATCGGTCCGTGCCAATTCTGACATGGTCTGTGGCGGAGGCGATGCAAGAAGTAGTGTAGGTGACACAACCAGTGGGAGTCCCGACATGGTCCGTGATGTAGCCGATGCAGAAGGCAGTGTAGGTGACACAGTCTGTGGGAATTTTGATACTATCTGTGGCGTAGCCGATGCAAGAGGCATTGTAGGTGACACAGTCTGTGCTGATTCTGACACTGTCCGTGGCATAGCCGATGCAGGAGGCAGTGTATGTGAAGATTCTAACACGGCCCGTGCCAGAGATGAATTCAAGATTAACGAGTTTTCGTATGCATGTGGGGAGGGTTTGGCGGATGAACTAAGTGGTGCAGCAGATGGCTTGAAAAATACTGGTCTTCATAAAAATCAAGATCACGACTGTTAAAAAGAGTACGTAATTCCAAGTCATACAGATGACATCCTTTCTTACTAACAAGATAACCAAGAAAGATACACTTGCAACTTCGAAGAGCAAACTTATCACAAAATCTGGTAATTAGAGAGGCAAAGAACAGACAACCAAAGATACGAAGAATTCAATAATTTGGAGTGCGACGTGGAGCATCTCGTAGGGCGTGCAACCATCGAGTTGAGAAGTCGACATCCGGTTGATAAAAAATGTAGTTGTAAGTACACATTCGGCCCAAAAATCAATCGGCAGATTGGCCTGAAAGTGCAAAGCTCGAGCAACATTCAAAATATGTTGATATTTGCGTTCAACGCAACCATTCTGCTGTGTTGTAACAACACATGAAGTCTCAAACAATATACTAGATTCAACAAAGTATATAATATCTCAAAGGCAGAAATTCGGTTCCATTATCAGCTCGGACCCGTCGAACATAATGACTGTATTGAGTCTTTAACAAAGCACACAATTTCTTAATTCTATAAGCTACTTCTAAGTTATCAACTAAAAAATAAACCCAAACAGCACGCAAAAAATCATCAACAATGGTTTAAAAAATAAATGCTCAACTAGTAGTTGGTGAGTTATAAGGTTCCCCTAAACATCTCAGTGTATTAATTCTGACAAATTGCTGGCTTTGGAAAAAATTCAAAGGAAAACTATGTTTAGTCTTTTTGATCTATGACGCATAGAGTAGGGAACAATAGTATTATTGGTACTAAATTGAAGAGTAGGAACAGAACACAATTGAAGAGAGATGTCCAAAACGCTGATGCCATAAATCAACAAAGAAGCGGGAACAGAGTCGGCAGTCAAACCCGACTTCAATGCAGGCGGCCGAACTCGATTCCCAACTAGAGGCCCTCGAACCCGGTCATCCAACAAACGAAGCTAACAAACCCCCCATGTTGTTCACCCACGCTAATCATAGTTCTCGAACTAATTTTTTGTATGATGCGAAAAACTTTAGTAAGCAAAGCCAGGCATTGTAGTGCAGAAATCAATTTAGAACAAGAAAATAAGTTGCAACAAAGTGCATATATGTAAAGCACATTAGAGAGATCTATATTGCACAACAGACAATACAATCCAATCAGGTAAAATCACATTAATCGAGGTAGCATTGATAGTAATACCAATAAGAGAATCCTTGTCACTGGTCATGTGATATGAGACTCCAGAGTCAAGAATCCAAGGTAAATTAAGTTTACTGGACGCATTGTCAGAGAGATTTTTCAATTGATTAAATAGATTTAACACCGTACTCCACTGGTCGTTCGAAAGAGCATAACTGAGGACAGGCCGGTTAAAACCAGCCGAAGTTGGGGCAGCGAATCCAGAAGGTGGCGAGAGAACGGACACAGCAAATGGTGCGCCAGATTGAGGTCGACAAGGAGCGGCACCGATGCCGCTGTTGTGGGGGCATCTAGCAGTGCCAGAGATAGGTGATGCTGCCGGCGTCTTGGATCCGGCGGCTACAATTGTTGATCCATTCCTCATCTCGGTGAACCATTATGGATATCCATGGATCTTGAAACGACTGGCTTTGTCGTGACCCTTGTGATTACAATGAGTACATGTGAAATTCTTAAGATTAGCTGTAGTGGGAGCACCAAGTAAGGAGCTAGACGCAGATGGTCGACAAGCAACGAACTCCAAAAAATCAGTCGAAGGTTCACAAGCTCGAACAATAGATTTGTTAGCATCATCCTGAATCACAAGAGTGTAAATGCGACTGAGTGGTTGCACTGGTTCTTGAGCCATGGCATTAGATCCTAGGGTATTGTAGCCATCATCTAAACCAAGGAGAAATTGAGGAATCGTCTCATTCTCACGGTCAGTGATGACATGAGAAGCAGCATTGCAGAGGAAAAATTGCTTACAATATTCACAGGTACAAACCTGAGGAGGGACGTGAGAGCTGAACTCATTATACAACTTCTTGAGTTTGTCGTAGTGGACGACGATAGACTGTCTATTCTAGAGTTAATTAACAATGTCACCATGCATGTGCCTTTTTTTATCCATTGCCAACTTAGAATCTTTCTGCCAGATCATCCTACAATTATATAGCAGCATCGAAGTAGCTAGCCAAGGATCGTCCGGACGGTTCAACAGTCTGAAGGATCCAACAAAAGATCATAGCATTAACCCCAAGCCAGTCTCCGTAGCCGGGATCATTTGAAGTTTCTTTTTGGCAAGCAAAGCACTGCAAATAGTAGTAGTCCACTCTATGTAGTTATTCCCTTTAAGTATCACATGATTGATCACGAGACCAGAGTGATCGAAAGGGTGGAGATAGTACAGAGAGTTCATCGGGCGACTAGATAGAAGTGGCTGCGAGCTACAAAGTTGTAGCTGATTGAGGAGAGCTCCTAGGGCATCACAGGTGTCGGGAATTCAGGATCGATATCAGGGGCAGAAATTGGTGGAAGGCTATGATTGGCACGGACGAAACGGTTCAATCGGAACGACACGTTCCATGTATGAAACAGAATGGACCGTGTACAACTGCGTCGTCACGGACGACCGACGGCAGTGAGATGCGGCATCAGCGGGAGTCATATAGCAGCGGCGAAAATTGTCACCAAAATTAGGATTTCGAAGGGTTTGGCATTTTAGACTCTGATACCATGTAGAATGTTATGATGTGATTGTATTGATCCTCAGATTTGCAATATATAGACATTTACACACACACAAAGAAAAATACTTATAATCTAATGAGCTTCTTCGTAAAACACATATTCACCAAAATAAGAATTTTAGGATTTAGATATTTTAAAATTTTAGCGTTTGACTACATGAAGAATATATATGTATAATTGTATTGATGCCATTTATGGAGATAGTTATTCAGTTAAAAAATGGGGGTGGGGGGAATCGCTAATCTCTACCCCCTCCACAAAACCAAAATATTCACTATATATTTACAAAATATTCACTATATGTTCACAAAATATTCCTTAACATCACTGTTCACTTTCATTTGAAAAAGAGGGGAATGACATGCATTTAATGGATTCCCTCGCTTTTATTTTATCCCGTACTTGAAACCTGCGAATCCAATATAGTTTAATATTTTGGTCGGTTCCCAAAGAATCCCATTGACACACGTCACTCGCCTCCCAATAATATTAAAACGTTACCATCCCCCAATTCCAGTTTCGCCTTTTTTTTCCTCACTCCCATTCGCCGCAGCCCTAATTTCTCATCACCCCCACCAATCAACCACCGCTCTCCGATCATGTCTGCTCCGGCTGGCGGCGGCGTTAACGCTGGAGAGGAGGACAAGAAGCCCGTGGATCCCACCGGCGTTCACATCAATCTCAAAGTCAAGGGTCAGGTATGGAATTCTCGCGGAACTTGGGGTTTTTTCTGCGATTTGTGCTCTGTAACTGTTGATTGTTGCTACTGGTTGTTTTCTGTGTGAATATTGACTTTATCGATGGGAATTGAGAAGGGTTTTGTGATGATTATTTGTAGATTTGTTGTGCGACTTATAACTAGGTTGATGTGAACTGAGAAGGCTAGGGTTCTGTTTTGGTGGTAATTTGTTCGTTTTGCTTTTGGATGATTATTTGGCTTTGTAGATGCAAGGTTGTGAATACGCTGTATACGTGCTTGATTCCCAACTATAATGAATCTGTGAATAAATTGTTTTTGTGTGTATAAGCTGGTTTCAGGGAATATAGAGTACATATGCAGAAAGTTATTTATTCTGAATTCAAATTTTGCTTGTTGAATGCAAAACTAGCAAGCAGGATGGAATGTGGGAGAGAACTAGGGGTAAGGGCAACTAGTTTTTGCCTGTAGTTAACTGAATATGATCCACTGGCTTTTGCGTGTATTGGTTTTCCTTGTTGGACCAGAGCTTTGTTCTGTGCCTGTTACCCTGAAGAAACAGGATGGATTATATATAATATGATCAATTGGCTTTTGCCTGTAATGTGTAAAACCAATGAAATATGTAATGTTAATATAGTTGTTCAGTGACATTAGTATCCCTTACATGAGATTGGCAATTTGCTTGTTGGTGTTGGATGAAGGATATCTCTATGTAGAAGCTTGATTGGTGGTTTCATTTTTATAAGGCTGTGGGAGTAGTTTCGGTCCTTTGTGTTCCTTTTTTCCCTCAATAAATATGCTGTTATGATTCTCTTAGGTACTCATAGGTGGATTTGAACTTTCTCGCACACTTCACTTCTGTGGGATGTTGTTTGGGGTTATATCCCACAATTGTTCTGTTCTTTGGTATCTTTGCTAATATCCTGCCCTTGCTCTTTGACTTGTTGGAACTATAGGATGGTAATGAGGTCTTCTTCAGAATCAAGCGCAGCACCCAGTTGAAGAAACTCATGAATGCTTACTGTGATAGGCAGTCAGTCGACATGAGTTCCATTGCCTTCTTGTTTGATGGTCGAAGGCTTCGTGGGGAGCAGACTCCTGATGAGGTATATCTGTT
This sequence comes from Rubia tinctorum, assembly GCA_032355605.1. Lineage (NCBI taxonomy): Eukaryota > Viridiplantae > Streptophyta > Magnoliopsida > Gentianales > Rubiaceae > Rubia > Rubia tinctorum. The sequence goes on from JAULKM010000007.1 coordinate 5,089,351, forward strand.
TGACCTTGATTTGTTCACTTATTATGACTCTTTTTAAGACTTGACCTTTTTCAATTCTGTTTCCTGGATAGCTTGAAATGGAGGATGGTGATGAGATTGACGCGATGCTACATCAGACTGGAGGCCAGTGTGCATGATTCTGATCACCGAAGACTTCTTTTTTGATGATGAGAGGAACTTAAAGTTAAAGGCTCTTGTCTTCAGTCGAATATTATGGGTGTAGTGTTCCAATTGACTGGCTTGGTTTTGTTGGTTGGCAGTGTTGGAATATTTATTAATCTGGAGGCAAATGAGTCCAATTATTGTGATTTCTAAAATTCTATCTGACTTGTTGATCTAGCTTGATTTCATCTTGATCTGATTGCATGTTTAATTGTCTCGGTGATGATTTGGATGGAATGGAGCTCATTTTGTTTGTGAATTTTATCAAAATCACAGAGGTTTTCTATTGTAATGTTTTGAGGCCGTCAGGGCCATAAATTCTGGGACTATCCTAATAAGTCTTGGAACCTGATTGAGGGCAGTTTGGTTTGACGTTAAACGCATCTGCCTAAATATTGATTGCTTCAGGTTTATGCCAAACATGTTTTGGAGGGGTGGTTTTGAAAATTTGACGGCAGATGTTAGAAAAATGCCCTAAATAAGAATGGCAAAATAGATTGTCACTTGCCATTCTGTCTCTAGAATCTCTTGCAAACAAGTCGTAGGGTTCATGGATCGATGATCCAAATTCTAGCCGTATAGTTTTACAGCGTTGGGTCATTCATATGAAGCTTAAGGGCACAAGAACGTCACAAGAGCTCACTGGAAATTACGTAGGGGTGTAAACCAAGTCGTTAACGAACAGGTCACATTTTCATACAATTTGAAAATGATGCGGGCTGGGTACAAATAAATAACGGTCCTTTCATACTTTAAAATTTTCATGCTCATGTCTGTCCTATCATTCATGCCGGATACAACATCGAAATTCACCATTGTCCCATCGGGTATTATTTAAAATTCTCCCTCGCCCCATTACTCATTTGGGTCTCAATACCTACTTTAAATCCATTTTATCCATCCCATCTATATCTCCATAAACACCTAAAATTTTACTTTAAAATAATAATTTCAATATTTAAAATTTAATAACAATTTATATGAAAATATTATAGTCAAGATATGCGCATTGTGAATAAATAATAGTTTATTATATATTAAATTAGTTTTTACATAGCGAGTCTAGTGAGATGGGGCGGGTATGAAATAATATCCATGCCCGAACCATTACTCATGACGCGTATCATTTTCATATCTATACCCGTCTCATCCCCACCAAAGCTACCACCATACCCGTCACACTAGGGCGGATGTAGGACATGCCTCCACCAAAACGGTAAAACCCGCCACACTGTCATCCCTAGTTCACAAGCAACTCGATTAAAAGCTTGATTTGAGTTGGAGTTGGGTGAACACGAGTTAGAATGGAGTTGACTTGATTATTAGACGAGTTCGATCATCTTCATTATTGTTCGATGGGCTCATCGAATTTAATGAATCTATACCTATATTTTTGGTATATGATTCACAAATTTGTAGTTTTTAGAGGGTGTAATATTGCAAAAATAAAAATTAGAAAATTTCTCTAATTTCAAACTTTTGAGTTGGCTTGAATTTGAATGTAACGAGTTTAATGAACCAAATTCGCTTGATCTAAAACTTAAATTTAATCGAGCTCATGAGTCAAACTTGAACATAGCACAAACAGCCAAGTCCGAGATCAATTTTTTGAGTTCGAACACAAGCACACAGTTTGAACTCGGTTCAATTTTTTTACACATCTAAGTTAGCTTAATCACCAAATTATTAGAAAATAATATTCACTGGATTTCACCTTCTCATCAATGGTTGTAAATGCTCGTAAACTAGCATAATCAGTACTCAAGATCAAGAGTCAAAGAGTCATTTGTTAAATAGAACTACTGTTGACAAAACTCTAATTAATTGGACTACTGAAAGATATTCACGCTGAGCCAATTTGGACAGAAGTATCCATTTATATTTTAAGCATGTTCGTTTTGAACTGATTATATTTGGTATTAAATACATTCATCAACAATTAACATCATGGTTGAAAAATCAACCTTTTCTATTAAAAGTCCATGGAACAGCTCATTTGAGATCCTCGTAATTTAGGTTTGAAATCATAACTATTGAATACTAACGTTTTTTCACTTCCCACAATCTGATGTACCACATCCATCAGTATTCAGTACTTGACCCGACATTTGACCTTTTATTAAATTTATGAATATAAGTTACCTGTCTAAACTATCGTATGCATTTGAACTAATGTACTGTGTATATTATTGAAATCGCATACGATAGTGCTTTATTTGGTATTTAAATTGATGTATTTGTTTTGTTTAAATCACGTGCAATAACGTTTGATTCTATATATGAGTTAGTTTATTTATTTTGTTTAAATCACATATAACAACGTTTTATTTAATATATAAATTAATGTATTAATGTTATTTAAATTGTATACAGCGTCGTTTGATTTATTTTTGAATTGATGTGTTTATTTCGATCAAATCACATACAACTACGTTACATTTTAATATTTTAACATGTTTGTGTTATAAATCAACATCCATATCATCTTAAGTTCACAGTAATTAAAAATAACTATCCACTAAAATTAATAGTGGAAATGTATACGTTCTTAAATTTGAGGTCCTTGCAATATCGGCCTGAAATCACAACCATTAAATATTAATGTTCTTTACTTCCCATAATCTAATGTACACCATCCTTCAATATACCCGTCCCTGCATTTTTCTATATTATCATGTTCATTTTCATTTAAATCGAGGTATTTGTTTTAAACTATCAAGTTACTACTTGAGTGGAAGTATTTTATTTTGGTATACATTATCATTTTATTTAATATTTATCAACATATAAATTGTATTTGTTCCGTCCGGATTACAGAGACAATGACATTCTATTTAGTATCGATATTGATGAATTTGTTCCATCCTGATCAAAGACGACGACGTTATATTTAGCATCCGCATGCGACGACGTTCTATTTAACAATTATCGATATACATTCCCCCCCCCCTAACTGCATACGACGACGTTTTATATAATATCTAAATTGACGTATTTATTCAGTTCAGATCACATGCGACGACGTTCTATTTAATATTTATCAACGCATAGTTTTTATTGATCACATACGACGACGTTCTACTTAACATTTATCAACACATAGTTTTTATCGATCACATACGACAACGTTCTATTAACATTTTAACTGGTCTACTGATTTTGTTTGAATCGCACACGACAACGTTCTTTCACAAGTTTTGGTCTATTGATTTTGTTTGAATCACAGAGGACGGCATTCTATTTGACGTGTCAGCATCTCAAAACAATAACGTCTCTTACTATTATCGTGTTAACGCTTTGAATTTGACAACACCCCTCACTATTACCGTGTTAACGCTTTGAATCTGACAACACCACTCACTATTACCGTGTTAGTGTCTTGAAACGACAACATTCCTCACTATTACCGTGTCAGTGTCTTGAATTGACAACCTCCCTTGTCATTATCGTGTTAGCATTCTAATATTATATTTTTGATACAGATGCATCAATTTCAAAAAATGGGTGAAAATGTATTAAATTTCTCTAAATAAGAAAAATAATCACCAAAAATAAATAAATCATCCGCCCATAAAATCCGAGGGACAAGCAGAGCAGCACTCCCCACTT
>JAULKM010000007.1:5110089-5122046 GCA_032355605.1 Rubia tinctorum
TATCAATAAAGATTGAGTTAATTTTTTCTTTTAAAAATAAATATATTATAATATTAATAAATATTTTAATTTAATTTAAATACTACATCGTGTGTAGTTCTCATATAAATATGATAAAAAAGTATTTCTAATTACAATAATAAATTATATCAAGTTTTTCATTTTCGTTCATAATTCGTGCATCGCATGGGTGTTATCTAGTATATATTTAAGGATCCCATTTTTGGCACATGACTTTCAAACATAATTCTTGCCACATATTGTTTGCATAGTTTTCCACATCAGCTTCATAAAAAAATTAAAATGTAATTTATTAATTAACCATACATCATCTAATATAAGTCATCTTTTCATTTCCCCATGCAAGTCCCATTAATAATATTCTCCTAAAATATTGAAAGTTTCATTCTCTCCCCACTTTTCTTCTCTTTTTTTATACTACTCCATTTCATTTTGTTAGACTTTTCCTTTTCTAAATTCATTTCTTTGTACTTATGACACAATTATATGTATTTTTCTTCATTCACTTAGATCTCAGGCTCCTTAATACAATTGTCCTCACCCCACTATGTGGTTTTATCTTTGAAAAAAATGTATTCCCTCTGATCCTCTAATATTGGCTCCCTTTCCTTTCTGAGATTGTTTTTTATATTGGTTCCTTCCTATTTTGGCAAATACTAGATTATTCTCATCCACTCAATTTACTTTTCTTTCTTCCAATACAATCTCCACCACTAATTCTACTTTACTAAAATTTTGTGTCATTTTACAAGAGCCCAATATATAAAACCAAAGGGAGTACATGAATCAAATAATTTTGACGTGAATAAGAATATTTGGTCAAAACCAATAAAAATTTATTATTGAAATTATAATAAAAACATAGATGGTAGTAATATATGAATTAATATAAGTTTGGTCATCGCCCGGGTATTACCTAGTAGTATATATTAAAAAGAGCCCGGTGTTGCCACATTCACTCACACAAAATTGTTGCCACATGTCATTCACACAAAATTTCACGTCATCTTTAAAATTTAATTGAAAATGTAGTATTATTTTAAAACTTATCCTCAATTTCCAATGCAAGTCTCTTTCCCAAGATTTTCATTACCTTTTAAATACTTAAATGATTTCAATTGATGATTAATTATATCACCCTATTTATGAGAATGCACATTCTTTCATAATATTTATTTTTTACAATACTTATTTTTAAATTTGATACACTTTTCATTTTGATTTGTCTTTTTAATATTACCAAACTCTAGAATCATTTTCATTCACTTATTCTTTTTTTCCCTTTCTGTAAAAAATTCTCTCCACGCAATTTAATCTTCCTAGAAAAAAATCTAAAATTACTATGTTTAACATATAGAATAATAGATGGAGTTTTTTTGTTTATGTAAGTGTTTCTAATAAATTTTAATTTTGAGAAAAAAATCAATATATAATTTTTTTATATAAATAATAGATATTGTATTGAAAGATTTTATACTCCCTCTGTTTTTCTATGTTTGGCACCATAGGTTTAGGTGTTGTTATTTTTGCGAGTGGAAATGTGTGGTGAGAATTGAGTGAGAAGAGTAAAAAGTTTAATGAGTGGTTGAGAATGGTGTACTTTTTGCCATAAAAGGAAATGTGTCAATCTTAGAAAAACATACGAAAATGGGAAGTGTGCCAAACTTAAGAAAACAGAGGGAGTACCTCAAGAGTACAAATTTTTCACTTTGAAAATTATAAAACATCAACAATTAAATTTTTAAAAACTACAAATATCAACATGTATCACCCAAAAAATACAAACATCAACTCCAAATACCTAAACCTCATCCGTAAAATGAAAAACATCAAAATGAGAAGAAAAAAAGACACTACAAACATCAATTCTTATCACCTAAACTTCAACTGAAAAATGGAAAACATCAACATGTAGGAAAAAACACTACAAACATCAACTCCTATCACCTAAACCTCAGCCGAAAAATGAAAAGTATCAACATGAGAGAAAAACTACTGTATCAATCCATATCACCCAAATAAACTACAAAACATCAACTTATATCAAATAAACCTCACCCGAATAATGAAAAATATCAACATAGAGAGAATCTCAACAAAAAAAGCTATAGTACCTCAACAACATATATACTCTTTAAAAAAAAGTCCTATTTGGATTCGAACCCAAACCACTAACCTCAAAGCCCGCTTACTAACCACTACACCAAAGAATAATTATTGAATAGTTTCTTAGTCAAATAATAATAAACCTCAGCATCTACCTCAATAATATAATTCATCAAAAAATAAGGCCTAGCAAGATTTGAACTCATGTCTATGACCTCAAAACTTAGAGTACAAACCACTACACCAAAGAATCTTTATTGATCATACACTCAATCAAACAATATGAAACCTCATCAAGTATTTGGGAAAAAAATAAAACACGAAAATAAACCTCAGCTCTCACGAACAGAAACTCAACTATCCGGCGTCGATGTCAAAGTCAATAATCTCACGATTGAGATGCACGCGCGAGTCTTCTTGTCCATTTTGGTCGTGTACGTCTCATGCTGCGTGAATCTCATCTTTGTCACTATTTTCTTCTACATCTTCATCTCCGTTCTTCGTCAACCTTCGTCATCATCGTCAGTTCCTTGCCGCTGTCGTCAATTCTCAATAGCGGTTCCACCTCGGATGCCTATCCCCAGAATCAAAAAATTGAGCAACGGTCGCCTTGGATGTCCTCTAACAGAGGTCGCGGATTTGACAAATTGAACAACAACGCTGCCCTAGGATGCCTCTTGTCGATGAAAGCTTCGCACGGAAGCGCCAGCGCTGAAATCCTAGCTCCGCCTCTAATAATTGCAACGTCGCCCTTGCCCCGCCAGTGAGTTGTAATCGCGATGCCAATGAGATCTCTAGCTCCGCCGCGACGCCGGCGGAAGAAGAGGTGGGGAGATGGAACGGTGATTCATAGCAATAGAATGGTGGCGGTTACAAGATTCAGATCGGAGAGGAGGAGGAAAGGAAATGGGAAAAAAAGAAAATTCTGTTATGTATCATATTTTTATAATTGTACAGTAGGTCCCTATATTTTATTAGCATTTAAAAAAAAATCCATCGCAACTTAAGCTTACGATAATTGCATATTAAATCCTGGTATGATATTTAGACGATTTAAAAAGATACTTTTTGTGCCAAAAAAAACATCCCAAATGTTCCCTTCTTTAAAATAAACAAAAAAGAAAAATTTGTCATCGTTTCCAACTAAATGGGCAGTCCAACAAATAAATTTATTTGGGCTATATGTCTATTGGCTCATGGTCAAGCAAACGGGCTTCAAGAATAAAAAAGGACATTTTAAAATCCCCGCCTTTAAAAAGAATAAAATATAAAATACGCGGCTTCTGGATGCTTCCATCAATCCGTTTATAAATCAGTTGGAGGTTTCGATTTTTCTCGTACCTTAAAAAACGCTTTTACGCCATCTTCCTCTCTTCCGTTCTCTCACAGGTATCATTCCTCGATCAATTTTCCCCTGTGCATATATTTTTTTAATTTCTTCAGTGTAATTCGTAGCTAATTTGTTCGTAATCTGATCCCTAGGGTCATTAATTTGGGTGATTTTTTTCGCCGGATTCGAACGAGAATGAGTCATATCCTCCCTACGTATGTGTGTGAATTTGCGATCTTAGGGTTTTTCTAATTCAATGTTTAGCTAAATCTCACAAATTCAATGTTTTTGCCATGGTGATCCGGCTTCGGACATTAGCATAATCTTAAAGAACTGGTTAATCGTTTGTTTGTTGCTCTTATATTATCATGAATCAGAATCAGAATCAGTTTTGGATTTTGGAATCCTTAACCCTGAAGCTCACGGGGTAGCCAGAGGGACCGAGACCGCGAAAGGGCTCAGGCTAGGGCTGGCCAGAAGGCCAAGCAGCCCCGAGGCGATGGCTTGACCCCCGAACAAAGGCGCGAAAGGTATAGCCGTGTAACTGCTTTGATTTGTAGGAATTGGAATTGAAATCGAAATTATTAACTTTGGTTTGTCGGAATTGGTAGGGATGCAAAGGCTCTTCAGGAGAAGGCTGCTAGAAAAGCTGCGAAAGCTGGAGGGAATAGCCTCAACTCTGGAGCTGACAATGGCGGTGCCAAGAAGAAGTAACAGGCCGTTCTTAATGTTAATGAGCTATGATTGAAATAGTTGGTGTTGATATCGAATTGGGAATGTTGTGAAACTGTATTGGATTGATGTTTCTGGATTTATAAAGTCTGTGCCTTTCTTGTCTCTTTTGTGCTGTGGATCTAAGTTTTGAGGTTTAATTGTATTTGTATTTCATTATATGGTTACTACATACATTAGGAGCTGGGTTGAGGGAAAATAGACAGATTCATTGTACTCTTCCCAGTTGATTTTATCATCTCCATGCCTAAATGTAGATCTTGGTTGCATGTGATCAAGATCCAATCATCGTCGAACTTGTGCTTGATTTTGAACCTCTCAGCCTGTAATTCAAACCTTTGCTTCAATCCGCTGCGCAGCTCTTCAATCCCTGATCTACTGCTCAGGGTAACCATTACAATGTCGCCTTCATATGATGCCTTGCCAATCATGTCATAACTGTTGAGAATAATGCCGCCATTTGCGCTTGGAGCTACAGAACCAGCTGCAGCCACTCTCTCTGCTGCGTTGTCACTTGATTGGGATTGTGGCGCCTCTTTATTATCTGCTGAATATTTATGCATTTCTTGGAGCCTTGGATTCGATTGGACACTTCTCACTTTGTTTCTCTTGTGCCATGGCCACCTCTTGATACCAAGTTCCCTGCATTTGCGTTTTAGAGTAGATCGACTAACTGCAAAATGAGAACACTGTGATGTTCGGTTACAAATTTAAAGTTGGCCCCAGTTGTCCTGAATTAGTGTATATACTTGGGCAGAAGCTAAATACCTCCAAGATCTTTAGCAGCAGCATCAATAATGCTGCCAAAATATGGTTGTAGTACTTCAAAAGTGATCTGATCTTCAGCCATTGTTGCGATAACTTCCCTGGAAGTATCTCCTGTTGTGTCTTTTTCATTGGGATGTTGGTTCGGTATATCCAGACTGATGTGATCTTCAGCCAGGGGTGGAGCCAGAAAGAATCAGTGGCGGGGGCTGATATGCAAAGAAAAAAAATTGTCAATTTTCCTTTATATTGGAGGGGGCTGGAAAAAAAATTTAAAAAAATTTACCCCGTAAATTTTAGCTTGGCGGGGCTGGAGCCCCCTCCAGACTCCCCCTACCTCCGCCCCTGTCAGCCATTGTAGAGATAACTTCCCCAGAAGTATCATCAGTGGTGTCTTTTTCACTGAGATGTTGGTTCGGTATTTCCAAACTGATGTGATCTCGAGCCACTGTTGCAATAACTTCCCTGGAAAAATCAGTTATATCTTGTGGATTGGTATGTTGTTTCAGCACATCCAAATTAGAGTGATATTCAGTCATTGCTGTAATGACCTCTTGTGCATTGGGATCATTATGAAGAGCAGGCACAAGAATTTCAACTTCTACACTTTTTCGATTAATGTAGAAGTAATCGAATTTCTTGCTATCCGAGTGAATCAATGTAACCTGGAACTCCTCGTCTTGTTCCAATCCCGCGGGAAGATAAAATTTTGAAATTCCCCGAGCCAATGTGAGCAATAGTCGCTTTAACACAGCTTCTGAATTTCCATCAGCGCAGGTGCCTTCAGGCGGAAGAAAAATCTCCAAGAACATATCATCAAGCATGTGATGAACATACTGCAAGGGAATAACAAAACAAGCAGCGAGACCAGCGGAGCGTGCCATATGAGCGAAAGGGTTGTCAGAGAGACTTAACCGATTAGCGTCTCCGAAGAAACAAGGTTTGAATTTTGAATATGCACCGAACCTTCCCCGCTCTGATAAACACTTGCGATTCTGACCGCAGATTCTCATGTCGCAGAACAGCGTGTCAGAGAATATAGTCTGATCAAGATTATGATACATGCAAGGAAACCAGACCTGAATAAGGGGTAGCTGGTGGGCTTCCGTCACAAACTGCAGGGCTTCTATGAAGTCAACCAGTGGGCAAAGTATGCCTCTACGAACCTGCAATGAAATTGGAAACAAGCAACACCACTGCATTCAAATTCTAATTCTAATTAAAGAAAGATACTAACAATATGAAACAAACAATGTGGGAGTTGTAGCAGATCTAGCGATTACTCCCTCCTTTTGACTAAGAGTGCTGCCATAATCTGTTTCTCTATGGTTACAACTTGTACAATCCAAACATGGCAAGAATTAGATTAGTCTCCTGCAGTCCTTTTACTTTCGAGTCTCTTCGTGCAATTTGCCCCTTACGTTTGCACTTGCATAAATTCATGTGTGAAAAACAAGTTTGGTACTGTCATATGAATAGAGGGGTATAATTTTACAAGAATACGTAAAAAGGAACGAAAGATTCGGGAAAAAAAGGACTTCCAGTAGCCTTTCCACGTTCGTAGAAATGAGGACTGGAGAATACGAGGTTCAATTGCTACAAAGGAAAGGAAATGAGCACTGTCGATATCCTCAACAAATATAGTGAGCATATATGACTTGTGAGATTCATTCAACAGAGCTTCACATACCTTATGGCCGTCCTTTCAAATGGACGATCGTGTCTATGTGTCATAAGATTGTAATTCTGTTCCATCATAAATAAAGCATTCAAGAACTCCAACGCAGTGACGACTTGCACCAGATTCAAAACGTGGCAGGGCATAATGCCGCATTCTATGGCATAATTTCTAGTGGGAAACTCCTCCGTGGAGTAATTCATTATATTCGGACAAACTTCACGGAGGCCACGTTTAAAGCCCCTTGCAGGAGGACCATTTGACCATGATCGTCTTCATACCTTCGCTGAATGCAGTTGTACTTGTGCCTACAGTACAGGAGTCCAAGACAAGATGGTTGCTCTGATACCGTCAATAATGTCTGCCCACTTTCGGCTTTCATGGGTGCCCAAAACTGGAACACAACTTCTTCGCGGCTGAAATGGTATTGTACGGACTCGAGTAATAACCTGACTCTGTCCTCAACTCTTGTGGACTTTAAAAGTGACAACGATGGTGCCGCAAGCTCACTGCCTAATGAAGATGCAATAGTAAGCAGGGAATGTTATTGTGCGGACTCAATAAGCCAAATTAAAATTCTAATGGAACGATATTCAACCAATTTTCTTACTTATAAATATGAAGAGAAAATGATACTCCCTCCGTACCAACTTAAGTTTTTCAATATCTCTAATAAACAAGTTTGACTATAAATATGTGTAGTTGCGAACAATAACGGCACACAAAAAATTGATATCTAGAAACTACATGTTTGATAATTAGAAACTACAAGTTACTATGGATCTAACCATATCTCATACGATAAAATTATTGTTGATATAGCTATTCAAATGTGTGGTCAAAATTCTGACTAAAAAAATAGGCTAGGACGGAAGGAGTAAGATAATACTCGCTATGTCCCATATAAATTGGCACAATTACTTTTGGATCGGTATTTTATGCAAAATGAGGTTGAAGTGTTGATAGGAAATAAATGAATGGTATTTTGGTAATGGAATACTTAAAATTGCAATTAAGGAAAGCCCATTTTTTAATTTTAAAAAGCCCACTTAGTTTGAAAAAGGAAATGAAACCCTTATTTGGTTTGGCTCTGCGTTTCTCTGCGTCGACTCTGGTCTCTGCTTTCTTCAACCCGCGTTTCTTCTCCCTGTGTTTCATCGACTTTGGGTCTTTCTTCACTTATCCTGTAGCGTCGACTCTGAGATCGGTAGCGTCGGCGGTAATTTTCCTTCTCAATTTTTCTTGTCAACCTGTAGCTTCGGCCGCTTTCTTTAACCAGAAAATATCTGATTGTATCACCTTTCTAGCTTCTGCTTTGAACTTGAATGTCTAACTTGATTTACTTGTTTTTGCCTAACTTGTGGACGTGAATGTCTTTGTTATGGTTGTATGATTTTTGCCCAGAACATGAGTATAATAACCATGAGTATAACATGAGAGTGAATGTATTTATATACCTAAGTATAATTGTATTAATGTTAACATACAATAGAGTAAACTTTAATGTTAATACTATGGTTTTATTTTTAATGTTAATTGTTGCCCATTCATGTTCTCTCTAAACAAAATTTATTTTATAGAATTTGCATAGAAGAGGGTGGCTAGTAGTACTGGTGGCTCTAGTTCTAATTCTACGGGTGCCTCACAAAGTGATGATCGGGACAGAAAATATGCAATTACGGATCCAAACAATAAGAATTTGTTCACATGTATTTTGTAACAAGCATGTGAAAGGGGGGTGCTTATCGGATGAAGGAACATTTTATTGGTTCCCTTCAAAGAGGGCAGAAGAATACCACTATTTGTCCAAAGTGTTTGGCACATGTTATTGAGGAAGTCCGTACTTATATAGAGAACAAAGAACAAATAAAAGTAGCAAATTTGGTTAGCAGGCTACCAACCGTTAATGCCAATGTTGGATATCAAAAAAGTCGAATAGGGTAATAGTCTTCCTTTGAAGAGGCCAAAAACCAAATGTATTGTGCTCCTATTTAAAATAAAGGAAGCAAACATCAATGAATGAATATGTGAACAAAGAGTTAAGGAAGAAAGCATGTAAATCCATATCAAAGTGGTTTTATGATGCAGGGATTCCATTACATGCGGTTACTCATGAGAGTTTTGGTGATATGGTTGAAATGATTGAACAATTTGGTCCCGGATTGAAACCGCCTACAATGTATGAGTTAAGAGTTCCTTTACTTAAGATGTGGAGGAAACCAAATCTCATGTGAAGGAGCGTGAAAAGGAGTGGGCTCAAAAGGGATGTTCTATTTTATCCTATAGATGGCGTGATTCGGTTGTTCAAAATGATATTATAAATTTTCTTGTTAACTCCCCTAAAGACTTGATCCTTATCAATTCCATTGATGCTTCTGAAGTCTCGAAGGATTCGACCTTGTTGTTCAAACTTCTCAATGACAAGGTAGAGGAAATTGGCTAGGAAAATGTGGTTCAAGTGATTACTGATAATGCATCCGCCTATAAAATGGCCGGTGAAATTAATATTTTCAATCTAGTTAAATTTATTAAGATTTCATAAGTAACATTGAAAAACTACTAGATTTCTTCAAAAAAAATTACATTCATGGGAACACTTTTGGAAGCCGAGAGAAAACACTTGTATTGGACTCCTTGTGCGGCTCATTGCATTGATCTCATGACAAAGGATATTGGAAAATTACACACGGTTCGTACTACTTTGAAGGATAATATGTTTATGAGTGGTTATATTGTTAGTTATGTTGGCCGTGTGAATATGATGAGAAATTTTACCTGTCAAAGGAATTTTCATAGACCCGCTCAAACAAGGTTTGCCACTTCACTCATTAGTCTTTCTAAAATTCACCACCAAAAGAGTAATTTGAGAAAAATGATTAATTCATAAGAGTGGCAACAAAGCAAGAGGGCAAAGGGAACAGGAAGCAATGAAGGTTGCTCAAATTATGTTAAAAGATTCTTACTGGAAGAATTTAGTTTATGTTCTTAAGTTGACATCTACTCTTGTGAAAGTTCTTTGAATTGTTGATGGAGAGGTAAAGCCGGCTATGAGCTACATTTATGAGGCTATGGATAGAGCAAAAGAAACAATTGCAAAGTCATTTATAGAGAGATCAGAGGCATACAAGAAAATCTTTGAGATTATTGGCCAAAAGTGGGATTGTCAACTTCATCACCCTTTGCATGCGGCAGAATACTTCTTGAACCTGGAATTCTTCTATGATAATCTCGAAAATGCACTTTATGGGGAAGTTCAAACGGGATTTCTTGCTTGTGTTCCTCAACTGGTTCCGGATATTAAAATTTAAGACTCTATTTTGAACGAAGATATAGAGAAATACAAGAATGTCGAAGGACTCTTTGGCAATCCATTGGTCATTAGGAACCAAAAGACAAAACATCCCGGTATTTAATTCTAACATTTGCTTTTTAAATAGTTTTTTACTTCATATTCATTATTGTTTATTTGGCCTTTGGAATTCTAAATTATTGTTTATATTGTAGCATTATGGTGGGAACAATATGACGCAAGTGCTAAAATTTTGTAAAAGTTTGCAATACGCATACTTAGTCTCTCATGTAGTGTTACGGGTTGTGAGAGAAATTGGAGTGTATTTAATCAAGTAAGTATCTATGATTTTAGTTTTCTTGTTTACAATTTGTCTCTTTTAGTTTTCATTTTTAGTAATGAAAATTAATTTGTAACATTTCTTGATTTTCTTTCTAGCTTCACACAGAAAGGAGGAATAGATTGGGACAAGAGAGGTTGAACAATTTGGCTTATGTGAAGGCCAATCGACATTTAAGCCAACGAGTCAAACGCAAAGATAAGAATAATCCTATTTGTTTGCACTACCACAGAGGCACCCCTCTAACACCAGTTTTTTGGCCCCGAGATTGAAAACTAGTGCCCCAAATAAATTAGCACCATTTTTTTAAACATGTGTTAAATTAGCATCGCTTTTTTAATCAACACTGGGTTTTTTTAAAAATTGTGTTATATTAGCATCAGTTTTTTAAAAACTGGTGTCAATTTTTAAAAACTGGTGCTAATTTAACATCGATTTTCAAAAAACCATCGTTAATTTAAAAAATATGTGCTAATTTAACACCAGTTTTCAAAAAACCGGTGTTAATTAAAAAATTGGCGCTAAAAAATTTAAAATTCAATCTTTAAGCCAAAATTTTTAAAATTTTTGCCAACTTTTTTAAAAAAATTGACCAAAAATTCTAAAGTTTTTGAAAACCGGTGTTAATTTAAAAAAGTCGGTGTTAATTTAACGCCGGTGTTTAAAAAATTAAAATTCAATCTTCCCGCTAAAATTTCAAAAAAAATTGCCAAAAATTTTAAAATATTTTACCAAAACTTTCATGCGATAGGCGCAGCTGTGCGTAGCCGCTCTAAACTAAACATTTGTAAATTCAATCTTACCGCCAAAATTTCAACAAATTTGCCAAAAATCTCATGCGATGGACGCAGCTGCGCGTAAACACTCAAAACTAAATATTTTTAAAATTCAATCTTCCCACCAAAATTTCAAAAGAAATCACCAAAAACTTTTTTAAAGAATTTCAAAAAAGATTATGAGATTAGCGCAGCTGCACACAACCGCTCTAAACTAAATTATTTTTTTCTTGACTTTCAAAATCATTCACTTCTTTTGTTGAATTTAACTATAACTAAGTTGATTTAAATTAATCAACGATCAAAATTTATAACCTAATACAAATAAGAATATAAATGTTTGAATAACAAGAATTCATGTATTTTGGAGGAATGGATGATGGGAAAACACAATTTTTTGCCACGGTGTAATTTTTCAAACTTGTGTACAAGTAATCAATGTTAACTTTCGAGGCCCTTCCATTCACCCATACATGCCTAAATCACAAAGTCAAAATTGTATATTATTTAATTGAGTTTTGGTGTCTTCAATTTCGTGATTCGGCAATTCCAAATTTCTTAGACTGGCCTAAGTGCAAATGGTAAAAACATTACTCGAAACTCCAAATTCAAATTCACTCAAACGTGGTGTTTCCCTATACACCCCCAATTTTTTCTCCAAATTTGTAACGGAATATTTATCATCAATCGAGCACAACAACATATCCGTAATTCTTTCCGATTTCTTTTCCTTACTTCTACGTAATCAACTCTAAATTACTCTGAAACATCTACTAGCGTTTTTCCACAATTCACCAAAAAATAAATTATTTAATATTTTTATATTTAGGTAAAAATAACAAAAATCAAGTATTTTGAAGCAATGGATAATGGGGAAACACAATTTTGGGCCACAGTGTAATTTTTCAAAATTGTGTACA
>JAULKM010000007.1:5122146-5177153 GCA_032355605.1 Rubia tinctorum
GTTTTGACTCGTGGCCTTCAATCTTCTACCATCCTTGCGAATGGCCTTCAATACAATACTCCATAGTAGTTACGAGCAATCTATAAACTAATCTTACAAATAGGAATCTATATGCTCGTAAGGACAAAAAATCCATTAGACTCACCTAGGTTGCAAAATGAAGGAATTAGATAATAAAACCGAAAACGGTCATCTAAACTCCTTATGATGTAAACCTACCTAAATCTAGCTATCTTACCACAAAATGATTACAAAAGAGATGTTAAATGCTCCGGAAAACACATGCATTTGAGGTCAGATCAGCAATCAATATTTCTCATAATTGATCTTGCTTTAGATTAAGATAAATGGGAGTATGTGGCATCGGTGTTCAGTTTATATCCTATGTCTGGTGGTTCCCATTTATAAGCTCTAATGATTTCAATTTTGGGTTGCCCCTGTAATATGATTAATCCTTTCAGAACCACAGAATAACTATATGTATATATAACCTGGGGGTGTATAGTTAAAATATCTTCCGGCATTTTGTTCATTTCTAGAATCATACTTTTAGCCCTAACTTTTTTGTTATCATACAAAGATGAACACCTATTTGTCCATACTATCCAGCAGATTAAAGATGGTAAGATCTGAGTAATTTTTTTGTTTTCGAAAAGCCCATGTTTGACCAATACCAAGATAACATGTCGAATACCTGTTCAAAAGAATGGTCATTTATTTCAAGCAAGTGAGTAGTATGTTTCCAAAGATTTCAGTGACCTGGCATTTATTGAAAATATGATTCAGAGTTTCCTCATGGTTAAAACAAAGATTATATCTAGAAGCAACATTAATCCCTATAATTTGCAATTTATCATCCAATGGCAATAGCTTATTGATTAGTTTCCACATAAAAATTGTATTTTTTTGAGGTAGAATTGAGATCCATACCTTTTCCAATCCTTCCACTTGTTGTTTTTTGTTCCTAAGAAGTTCATAAGAATATTGGATAGAAAACATACATGTGGTAGATGGAGTCCACACCATATAATCTTGCTTATCAAAGAAAACAATGGGATGTTCTAGTTTTGACATAATAAGTGAACTATTCTAAGGGACTGCATCATGTGGTTTTTGTTTTCTGAAAATTCCTTAACTGACATATAAGGGCTAGGAGGGTCTGAGTTATGGTTCCAATTATCTATTAGTACTCATAGACCATACCAATTTGCAGTCCAAAAATTGCAATTGCCCCTACCTATGATGACTCTTGAATTCTCTACAGCTGTAGGACTAATTATGAGCATTATTTTCCATGGGTCTGAAGGACTAATTCTTTTCCATGTTGTAGGAGTAACTCTGACCATTCTTCTGAGCATTATTTTAACTTATTTTTTACCTTATACACTGTATTTGTTAAATTACATAGAAAATTTAGAAAAATTATATATTTTAATGTTTTCACATTAAAATACATATTATTACTTTTTTAACTTTTAAAATACAATATTTAAATTTTATAAAAAATTACAATATTTAATAATGTAAATGCCACCGTGGACTGTCCATAAACTTATTGAAATGTCGTGGACTATCCTTTCGTTTGATTTATGTGGGTCTATTGTCATCACCCATTAAAAAGATATTACATAGATTTGTCTTAAATTTTGTGCAAAAAATAATTCGGAACTTTAAAGTGAAACAGGAGAGGCATATAATAAAAGAGCAACTTTTTGGTTAAGTGGCACCCCCACATTTAACCATATCAGCTTTCATAAATTTTTGACAAGTGGCACTTAAAAAGCTTGCAATATCAAATCTAAAAAATTAATTGGAAATATAATATTTTTTAAAAATTAATCCCCGAGTTAATGTAGACCTCTTCTCCAAGATTTTCAACGCTCCTCCTATACTTCAATGATTTTTAATTGATAGTTAATTAATACTACACCATTTATGAGGATGCACATTATTATCAAGTGGATTGTTTTGTATTCTCAATATCCATTTATTATATTTTATAATATTTATTTTTAAATTTTATACATTTTCCTTTTTTGTTTATCTTTTTAAAACTATCAAACTTCATTTCAGGATAATAAGTGAATTATTTTCATCTACTTATTCCTTTTTTACAACTCTCTGTAATCAACTATTTCCACGCTACCAAGACTTGGAATATACCGTCTCACCCAAGTTTATCATGAGACTTGGGCCTTCTCTGAAATTTTAATAGGTATAGGAATTTAGTTACAAAAGTATATAAGACATATAAAAATACATAGAGTATGTCTTTTGTATAATCTTACCCTTATCGAACACAAAATCTGAAAAATTGAGAAAATTTTACCCCTCTCAGACAAAAAAACACTCTGACGCAATGTAGGCTTCAAAATTGCAATTTTAAACTGAAATTGAGAGGTTGAAATTGGATTTTACGGAGGCAGTTTCGAGAGGGGTGTTGGCGGTTTTGAGTTTCTAATTTGGTGAGCAAATGAAAATGAAAAGAAAACTGAATTATATGTCTTTTGTGGTCCGATATGGGTAAGATTTGTGACTTTTTGCTTTCTTCAAGTTTTTGGCTATTTTCTTGCTGATTCCGCCGTTTATCTTTGTAAATCCGGTTGTGCATGAGTTATTTTGGCCTTATATTATGTATTTTTTAATTTGTGCTTCATTATTTTGTAGATATGATGAAATCAAAGAAAGGTATTGCTAGTAAAGATGACTTGATTGTTGATGACGGTGTTCCTACCTCATCAGTTGTTAAAGGTTTTTTTTCTGTTTTTTTGTTGTTAGAGTTTTGTGTTGTTTTTCTTTGATTTTTCTGTTTTATTGTTGATTGATTTGATATGTTCTACGTTCTTATTGATGCAGCTCTGTTTTTTTGTTTGATGCTACTCTGTTTGCTGAATTTTTAGTTGTTTCTTTGTTTTATTGTATTTATGTTGTGGTTTCAGTGGTAAGAAACAGTGTATACCATATTAGTTAGCCTGTTCATGTGTTTAGTTTGCATGTTTTTGTATTTAATTCAGGTTTTGTTGTGGATCTGTTGTGGTTTAGTTTAGTCTCTGTTTAGTTTGCAAATTTATAGTTTGCATTGTCTTTTGGAAGCAACAAGGGGTTGTTTTAGTAGATTTGGACATGATTTGGTTAAAAAAATGCTGTATCAGTTTAATAAAATAGTTGAATTTGAGTTAGTTTATCTATTTATGTGATTAGTTTAGTTACTTTAGTTTTTTACTTAATATTAATATTTTTGTATTATGTTTCTGCGTGTACATTGTTATATTTGTATGTTTACTTTAGCCATTTCAATTTTTTATTCATGTGTTCATATGATTACTTTTTAATGTAGATGACATTATTAGTTTGAGGAAATCCAGTCAATTGTAATGTAAATTGACTATTACATATGATATGTATATTATTTGTTTGTAAGTTTTATATTTAAATGTTTTTCTTATAATTGATTGTGTAATTTTCAGATTCTAATGCTCCTCTTCTTAGGGGGAAAAAGAATTAGCAAAAAAACTACTACAATAGGTATTTAAATATGATGGAGTTTTATTTCATATTTTTGTCGATTTTTGATTAATTTCTTTATCTATTGCCGATAATTTCCTTTCTTTTTTTTATAACTGATATTGTTAAAAGATTGCGCAAAAGTGGTAGCAAATCTGGTGTGGATAAGCCAGATAGAGTTGTTGGATCAACTGGTAATGATTAAAATTTTAATTTTAATTTTTTGTTTTACTTTTACAATTTAGTGCTTTACCTTTGATATATAATCACTTTTGTTTTTTTATATTAGTTGGATGTGATCTGACTAGGGGTTAAGATAAGATTGGTAAATTTAATCTATTCTAGTCTCTTTTTATTTTACTTTTACTGTTTAGTGCTTTACCCTTGGTATTTAAATATTTGTTTTTCTATTGTAGTTGGATGTGATCTGAATGAGGGTCAAGATAACCTTGGTAAATTTAATCTATTCTGGTCTCTTTTTATTTTACTTTTACTATTTAGTGCTTTACCTTTGATATTTAATTTTTTTTGTTTTTATTATAGCTGGATGTGATCTGACTAGGGGTCAAGATAACTTTGGTAAATTTAATCTTTGTTTTTGTTTTTATTGATTTATTTTTGTTATTTAAATTATTTGATTGTATTATGTAGTTGTTACTGAGGCTGAAAGTGTTGTTAGTAATCCTCCACTTCTAGCTTCAACAAATATTACAGAATCAGGTTAGATTAATGCTTTTATAACTTATTATCATTTTGTTAGTTCATGTATGAAACTTATTAGTTGATTTTTTTTAATGATGTAGTTGTGGAGAAGTCTGTCATCAATGGTCCTTCACGTACCTTCAACAAATATTGAACGAAGTGGTTAGTATTAGGTGTTTCAACTTCTTCTTTTTTGAATTATTAGTTCAAATGTTTAGATTGTTAGTTCTGCTATTTAACTCATTAGTTAAGATTGGAGATTGCACTTTAAAATCTATATCAACTATTTTTATCATGTAGTTGTGGAGAATCCTGTGATCATTAGTCTTTCTGCCGCAACAAATATTGAACCTAGTGGTTAGTATTAGGAGTTTTAACTCTCTTTTTTGAGTTATTAGTTCATATTTATTTATTATGCTATTAAACTCATTAGTCTTTGTATTTGCATCAGAGGCTGGAAGATTCTGATGTTGATGGTAGTGCAAGAGATATTGAAAGAAATGCTGCAGTTGATGGTAATTTTTAATATATTAGTTATTGTGTGTGTATAATTACTTTATATTTATTTAGTATTAGTTAATATTTATAAATTTGTAGGCTCTACTGT
Organism: Rubia tinctorum; assembly: GCA_032355605.1. Classification (NCBI taxonomy): domain Eukaryota; kingdom Viridiplantae; phylum Streptophyta; class Magnoliopsida; order Gentianales; family Rubiaceae; genus Rubia; species Rubia tinctorum. Next base: position 5,126,960 of record JAULKM010000007.1, read on the forward strand.
TGTTGCTCAGGATCTCATAAGAGCTGGGATACAAGTTATCATTGAAGAATTGAGAAGTGAAACTTCTTCTGGAATTTATCAATTTCTCTACTTCTAATTTGTATTTTTGATTCAGTATTTAGATTTTTTTCTTCTATTTATGTTTTTTAGGTAAGAGTATTTATATAAAAAGGGGCTAGTAAGAAGGTTAAAGTTGTTCGAACTACACTTGTTGATGATGATTTTCTTGAGCATGATGATTTTGTTGATGAGTCTCCTTTAGTGGTGACTGCAAATTAAAAGGGAAAAGAAAAGTTTAATGAGGATGATAAATTGAAGAAAAAGTTTTATGAAGGGAATGGAAAGAAGGTGGATGTGAAGAAGGTGGATGTGAAGAAGCCTGCTGCGAAGAAGTCCGATGAAAAGAAGCCGGCTGCAAAGAAGTTAACAACAAAGGATCCCGCAGCAAAGAAGCCCGCTGAGAAGAAGTCTGATGATAAGAATCCCCCTAAGAAGAGCCATATTGTGAAGAAGCCATCCGAGAAGAAAATTAAGGATGTTGTTGGAGATGGAAGTGGGCCGCCTAAGAAATATTTTGTTGCCGGAAAACCCAAGCGAGAAGTTGGAGATGCTCTGAATGGACAAGAAGTTTCAGAACATGTGTCGACGAGAAATGTTCATGCTCATCGTTTAGCAAGGAATACCAATGAAGACACATAAATGATACGCTAGGATAAAAAAATTGTTGAAATTAAGCTTTCCAATGGTTCTAGGTATTTTATATTACTTTATGCATTTATGATTTTACTTTATGTGTGTAGACATTCATTTTGAATATTTTAGTTTTTAATTTTTGGCATAATAACTTGAATTATTTAGAATTTTACTAGTTTAGGTATTTTGTCATTTACTGTTGGTGTTTCTTTGTTTTGTTTCACTATACATTTTAATTGTTGACGTGTTAGTTTAAGTTTTTAGTTCCATTGTTCAATAACTTTTTGTGTATAGTTTTAGTATGAATAGTTCATGTACTTATTCATTTTATTTTTGTGTTTAACTGTTAAGTTTTATTATATATTAAGCTGTTGTTTTTTTACTTTATTATGATTTGGCTGTGTATTAATTAACCTTTCTGTTTTTAATTACTGTATGTTTACTTTATTCTTTTATTCTCTTAGTTTTGGTATTTATGTGCACAGTTTGTATATTTACTAACTTACTGTATAATGTTTTTTAAGGATTTTAAATAAATTTATGTCTGGAAAACAACAAGTAAAGGCCACATATCTCTGCTCTAATATCACTGATTTGTAGAAGGCTGATGTTGAGGCGATTGGTTTTGGAATTCTATTAAAGCTAAGATTGGAGATCACACTTCCAGCGGGAATAGTGTCATAGTTAGTCAGTAATTTTAATCCTTCTACTTGGATTTATATTCCAGTGTGGTGTGATTCTTTGCAGTATCCTGCATGCGATTATTCGATGTGTTCATTGCAATAAAATGGCTAGTTTCCATTCACATTGTGGAGAAGGTTTCATGTTTTTCATTTACATACCATAAAATAGATTGTGAAATTGTAATGCTTGGCTTGAAAGATTTTTTAGGATAAATGTTGGACTTGGATTTGTATTCCGTTGTATTTTAATATTTTTGATACCATGCTTGTCGATGTTTTAAAGGCATGATGTGGTTCTCAATGATTTGGAGTGTTATGAATTGCTAACTTATGATTGGTTTGGACCTTTGAAGTGTTTTATTGGTTTGTGGAACTAGATTTCTTATTTGAATGGATTTAATTTCTAGTCCACTTTTTCTCCTATTAACCCTCACTTCGTTTTGTGATCCTTGCAGATGCCTCCAAAGGGAATTAAAAAACTGTTGCGGCCAAGAGAAAGAGGTGTGTTGCACCCAGAAAAAATGATGAACAAATCAAGTCAGCCACACCCTTCATTCCCCTAGCCATACAATTTGAGGAACCCGGTGAGGACAACGAAGCAGTGTCGTCATCAGCAGATGAGGAGCCTCCAACCAAGAAGGGCCCTAAGAAGAAGGTCGGGATAGATGATGTGTCCAAGGCGAGGGGGGAAGCATGGCAAAGCCTTCGACAAATTTATATTGGATCTTGGTGCAAAGAGCGGGGTACAACCACTTGCCAATTGGTGATGCTAAAAAAGGAGAGGGATCCGGTGTCGGTACATGTCAATCTATCTGACATGGTCCGCATGAAGAATCAAACCACGTTGACCGCATATTGTAAGTATGCATTCTGGCGGCGAATCAAGTTTGAGACACACAGACATTGGAGTAATGTACCCGATGACACTAGGGAGCAGGCTGGAAGGACATCATGGTAAGTTTATTTCATTATAGAGATTATATTATTTCAATTATTAGTATTATGTAAATTTATTTATACATATGTTCATATAAACTAACGCCACATATTTTGTAAATTCAAATGCAGACAAGCTTCTAGTTTGAGCATAAAATGACCCCTTCCCCACTTCAAAAATTGAAGGATTTTGTGTACGTCGCTGTCGGCAAGGCCCACTGGAACTGGAAATCAAAATTTGTGAAAAAATACATCAAGTGGGTGGAAGACGACACAAATAAAAAGAAGACAAAACCATGGGAGGAGTACAAATGAACGGAGGAAGAGGAGTGGTACAGATTCAACAAAATAAGGACGACACTCAAATTTAGGGTAACATGTTTATGTCCATTCATGTTTTCACATATAAATTTCATTATAAGTTACTTATATAGGTTTCAAAATTCTAACTGATTTTTTATATTGATAGAAAATTAGTGCAACGGCTAGCGACCAATCGAAGAGAAAGGTTTATACACATCGGACTGGAAGGAGCGGTCACAGGGTCACTCGGGAAAGAACAATTGATAAAAAGAAGGAAGAAGAGAGAGATAAACTAGCTGCCCAGGGATGGACAAAGGAGGAAATTGAGCAGGAGATTAAGAACATGGACTTCACTGTGGATAGATCATTGGTCTACCTCGAGTCCACCAAGGTGGCAGATAAGACCACATACAGTGACTCGAAGGACAGAGTCGTCGTTGAGGATATTGTAAGTATTTTCATATAATTTGTCATTTTAAAGTATATATTCTAGATAACAATGTTTAAAGGTTAATTTAATTTTTAATTTTGATTTTAATATTTTACAACTAATCACATATACAGATGAATGAGGAGGCTTCTAGGGGAACATTGGTCCTGGAACCCGAGGAAGACATCATGATAAAGGCAACTGGAAAAAGGATCACCCAGGGAGGTATAGGGGTACTCAGACTAAGCTCCCAAAAGATGTTGTCGTACCCCATCTTTACCAAAGCTGGAACAAATGCGGTAGCAACTCGTCCCCTTACCCAGCAATAAAAAAGAAGCAACCTGCAGACCAACAGGTGGTGAAGACGATGGTGGCATACCTTGACCAGCTTATCAAGGGGATGACAGCAGCTTGAGGGGTCTAAATACTGGCAGGGCTCGATGATCCCAAGATATTCATTGAAAAGGCATTGGGCCAAGTCACTACGACACTGACCAAATCCGAGGGTGATCCAAGCGATGAAGACGGTGAGGGATTGCAAGTTCATTTTATTTCTATCATCCCTAGTATTTTTAAAAACATATTATTATATGTTTTCTGACAAATATACTGTTGTTCTACAATGCATGATAGAATGGGGAGAAAGTTTCATTGTTTGTGAAGAAACTAAACGGGTCCAGGGTCATCGTGGCGAAGGGATTTCTTTAAAAAAAAATACCACAGCCATACATCAGCAAGTTGAGTTGTTTGTGTTCAAGTTTTTGACCCCGTATTCCATGCCAGATCTGGATTGCCCTCTGCTAACCATATATTCATTGATGTAGGGGAGGCTGTTGGACATGTCATTGACTCGCCCGTGGCTCTGATCAACCAGGATTTTGATATCCCAAATAAGTTGGAGAAGGAGTTGCCTGTCAATGATTTCTCCTAAAAGTAATGGGAATTCCTAGAGATTCCCAAGGACGAGGTATTTTAATTACATTTTTATGCACAAAATTTAATTTTATAAAATTATAAGTGTTGAAATGTTAATAGAGAAATTACATTGTTTCCTTGTCACATGTTACAGCCTGTCAATACTTTGTCGACCCAGCCATCCGATTCGAAAACCAATTACAAGCTGGGCAAACAATATTCGGAGGTGCCAACCAAGCAGCTGAAATGTTTAATTCCATGAAACCACGTTAATATTCTATTTGGACAACTTTCATATACTTAAAACATATTTTTAACTGGCCAAATGCAGATTGTAAACCGACACAAATTAACTGAGTATCCAATGATGACAGAGTTCATCAACATTCAATGAGGTGCCAACTAAAATGAATGCTTGCGGGAAGGTTATGAGTTTCACATAGTTTACTGTATCCACATTTGCTGAAACACACAAATGTGGACTTGACATCGAGAAAATGTTGGAATTTTGATGAAAGCTCAGAAATTTTCTTGGCATGACATGGATCTCGAACTCCCAGCTAGATTTGTGGATAGAGTATTTTTCAAATTCATCAATTTCCTTTTTGGTCACATAGAATAGTGATGACATGAACTAAGTTGTACGCTAACGAGAACTCGTGGAGTAAAGTGGAGGGCACGGACAAGGGAAGAATCCAATTTTGTGGCACAAACACTAGGAGAAATGACACCGGTCATGAGGAGAATGACATAAAAAAAACTGGCTTTCCTTCATCTGGAAAACTGTGGTTGCATCGGACACCGACATTTATGTGGTGCCCTACCTTAGGAAGTGAGACACATTACATTAATGTTTGCATACTATAGTAAAATTCACCTTAGATGTTAATTTATTAAATGCTAACACAGTTCCCATTGGTTCCTCATCCTCCTTTGTCCTGGTACGAACAATGTCTTCATATTGGACACACTCATCGGCGGAATAAAGTCTGACGATTACGTCGGTTCTCAAGTTCTTTCTAGGTATTAATATCAGTTAAAGTATACTTCATTCTTGCCATTGAATTTTCTAAGTTCATTTCGTAAATATAATTTCCCCAGGCTTGCACATCAATATGATAGGGAGAATAGGAAGAATGAACCCTCAGCCAATTTCAGTTGGAAGGTAACAAACATCGACGTAAGTATTCACCATAAAATTTTACACATACACTATAGTTTGGTTTGATGTTTACACTGATTATGCATTATGTATTTTGGTATTGTATCTTAGCACCCAGGACAAGGAGGTAGCTAGGAGTGTGGCTACTATGTCATGCTATTCCTGGAGGAGCTGGCTATGAAGATGACTTCGAGTAATCCACTTGACGTAAACATAAAAAATCTGAACAAATAACAACAGTTTTCCCTTCTCTTCCAGTAACCCCTCCTACTAACTAACATTTAATCGAACTGAATCGCAGATTTTTTCAGAAGACCAAGGGCATTACCAGACCTACAAACTTCAAGGGGTGGCGAACAGATGGTGTGAGGCATGGCTTACTAATTTTGCAAAACATGCTAGAAATGATCCAGGAGACTTTAATTGAGTGTTATATTTGGTTGATTGATGGGAAAAAGTGTATTAACATGGATATTTCCTTATTTATTTTATTTTATCATTTTTGGAATCATCTTTTAGTCAATAGAAAATTTAAAATTTCTTGTACAGTTCCGTGGGATTAAATATAATCATTTTCTCTGTGGTTGATGTGCCCAAATTCAAAAATTAACCTGCTCAATTTTTTGGAACATCTAGCACCGGTCATTTCATAATGTTAGTAATAATTCATCAAACACTGTACATTGATTTGATATTGGTTCTACTAATAATTTTATACTAGTGCTAAAAAACATACTACTGACTAGAATTTCCGGTGCTAAAAATATCTAAGCACTGGAACAAAAAATGAAACCGGTGCTAAGAAATGATCACCGACATTGATTTGGTGTACCAGTATGGATTTGTATATGCTGATGTATCTTTGGACACCGGTATTGTTTTGATTAAGCACTGGTATATGTTGTACTGTTTCCCAATAATTTGATCTGAATGTACTCTTTTTGAACACCGGTATTTTTTAACACCATTTCTCTTCCTATCGGTGCATAATTTCTAGCATTGGTATGGTATACTGGTACTCATAACTCTCCAAATTTTCACCGGGTTATTTAGACACCGGTATAACATGCGACAAAATACCGGTGCCATTGTCATATTCAACTAGTACCTATGAGGGGGTGGTTCCCAGTAGTGTACATTTTAGTCATATGTCGATTGGGCTATGGGATGGTAGGGTTGGTGTACTAGCAGAGCGATATTGGTGCTTGCTGGTATGCCTTCCCTACTAGATGAGGATGATAATGCCCCATCCGGGGAGGGGGTGGGCGCTTTTCAGAAAAACATAGAATGATTGGAAGACCATTCTTTTGACTTCTCTCCATGGGACCTTTTGGCCTCACTAGCATACAACTAGGGACTTATTTGAAATTTGTATTTTTTTTGCAGGGAAAGGTTAGCAGTTTGGGGAGATAATTCTTGCTTCAATCCTTAGTTTTTTTATGGAAGTTTAAGATTAATAAATATTTTACTGGTCAAGCGACTAGGCCTTTTTGTTGTACTGTCTTTTAATTGAAAATATGGCTCTATTTACTGAAAGTTTTTTTAAATCTTATTTTTCTTATAGTGCTTAATGTAAGGTTGTTTTGGTTATGAGGGCTATCAAGTCATGTTTTATTGACAGTTCAAAGGGGTTTTACTTCTCGTGGGAGCCCGTCCGTCCTGTATTACTTTGTCGATTTGCATTTTAATCGCATGATTTAGCTGATGCAAGCGTCGTTTTTGCAAGTTTCACTAGATTGATATCTAACATTCCTAGTTCCATGGCAAAGCGATTTTAGGGACTACATCTTCTGGGGGGAATTATCATTATAATTTGATATATGCATTGTTCCATACACAAGGAAGCTAAGTGCCGTGTGGAAGCGTACCTTTTTCACTGGTTTGTCTGGGCGTGTCGAGCTTGCGAGTGTGTGGATGCACCATTAGTTAAATCTTCTTTAGCCTATTAGGCTAGTTACTTGCTTGTGCTAGGTGTTGTTGTGCCATGTCTAAAATATTCCTGTAGTATTGTTGAGCCAAATTGTGTCTGTCGGTTTCATCGCATGTTAAGTTCATTATTCGTGTGTTTTCAAATTGAACAATGACTCTGGTATGGGCTCTAACTTCTCCCAAGGACCATCAATACTTTGAAAGAAAAAAATATTGATCCCCGTAGATGGCACCACTGTTGCAGGAGACTCCTTCCAAGGAATGATAGCTTCCAGGATCGAGCTGACAAGTGTTGCCTCTTTGTACACCTGTAAGAAGAGTCCACGGGGTTGGTCCCCTCCAATACTCTAATCAGTATGGTTGTCTTATTGTATTCTAATTGGGAAGAGCTTCTTACCTTCATCTGGTGTTTTCTATCTCTTTTTATTGGGTCTTTGGTCATGTGGTCGTAACTCGCATGATATCTTCACCTTTGCTAGATTCTTGCCTAGCAAGGGCATCATGGTTAGTGGTGCTCTTGCAACCTTTCCGGGATCTGTTACTTGTCGGTGAAGTGACGTGGGTTAGTCCATAAGTGGATAGTGAAATGGTTTTGGGTAACTGGTTTCTATACTTGGGTTTTGTAAGTCTTATATATACCATATGGTATCATACTTATGAGAGAAAAACAATACAAACAGTCACATCATAAGTGCTTAGCTTTATGATAAGTACTTGGACCCATAATCGTGCAATTAGTTGTTGATATATGTATATCTTTCCATGTAAATCCGATGTATGTGTCCTCAGATGGCAAGTCAATCACGAATTTTTGTATGTACTTGTCTCTAGAGTAGATTTGGTGCTCATGGAAAATTTTCTTGATAAAACATGTCCATTTTGCTCAGGAGAGTAGGATGGCATTGGTAGGTAGAGATGAGCGACACAATATTGTGGCAGAGTTGATGGTGGAAGAAATCAAAGAGTTAGGGTAGCCAAATAAACAAGACTATTTATGTCATCTGGTTTTTTTTGTTCGAGAATAATGGCACATGGGTTAAATTATAAACTCCAACACCGGTCAAATGTTATGCTATCACTTTTGAAAAACTTATAAATTGGTCAAAGGTTATATATTCGCGTTTAAAAAAACTGGAGGTCTTATTTTTCGCCCAGAATAAATCATTCAAGTTACCAAAGATAATCATGTCATTTATATTACCTCTCTTCTTGAAATTTTCAAGTCAACATTGTTCAAGGGTCAAAGGGGTTAAGTAATTCAAGAAAATGTCGGTCAAAGGTTATATGACCACTTTAAGCAAACTCAAGATTAGATCGGCACATGGACAAAAATTGAGGGTCATATCTGCTAATATATATATGTATGTGTATATATATATATGCATATATAAGGGTTCAGGTGAGTACAAACTACAAGAAACAACACATTTGACTTTGCGCTTTTTATCTCAGTTAATTTTTTCCAAGTAAAAAGTTATTTTACCTCGGGAAAAAACAAGGTAAATGAAAAATAAAGTAAATGTTGTTACCGAATGGCATGCGATGTCACATATGTTGATTTATGAGAATGTATGACTTCACATATTATGTCATTTTTACCGACATATGATGTGATGGATGACCGGCGTCGGTATTATGTTATGCTCTATAAAATTTTAGATTTTTAACTTGTTTGAAAATGATTGAATTTGGTCTACAAAAGTAATTTTCAATGGGTTTTAAAATAAGTGTAGAAAACAGTTTTGAATGGTATAGTTGAAAGTGGTTTTAAAATCACGCTTAGATCGAATTGAACATATAGTCAATTACTGTTGAAATATGGTAATTAAATTATTAAAAATTTAGTAACCATACAAATATCGTTAAAAACATAGATTCGAATATAAATGTTTTTGTTCCAAAAAAACGTAGATTGTAATAAAATCAAGAATATCTGATTATGATATACTTGAAGACAATGGGCCATGCAGCATCTATGAGGTCGAAAACAATGTGTCCCCAATGTATAGGTTGTTGCCGACAAGGAAGTTAACAGTACCTTTTGGTGATAAGGCTTTGGTATTCCTGTTCTCAGGTAACACTTTAGCACAATTGGGGTCTTGACATTTGGTAGGAGTGCTACCATGTTTCTCGGGATGTATTGAATCACAAACAACAAAAATACAGTTACTATAAATATACATGATATTAACAACAAATAATATTAATTGAAAATCAAATAATTACATGCATTTAGCTAGCTAGCTAAGTCGTAGCAAAGAAGGGTTAGTCCCAAAATTTTGTTGCTTCAGAATGTAGCTGAATCTGGGGTTATTTAGGAGCCATCGTATAGCATTCAAGGTTTAACACGAAAGGCTCTGGGTGGTGTTTCTTTGTGTAGTGAACTTTAGAAAAACTATTAATTATTATATGTCATCAATTGTGAACATATATAATTAACCACATAAAATAAATGTAGCGTATATATATAGATGTATATGTATGTAAAATAAGTTGCTGAATTGGAAAAAGGGGGCGATTGGAGGCTCTTTCGCCAGAAATTACTCCTGGATTTTTTAAGAAAATAATTTGGTCAAACAAATGAGTGCAACGTTGGCCATGCATCGCTTATATACGTTGATCTCAAACAGTGTCATGACTGACTTCTAAGCGCGGCGTCGCACACATGTCGTTTAGACCAAACATGGCTACCGACAGAAAACTAAGTTCGTATTTAAAATTTTAAAGCAAACAAAATGATTGCAAGTGCATACATGTGGTATTCAGTCGCTAAGACCAATATATCAACTGACACACGTTCGACATATCATTCAAAAATATTTTCCAGCATAATAATGAATAAGCGACGTCAATCGACCATCACATTACACGAATGTCAATCGATTGGCGATTGACGTTGCATTTAACCCTAACTTCTGCGACCAAAATCGCAGAAACCCCAGTTAAACTTATAATCCCCTAGAGTGATAAAAAAATTAGATTGGTCCCATGGAGACTTCCACAAGTTCTTCCAATTAACCTTTGTATGCTTATAAATAATCATCTACAATTTACACTAGACCACATACTAGTGCTTTTAAAATTTTGATGGGCGGAATTTTATTTTCTTTTTATTTCATATTAGAGGAGTACCATCGCTTTGCGGGATATTATTAATTAAAATATTAGAATGTATATTTTTTGTCTTATGTTTAAATTGAAAACAAAGTTTATTTAAAATTTTAAAGTTTAATCATCTAAGTAAAACTATATGAGTTATGAAGTGAAATAATTAATTTAGTTATATTCCTTTAATAATTAATTCATGATTGGTAAATAGAAAATGACACAAAATCGTCCAAAAACATACAAAACATAGTACCTAGGTTGACATATAAGGAAAGTTCACACTATAACTAATCCATAAGAACTAGAGAAACAAAAACATACCAAAAAACACATTAACACACCATAGATACAAACAAATTATTTAAAATAATACTAAAAGAAAGAAGTTGGAAGAATTGAAACGCCATACCTTTGAGAAGAGAAGAGAAGAGATGTAGGGGTGGTGGACTACTAGAATTCGAAAGGAACTTAAAAGTTAATGTTTGAACTGATTTTGAGGTGGGCTCCATATATATACACACACACACACACACGTTTTAGAACGACATTTTTAAACCCTTGTGAATTACACCTCGATATTTGCAACGTCGCATGGCCATCGGCCTAGTCGACAACTGATCAAACTATGCACGACGTCGGCTTACTTGAATATGAGCCTAATAATTTCAATCCACTAGCATAATAAATGAGCCTGCGTTTGACCAAAAGAAATAAAAGTCACTTTCACAACATTTAAAAGTATATTAGAACATACAAATCGACATTTAAAAATATTCAAGAAACATTATTAACACTAAGTTCGACCGAAATCGATTTTGGCGCAACTGGTGATTTTTATTTTATTTTTTGCACTTAGATTCCTTCAAGAAAGTGGGAGAAGTTGGAATGCAAAATTTATGATTCACCTATGTAATTCAAATTATCACGATCATGTTGTTTCGATTTGGGCATCAACGGTCAATGAAAAGGCCCAAAATCTTCATAGGCAGTATTTGAAGAAAGGTTTTGGAAATTACGCTATGGTCCAAACTTCCTTGAATGTAGCCTACATTTCAGAAATCTGCACCCAAACATGAGGACAAATATTTAATGAGGACATTATGCTTACTGTCGAAGAGGGACACAAGGGGAAGTAGTGCCTGGTCATTTTATTAGTATTCCATTAATACACTTATGATGGGAGTTATGAGAATAATAATGTCTACCACATAGAATCACATGGAATTACATATTCTTGGTTTTTCCCAAGCACCATATAATAGAAATTGTTTGCTTGGTGCTGTTAACCGGGGATATTGAAGTCATTTTGACTAATCTAAACTCAAATTGTCTAAAAATAACATACTAATATTATAATATATTATTGATTTTAATTCTTTACTTTATATAATCAATTATAACTTCTAAATATATATTTAAAACCATAATTATCTCATACTACATATATATATATCACTGAAAAAATCCAAATAAACACATAATCTGAAATAACAAAATGTTCAAAAAAAATTATACAATGATAGAGTACTTTTGATAGAAATATGTATACATATTATTTAGTTTCATATATGACAAAGTTTGTTATAAATTGTTTGTTTGGTATTTTCAACCGGGGATATTGAAGTCATTTGACTAAACTAAACCCAAGTTGTCTAAAAATAACATATTAATATTATAGTATGTTACTGATTTTAATTATTTACTATACATAATCAATCATAACTTGTTAAAATATATAACTTCTAAGATATATTTAAAACCATAAACATCTCATACTATATCTATATATATACACTAACCAAAATCCAAATAAACACATAATCTGAAATAACAAAATGATCAAAATTTTTTATACAATGGTAGAGTGTTTTTGATATAAATACGTATACATATTATTTATTTATTATATATGAAAAAAATCTTATTTTAGATCGACTAACTGTTAAATGATAACATTTTATAATTAGTGAGACTAATTATGTCATTTGATATTTACTTTTATTTATTGGAATGAGATACACATATTTATGATAAAAAATTAAAATGAATCTCAACATATAAATAATTGATTTTTAAAAAGTTTGAATGAAATGTTATAAAAATAATCAGTTTTTATTGTATTCAATATTTAATAATTTCTAACTAAAATAATTATTTCACTTCATAACTCATATAGTTTTACTTAAATGACTAAAATTTTAAATAAATTTTATTTTCAATTTACACGTAAAATGTACATTCTAATATAGTGGTTCATAAACACAAATATATTTACGTGGGCTATATATCAATTGGCTCATGGGCTCATGGTCAAGCAAACGGGCTTCAAGCATAAAAAGGACATTTTAGCATATCGTACGGTACCAATTCGGTAATTCCCTTCAAATCCCCGCCTTAAAATGGAAAATAAAATAAAATACGCGGCTCCTGGATGCTTCCATCAATCCGTTTATAAATCAGTTGGAGGTTTCAATTTTTCTCGTACCTAAAGAGGAAAAAAAAACCCGCTTGTCCGTCGTCTTCCTCTCTCTTCCGTTCTCACAGGTATCATTCCTCGATCAATTTTCCCCTGTATTTTTTTTGAATTTCTTTAGTGTAATTCGTCGCTAATTTGTTCGTAATTTGATTCCTAGGTTCATTAATTTGGGTGATCTTTTTCGCCGGATTCGAACGAGAATGAGTCATATCCTCCCTACGTATGTTTGCAATTTGCGATCTTAGGGTTTCTCTAATTCAATGTTTAGCTAAATTTCACAAATTCAGTGTATTTGCCATGAAAATCCGGCTTCGGACATTAGCATAGTCCTGAAGAACTGGTTAATCGTTTGTTTTTTGCTCCTATATTATCATGAATCAGAATCAGTTTTGGATTTTGAAATCCTTAACCGTGAAGCTCACGGGGTAGCCAGAGGGACCGAGACCGCGAAAGGGCTCAGGCTAGGGCTGGCCAGAAGACCAAGCAGCCCCGAGGCGATGGCTTGACCCCCGAACAAAGGCGCGAAAGGTATAGCCGTGTAACAGCTTTGATTTGTCTGAATTGGATTTGAAATTGGAATCATTAACTTTGGTTTTTCGGAATTGGTAGGGATGCAAAGGCTCTTCAGGAGAAGGCGGCGAGGAAAGCTGCGCAAGCTGGAGGGAATAGCCTCAACCCTGGAGCTGACAACGGCGGTGCCAAGAAGAAGTAACAGACTGTTCTTAATGAGTTATGATTGAAATAGTTAGTGTTGATATCGAATTGGGAATGTTGTAAAACTGGATTGGATTGATGTTGTTGGATTCCGGATTTATGAAGTTTGTGCCTTTCTTGTCTCTTTTGTGTTGTGGATTTAAGTTTTACTGCGTAATTGTATTTCATCATATGGTTACAACTTGCATCAGGAGCTGGGTTGAGGGAAAATAGACAGATTCATGGTATTTTTCCCAGTTGATTTTATCATATTCAAGCCTAAATGTAGATCTTGATCGCAGGTGATCAAGATCCAATCGTCGTCAAACTTGTACTTGATTTTTAACCTCTCAACCTGTAATTCAAACCTTTTTTTCAATCCGCGGCGCAGCTCTTCAATCCCTGAGCTGCTGCTCAGAGGAAACATTACAATGTCGTCTTCATATGTTGCCTTGCCAATCATGTCATAACAGTTACCACCATTTGTACTTGGGGCGACAGAATCTGCAGCAACCACTCTCTCTGCTGCATTGTCACTTGTTTGGGATTGTGGCACCTCTGTCTTTGCTGAATTTTTACGAGTATGCAATTTTTGGAGCCTTGGATTCGATTGGACATGTCTCACTCTATTTCTCTTGTGCCATGGCCACCTCTTGATACCAAGCTCTCTGCATCTGCGTTTCAGAGTAGATCGACTAACTGCAAAATGAGAATGGGAAATCAGAACACTTTGATGTTTAGTTGCAAATTTAAAGTTGGCCCCAGTTGTCCTGAATTAGTGTATATGCTTGTGCAGAAGCTGAATACCTCCAAGATCTTTTGCAGCAGCATCAATAATGCTGCCAAAATATGGTTGTAGTACTTCAAAAGTGATGTGATCTTCAGCCAATTTTGCGATAACTTTCCTGGAAGCATCACCGGTTGTGTCTTTTTCATTGGGATGTTTATTCGGAATATCCAAATTGATGTGAATTTCAGCCATTGTTGCGATAACTTCCCCGGAAGTATCATCAGTTGTGCCTTTTTGATTGGGATGTTGTTCAGGTACATCCAAACTGGTGTGAACTTCTGCCAATGTTGCGATAACTTCCCCAGAAGTATCATCAGTAGTGTCTTTTTCATTGGGATGTTGTTTTGGTACATCCAAACAGATGTGATCTTCAGCAATTGTTGCTATAATTTCCCTGGAAGAATCAGCTATATCTTGTGCATTGGCATCTTGTTCCAGCTCATCCAAATTGAAGCGATCTACAGCCATTGCTGTAGTGATCTCTTGTGCATTGGGATCATTATGTAGAGCAGGAACAGACATTTCAACATTTACACTAATTCTTCGATTAATGTGGAAGTAATCAAATTTCTTACTATCTGAGCGAAGCAATGTAACCTGGAATTCCTCGTCTTGTTTCAATCCCGCAGCAGCAAAAAGCTTCGAAAATTCCTGCGCCACTGTGAACAGTAGTGACTTTAAGATAGCTTCTGAGTTTCCATTGCCTTGGGATGGACAAAAGATTTCCAAGAACAAATCATCAAGCATTGGATGAACACACACCAGGGGAATAACAAAACAAGCAGTGAGACCAGCAGAGCGTGCCATATGAGCGAAAGGGTTGTCAGAGAGACTTAACTGGCTCATATCTCCAAAAAAACAAGGTTTGTATTGTGAATATGCTCTTCCCACCAAACCTTCCCCACTCCTTACAAAAGAGGTCCCATGTATAGTTCTAAAATTTTCAAACTCTGATGAACACTTGAGATTCTGACTGCAGAGTCTCATGTCGCAGAACAACTTGTCAGAGAATGAATTCTGATCAGGATCATCACACATGCAAGGAACCCAGACCTGAATTAGAGGTAGCTGGTGGGTTTCCTCCACAACCTTCAGGACTTCTATGAAGTCAGCCCGTGGATAACGTGTGAATCTACGAATCTGGAATGAAAATAGAAACAAACACCACGACTACATTTAAGTTTCAGATACTAACTACACTCAAATGGGAAAAGCAAATGTGGCAATTAGAAACACAACAGAGGGGAGTACATTTTCACGAGAATGTTAGTGTTACACATCGGTGGTTGATAGAGTTACCACTCAGTATATAAGATCATGGTCACCCCTACATAGTAGGATCGATTTTATGATAGGAGTCAATGATTCTAATATGGTATCATAATATGGTATCAGAACCCAAGATTGGTCCATGACCCATTTTATGGTGGGTGAAAAATGGGTAAACCCGCGGGTTTCAGCCCATATAGTGACTCATATGAGTTTATATACCAACACATATATTAATCCATATGGGTTTATATACAACTCATATGGGTAAATCTGCAGTTTTCAACCCATATGGGTATACCCGTGGTCAACCCACAAAACTCCCGGCCGACTCATATTGTTTGAATACTCATTTAACTCATTACTCATTTTACCCATACTCATCCGAGTTTTAAAATAGATAACTCGCTTGACCTGCGGGTTATGGATCCATATTGCCACCCCTAAGGACCCATGATCTAATAGAGAATACGTAAAAAGGTACTTCATCCATCCCCGCTCAAACTGCACACCTACTATTTGACACTATTCTCTATCAAACTTTGAACTTGAGTAGATATATAAGAAATAATACTATCGTATGTGATATTGTTGGATTCGTCATAACAAGTTAACAAATAGTTTCTCAAAAGTAACTTTTTGTTTGCCGTTATTATACGTAGTTAAACATATTAACGGATAAACATGTTTCTTGATTAGAATGAAAAAGATACTGTGCAATTTGAGCTGGGGCGGAGGGATACAAAAGATTCGGAAAAAAAAAGACTTACTCCCTCCGTCCCAGCTAGATTTGCACTGCCATCATTATCACGCTGTTCAAGAAACATATTTGACCGTTAATATCTTTACCCATATAAAATAACGGCAAATTAAAAGTTGATATTTAGAAACTACTTGTTACGACGAATTGAACAATATCATATACGATATATTATTGTTCATAAATCTATTCAAATATGCAATCAAACTTTAATAGACAATAGCGTCCAAAAAATAGAAGTGCAAATAGAGATGGAACAGGGGGTACTACATACCTTGTCACATTTGTGAAAATGAGGAGTGGGGAACACAAGGTCCAGGTCCAATTGCTGCGCATAAGAAAAAGAAAATGACCACATTGCCAAGAAAGAAATCCTCAAGGAATATACATGATTATCAAATTCAATCAACATAGCTTCACATACTTGAGCCGCGCTGTAGACTGGATACTCATGTCTATAAAAACTGTAGTCATTCAATGAAAAGCATTCAAGAACTCCAACACAGTGCTGAGTTGCACCAGATTCAAAAAGTGGCAGAGCGAAATAGCTAACAATGCCGCAGTCTAAAGCACAGTCTCTAGTGGGAAACTCCTCTGTGGAGTAATGGATTATATTATGACAAACTTCACGGAGGCCGCGTTTAAAAACCCTTGCAGGAGGGCCATTTTGACCATACTGTTTCTCATTGCAGCTGTACCTACGCAGTCCATTGTACTGATCTCCAAGGCGAAATGGTTTCCCCGATAGCGTCAACCTTGTCTGCCCACTACTGGCTTTTATGGGTGCCCAAAACTGGAACAGAACTGGGCACTCGCGTAAAAGATTTAAGGATATCAGTAACAACGTCACTCTGTCCTGAATTGTTGGCAGTCTGCCTACTTAAGATGCAATAACAATTGACAAGGAAATGTTATTTTCTGGACTCACAATAAGCCAGGTGCATGGCCGGCTGGGGTTTGGTAATCTAATCTAATCTAATCTAATCTGAAATTAACTTAACTAATCATTAAAATCATTTTAATTTGAAGTCATCTATAATAGAATTAATAACTTTTGAATTGAATATGATATGAACTATGAAGTGATCCATAATATGAACTTAGGTAAGCATTCTGTAAACCTGACGTGTTAGAGATAAGAGTTCTTGTAACATACTAAAAATTAAAGACACGAGATTTTTGTTAAATTAAGCAACCTTTTAAGTTTGCTTTGAAAAATCCTTTGGAAAGTGAACTATTGATTATCTTGCAGTGCCATTAACAAGAAAATACAAAGGTAATCAATAATCAAACATCTGTGATGTTTTAAGCTTTACTTACTTGGAACTATTGACTCGTCTTCTTTGGTCTTGTGCCGGAAGACTTTCATGGCTTCCAAACCCTTGACGAACCCAAGAAAGTCTTCTGCGGACAAGCCACTGCATATCCCAGCCGCAGACATCTGATTCAGAAAATCACCGATTGAACAAATTCCCAAGTTCGCTCCCTTGAAGATTTCAGGTGAGTCAGACAGGGGACGCTGGGTCAAAAATGGCTCCGAGTCCCAGACAACATATTTCCCCATCTAAGCTCGATCTGTTGTTTTTCTCTAATTTTGTTTGGACTTTCATCTCGCTCCTACTTTTTATAGGGAAGTTTTCTGGTGGGGCTTCGCAGCAACACGCGACTTCGCAAAAGCCAACGACTCGGTAGTTCGAACAAGTTCATGTGGTTCACTTTTCCACGGTTCAAAATGGTTTAAAATGGTTCAATAATTGATGATCAAAAAGGAAAATCACAGGTTCAACTGAGTGTTTTTTTAGTTGGTTTCCTAAGATATGGTTTGTCCTTAAATTTATGGACAGACAAGGTTCTGTTTGCAAATTACGAGAACAATATCAAATTCGCAAATCTGGGTTATAACATCATAAATGGGTCAGCAAAACCAAAACCTTGAAACCCTCGCCTGACCATTTTCTTCCTTCTTCTTCTCCAAATTACAGCTCTTCAAATTTTTGATTTCTCTGTTTCTTCTTATCCGAATTACAGCAAAGCGATTTCTCTGCTTCTCTGATATCCAACGACGACGACTCATGGCTTCCGACGAAATTGAGGAAGAAATTGACGAACTACAAAGAGATCTATTGCTAGATGAGATTGAAGCCAATCAAATTTCAACAGCAATTGAATTGGATCATGCTGAAGAAAACACGATCAAAACAACCGAGATTCATATCCAAACAAATGAAATTCAGTTGCAAGAAACTGAAATTTTACCTAATTCCATTGAAGGTATGAATTTCTTTCATCGGATTGAAATTATATTATTGAATTGCAATCGATGTGAATATAACTGTTTTTGAAACTTCTGGATACAAAAATTCGAAACATGTATGAACATGTGCAAACATTAGCACAATAAACTACATGTTGCTGAAAATTTTCGTATAGCTTATGCATTTATTAACTTAAAACATGCATAGTTCACAATAAAACTTGCATTAGATTAAAATGAATAAAACACAGAGAATACATCTATCAATTCCAATTTTTGACAAATTTGTGCATTGTTCAGCTTATAACATGTACTACATACACTAAATTTTGCATATGTTACATTAAAAATAGTATTTATTAATGTGCTCATAAAAGAGCATCTATAATTTTCTAATTCTAAGTAACTTCTTGTAGATTTTGCATAAATCACATTAGAACATGAATGTCCTACATTATAAATTGCATTCATTATTGATACAAGAGCGGATTTTTCAAATTTAAATGAAATAGATTCTAGTGAAAATCTTACTGGCGTACAAACAAAAATTTTGGAAGCAATACATGCTTTATATAAGAAGTATGCAAATGCTATTGGTTTCAGTTACATGAAAGATTGTCAACGTCTAAACAGCAAAAAACATATTCGCGAAAAGTGCTACAAGTGCTCTTGTGGAGGCCAACCGAAAAGATTAAAAACTAGCATTATCAGTTCTGTTCCTTGTGTGGATAATGAAAGTCATTTTGCAAAAAAGAAGAAGAGGAAAAGCAAGGATCTAATTACAAAAACAAGATGCCTAGCTGAAATTAGTGCCAAGATTAAGCGAGATTATTACATGGTGGTTCACCACATCACGGAACACAACCCTGAGTTAACAAGACCAGCCTGGCAGTATCTCAGTAGGAGTGAACGGAGGATTACATAAGACAAAGGCAAGACCATTACATCAATGGAACAAGTAGGTTTAAGACCTACTGTAGGATACAAATACATGGATTTTGAAGTTGGTGGAAAAGAAAATCTAGAGCATTCGATGAAAAGCCACCTCAACTTTGTGAGTCAATTTCGAATGAAGGAAATCGAAAGTGGAAATGCTTAGAAAGTTGTTGATACACTCTTGAAAATAAATGACAAAGACAAAGATTTCTTTTTCAAAGTAAAATTAAACGAAGAGACAAAACTATCAACAATGTTTTGGAGAGATTAAATGATGTTGGGGGACTACGAACTCTATGGGGATGTCCCCATATTTGACACTACATACAGAACAAACAAGTATAACTTGATTTGTGCGAAAATAGTTGGAATCAACAATCATTGGAACATAACAATGTTTGCTTGTGCTTTTATTGCAAATGAGTTGGCTAATACTTTTGTGTGACTTCTTAACACTTTCAAGATGTCAATGGAAGGGAAGGAACCTGTGACAATATTCACAGATCAAGATCTTGCAATGGGCAAAGCAATAAATAAGGTATGTTATAGTTTATGAAAATTTGTTACTTACACATTTGAACATTGAATATGGTCTGTTAGAAACTGCAACTGTTACCTTACAATATGTATCAAATAGCTTATAAACATTACTAGCTACTTTAAAATACAGGTATCCTAAAAATGTTGCAGCTTCAGAAAGTTTTTACTTACAGGTCTAAAAACAGAATATGAAATGTTAGAAATTGCACTTGTTAGCTTACAGTATGTATAATTTATGTTATATAACAAATTAGTTACTTGAAAATTCATGTATTAATAAACTTTCATTTCAGGGTACAAATTTCAGGTCTTCAAAAACACAAAACACAGGTTGTGCTTATGGCACATAAAACAAAATACAATCCAACATTATGAAAATTTGAAGAACGATGAATCGTTTAAAAACACTTTAGACTATTGTATGAAATGATGTGGTGATCCAGCTGAATTTGAAGAGAAATGGAACTCAATGATTGCCAACTACAAGCTGGAAAATAACACATGGTTTCAACGGCTATACGGTATTCATAAGAAATGAAGCACAACATTCAACAAAGATATCTTCTTTGCGGGAATTCTATCATCACAAAGGAGCGAAAGTACCAACCACGCCCTATGCTTCAGTGCAAACAAAACTACACTCACTCACTTTTCTTTGAGGTCTTCAACAAAACAATCAAAAAGTGGATGAGAGATTAAGCAGACAAGGAAAATACATGTGTAAAAGCAAAAGCAAATTTTGAGGGGAAAACATGTATGTTTACATTCAGATTATTTTATGCCAATAAGTATTAATTTGCCCAGAACCTGAAACTATTAACCTAATATATGCATTTGTTTCTCAACTACTAGACCTGTACATGTTTGGTTAAACATGCTGCAAATGTTTACACACTTGCATTGTAAAAATAATTCAAAAGGAAATTTTCTCTAGTAATGACAACTAAAGTCAAGGAAGTGTTCTCAGAACCACCGTTGAGGAAATATGAAGGTATCCTAGAACAAGATTAATCTAAATATGAGACATTCGAGTACAAAAAAGAAAATGGACTAGTTGAAGTAAAATGTAAATGCTTTGAAGTGTTAGGTATGCTATGCTTCCACATTCTTAGAGTATTGCACCTCAACTCTATCACTGAATCCCAGAGAAGTACATTCTCAAAAGATGGGGAAAAGGGCTAACACAGAAATATGGGACAAGGTTCTTGGGCAAGGAAAATAACAATCAGAAAACATCGATGGTGTAGTTTCATGGCAGAATCATATGTCCAGCAAATGCTACAATCTAGTCCTGAAAAGCGAAAGAAACTCATAAGCTAGAAGAAATCTTGAAGAAATGTTTGATACGTGTTCAGCAAAAATAGAAGAATGGTTGGCTTCAAAAACAAATGCCATTGAAGAATCAGTCACAAGTAGCCAGTGCACCTCTATAATAACAAGTGCACCTAAGGTACTTGATCCAGCCCTAGTGAAAACAAAAGGAAGAGGAAAAAGGCTGAAGTCAATCTTGGAAAAGAAAAAATCAAGGAAGAAAGCAACTGAATTTGGCACAAAAACACTAGATGTAAAGACACAGTAAAAGTAGGATTATTTAAGATACGTGTTGCATTTATTTACCTATATACTGTATTTATTTTTTCATTAACTTAAAAGATTGTATATACTAAATATCGTAAATAACATATTGTATTTGTTAGCTTACAACTATAACTTATTAACTTATGACTTGCATTTGTTTTGCTTGCCCAAAAATCAACATTGTTAAGCGACTTGCATTTGTTTCACATAATTTTAGTGATATGAAATCATTGAATACATATAGAATTACTTGGCTTACAACTATAATTTATTAACCTATCAATTGCATTTGTTTTCCTATAAGCACAACAAATCATGACAATGAACCACGTAACATAACTAAAATGAAACAAAGTATTAAAAAACATACAAATAGTACTTCTTAACATTCAACATGCATTGGTTTCATACAACCTTCAACCATAAAAATCCTAAAACATTGTTTCAAAGTCACTTAATCTATCAGCCATAAAACAATCAGTCTCAAAATAAGCTAATTACAAATCATCCAAAAACAATTCAAAGACATCAACATCAAAGCTACAGATCGTCAAGTCCATCAATCCCAAAGGAGAATGGAGGAATCGTGGAATGGGTTTTCCTCATTAATTATTCAACCACCCTATCAACCAACTCATGTGTCTTCATGTCTTCCAAAACTTCTTGTGTGGTCATGACATGCTCAAGATCTTCATTTGCGCCTTTTTAGTGTGGTTGTGGTTGTAGTTGCACAATGAGACTAGCATTTCCTTTCTCAAGATTATGCACCAAAAACTGCGTAATAACCTCCATGTCTCGTTTGAAAACGAGACAGAACCTATGGACAGGCAAAGAAAAATGCACAAAAATTAGTCCAACAAACAATCAGAAAATGTAAAAAAAAAATTGAACTAAAAACTGTATTACTCCCTCCGTTCCTCTGTTTCTGTCTTACCACCAAAAAATGTGATTTTTCTAAAGTCATCAAAATAGTATAAAAATAGTTTATGAACAAAACATTATTTCATTTTTTACATTCAAAATTTTGCCAAAAATGGAAGTAAGGCAATAATATAGAGACACCAAATAAGGCAGGTAGGACACAAATAGGGGGACGGAGAGAGTATTTTAATTAAAATTGTCATAAGTTTAAAAAACAACATGCACCTAGTTTTAAATAAGAATCAGAAAGACAAAAAATATGACAAAAAGACTTACATTACTGGCAGTTTTATCAATAGCCTCATTGGTCATCTGACTACTTGGAATGCAATATGAAATGATTCTTGTCTCCTGAGCAAGGTCATCAGAACCAATAGTTGGAATACGAAACCTCTCAGAACCAACATTCGCAGTACGAATTCACTCAGATTCTTGGCTCCTACTTTTCTCTTTGAGCCTGCCATAATTGTTCAAAGAATGCCAACCCTCAACCATAACTCCTTTATCATACCCCATCTTCTCAAGAATATGAACGCTCTTCAACAAAGATTTGTTTGACCAATGCATATAAAATGACAATCTAATAGGGTCTGACTGACCTCTAAAGGGAAACCTACAAATGTATGCCAACAATTGAACGAACACACAACCACTAACATATGACACATTTTTTTATACCAGATTTAAAACTATCAACACGCCCACATAAATGATCCAATACTAAACCACACCAATCAAGATGCTTAATAGTTCCAACATTTTCTAAAGCACCCACAAGCTTCATGTCTACCATAGTTCTCGTAGTCGGGACCAAGAAAGTACACGTCACATGCATAATAAAGTACCTTTTAAACTTATCACCACCATTACTCGGTTTTATCATTTCCTCAAAAAAAATGAGTGATATTTCCGTATTTATCAGCACCTAACTCAGCCCTCCATATATCCCTAATATCAACATCCTTAGACACACCCCTCATATTGTTCTTAACTAAACCCACAAGACATCTCGGAATCCTAGGAATACAAAATATATCTTACACATCATCCAAACTAATAATGTACCTGCAACTGGCTACTTCCTGAACACAACCCACAAGATCAAACCTATCAACCAACCAAAAAATTATTCCAATAGAGAGAGATGTTATGTCAAAGTGGAGAAATCCACCAAAGCCTATTTCTTTGACCTCATTCTTCTGCTCAGAATTGAGAGAGCTGATTACAGACTTTAGCTTCGAAGGACAGCAGCCACTAGAGAATTTTTTAGCAAACATAAAATACAAAATTGAATATGAAAATAGTAAGCATACGCAATTTCAAAAATTAATAATAAATTTAGGATGCTAATATATGAAAAACATAAGTCTAAATCTAATAAACAAAGATCAAATTTTATACAATAACCTACCAAACATGATATATTTACCTAGGACAACATGAATATTAACATATGCAACATTTAAGCAAATATATGCAATTTCTAAAATAACATTCTAGAGAATCAATTTTTTAAAAAGAACAGTTAGATAGGCATAAGTAACAAATAAACTATGAATATTAACATATGCAACATGTACAAAAATATATATAGTTTCTTATCAACATGTAAGAAAATAAAACTGGAGATATGCATAATATAAATTACAAGTAAACCATGAATATTAACAAATGCAACATTTTATGAAACAAATACATGTAATAATATATTAAAAGAAGACTGTAACAAAAAAACCTACGTGTTACTCTCCTCATCAACACGTTCAACAACATGCTTCTTCGGACGATTGCACTATTGTTTAGTAGGTTTTCCCTCAGCAACAACACTTTCCTCAACGGTAACCATTTTTCCAGAAGACGATGCTCCACCAACCATATTATCCACTTTCCTCTTCACACCAGATTTTTTCCCAACTTCAACATCCGGTTTCTTCGATTTCACCTTCAGTTTGTCACTGGACTTACAACCATCTTGGTTCTTTGTCTTCTTCACCAGTCCAGCAAGGAACTTACCAACTACTTCCTTCGACATTTTATTCTGTCCTACAAAAAAATAACCACATCAGGTACAACATCCTCCCTAACACATTCACACTTATTCCTATTTAAATCATCCAAAACACCAAAACATTGCTCAACGAACTCATCAACTTCAGCATCACCTATTTCAGAATCACCTTCTTCTAAAACTTCTTTCTCCTCAACACCCTCAACAGCACTAGAACCACCAATTAAAACATCGGCCTCAACAGCACTGGAACCACCTTCAACACCAACTGAGCCTACACCAACCCCTTCAACAGACCCTTCAATAGCCGTAACAAATTCATCAGCAACTCTAACCCCTTCACCACCAACAGAAACATTTTCAATCATTGAACCCAAAACCTCATTAACAGCCTCTTTCACTACCCCAACTACCAAAGAACCCTCAACCTCACCAGTCACCTGGTCATCTAGTGAATCTCCACCCTCAACAATTTTAGAACCCTCACTCACCTCTAAACCACTAGTTTCAACATTCCTATCAACACCAACTGACTCTCTACTCATACGAACAACATCACTCAACAAAGTATCATAGTCAAAATCTTTAAAATCTTGAGTTGATCTTCACCGTCCTTCAACTTCTTTACAGTTTCTTTCAGCTTTCTTTTCTTTGCCTCCTTAGGAATAACAACAACTGGAACATGTGGAGTAGCAACACCACCTATTATGGCCAACTTACGTGTCAATGCAGCAACTACGTAGCAAATAAAAAACACAAATTGTGTAAGCACATACAAAAAAAACAGACATGATCACACAAATGAAATACAACATATAAAGAAAATAAAACATGTAGAAGCATAAGACTGCTGAATCTTCTTCAGCTCATTCTGAAGAGAAGACCCTTCATTCCTTTTCGATTTCCTGACCAATGACTTTACACCTAAACAACATTAACATATATAAGAATACAAAATAAATAAATAATTAAATGTAATACAATAAAAATTACAATCACCTTCTTCTCTTTCAGGTTCTATATTTTTAAAGATAGCTTCACCTCCTTCAAAAACAGCTAAAAAAATCATATACCACACAGTTAGAAACAGTATATGAATAACTTATTTATCATTTAACTAACATATGAAAAAATGTATAAAACTAACAGTCAATAAGCAATATACTCTGAGACACACACAGTATAACTAACGAGATATTGTCCAAAATGGTACACTTTAACTGAAATTCACAGTTTGGTACCCAAATTTTAAATTTGTCCTGAAAAGGTACCCGTTTTTCATTTATGTCTCAAAATGATACCATTTAGCAAAAATGGTACCAATTTGGATCAAAATTGTGTCATATTGGTACCCACTTTTAGTTAAAAGGTACTTTTGTGGGACATTTATGAAAAACGGGTACCTTTTAAGGACATTTCTATAAAATGGTAGCAAACTGTGAATTTCACTCAAAATTGGGTACCATTCTAAACATTTTTTTCTATAACTAACTAATGCATACAATATACTAACATATGCAACTTGCAATGAAATAAATACATGCTATCAAATCAGAAGAATAAAAGTACGAATAACAATTTCATAGTTTAAAAATAACACATGCACTACATAACTATACTAATGCACATTATAACAATCAATAACTATCAGACACTAAAAATCAAAACACAGACTAACTAACTAAGACATATGTTTTACTAACACATGCAACTTCTAAAACAACAAATGCATGTTATGAAACAGAGTAAAAAGCATGCATATCTACCTTATAAATAAAAAAGAATCATACAAAAAATCTTACTAAAAAAATTAACAACAATAAGACTGAAAAATGCACACATTTGCACACAACGAGTAATAAAACGTGCCAAACACCATATATTCAAAACAATGAACAAAAACAAACCAGGAGAAGGAGAAGGCTGGGATAACTTCTCTGCTTTCAGAGACAAGCCCGACTTCTTTCCCTTCGTGTTCTCATCACTGGCTTTAGGAGGAACACCTCTGCCATTTCGTTTTGGCCTACCCATAGCCTACATCAAATAAGCAACAAAATCAATTGAAAACAAAAAAACAAAGATGAAATCGGAACAAAGAACAATTATTAAACCCTAAAATAGTTAAAATGCAGAAGGAGCGATGAACTTACCGAAGTTGCTCAAAAGCTACAGACGAAAATGCCGAAATTGAAGTCGAAATCGGAATGGCGAAGAAAATGGAGGAAACGGCGAGGAAGTTGGCGAAGAGGTGACAAAAAACGAACAGAGTTTATCATAGGTTTAACCGAGTTTTTTTGGAAATAAAAGTTTTGACAGAGTGGTTGTTTTGGGTGGTGATTTTATATTAATCCTTCGTACTCCCTCCTCCATTCTTTAATGACTGATTCTATAAGTTTGACATACTTTTCTATTGTGGAAAATTTCTTTCAATTTCATTCACCCATTTTACACTTTATATTTTACTTTCCAATGAAGCGGATGAAGTACTTAGTTCACTCAAGAAAAGGGGAAAGGAATTAACACAGGAAATGATGGGAATATGAGAGGGAAAAATGAGTGGTTTCCCTTTTTGTTCGTTCAAATTATAAAACGAAATATAATCTCTCATACACCATATATTTGTTTGGTTCGATTGGGCAATAATGACGATGAATTGATACCATCAACAATCAACAGTTGATAACGGTACTTGATGTTGTCGGTGATCATAGTAGTGGTGGTCTCATTGGTAAATAAAATGGTGGTGGGGATGGTCATTGTCAGTGTCGATGGTGGCACCATTATTGCTAGTTATCGGTTTGTGGTGGTCAAGATTGGAGTTGGAGTAGTAGTGGTTGGCATCACAGTCGGTGATGATTGTCAAACTTTGGTGGTCGGTGAAGATTACCAAGCCTTGGTGGTCGGTGATGGTTATCGGCCTTGACAATCGGGGTGGTTAGCATCAATAGTTGGTGGTGGTGATCATAAGCGGTGGTGTTTATCGGCGGTAATAGTTTCCATTGACGACCGAGGTGGTGATGGGGAAAATTCACTTTAATTTTTCAAAATAATAAACACATAAGTTTTGTTGTTGTAAAGAAATTGTTTTAAGCTCACTCATTTTTAAAATCCTGAAATATGGTATCTTACATTGAAAAGATAACATGATCGACTTTTATACGAAATTACAGATTTCGCCCATTCTTTCGTAATATATTTCTAAAACGTGCCCAAATTATTATAAAATATTTTTCAATTGGTTTATTTATTGAACATAACACATTTTCACGAAGTTAATGGGCTAGTTTACAATTATTAATATTTTAAAATGGGTAAAATACATTTCGAACCCTAACTTTTAGCTGAAAATTCCAACATAATCGTGCAATCTCAGAAAGTGTCAATGTAACCCTAAATAATTACCAAATGAGTCAATCTAACCCTAATCGTTGGTCGAATTGTGTCGATATACCCAAATTTTCCAATTCTGACATTGACCAAATGAATTCATGCATGATTAAAAATTGAAATGACAAAAATACCTCTCGGGACAAAGTTGTTGTGACGTGGCTGCTTAGCCGTGCTCCGCCGTCAGAAACCTCGCCACACCACCAGCGAACTCAGTTTCTTTCTTCTTCAAAACTTGTCGCTGTGCCGTGCTCCACTGGTTAATCGTTTGTTTGTTGCTCTTATATTATCATGGATCGGAATCAGTTTTGGATTCTGGAATCCTAAACCATAAAGCTCACGGGGTGACCAGAGGGACCGAGACCGCGAAAGGGCTCAGCCTAGGGCTGGACAGAAGGCCAAGCAGCCCCGAGGCGATGGCTCGACCCCCGAACAAAGGCGCGAAAGGTATAGCCGTGTAATATCTTTGATTTGTCAGAATTGGAATCGAAATTGGAATCATTAACTTTGGTTCGTCGGAATTGGTAGGGATGCAAAGGCTCTTCAGGAGAAGGCGGCGAGGAAAGCTGCGCATGCGCAAGCTGGAGGGAATAGCGTTTATTCTGGAGCTGACAATGGCGGTGCCAAGAAGAAGTAACAGGCTGTTCTTAATGTTAATGAGCTATTGAACAAATTGAACAATTTCAAAGTAAAGATGAACATTCGGTTTTGGGAAAGGAAATCCAACCTGAAAATTTTTCTGCTCAATTTGCAAGGATTACATGTCTTTATATACAAAACAAGAATTAATCCAGCAGCTAACTAACTGCTAAACTTATTAACTAATCCAGCAGCTAACTAACTGCTAAACTTATTAACTAACTACCAAAACGGTTATAACCGTTTCTTCATTCCTTCAGCTATGATTGAAATATTTGTTAAAACTGGATTGGATTGATGTTGTTGGGTTCTGGATTTATCAAGTTTGTGCCTTCTCTTTTGTGTTGTGGATTTAAGTTTCACGATATAATTTTATTTGTATTTCATCATATGGTTACAACTTACATTAGGAGCTGGGTTGAAGGAAAATAGACAGATTCATTGTACTCTTCCCAGTTGATTTTATCATCTCCATCCCTAAATGTAGATCTTGGTCGCATGTGATCAAGATCCAATCTTCGTCGAACTTGTACTTGATTTTGAACCTTTCAGCCTGTAATTCAAGCCTTTGTTTCAATCCGCAGCGCAGCTCTTCAATCCCTGAGCTACTGCTCAGAGGAACCATTACTATGTCGCCTTCATATGTAGCCTTGCCAATCATGTCATAACTGTTGCGAATAATGTCGCAATTTGCACTTGGAGCTGCAGCCACTCTCTCTGCTGCATTGTCACTTGATTGGGATTGTGGCGCCTCTTTATCAGCTGAATGTTTACGAGTTTGCATTTCTTGGAGCCTTGGATTCGATTGGACATGTCTCACTTTGTTTCTCTTGTGCCATGGCCACCTCTTGATACCAAGTTCCCTGCATCTGCGTTTCAGAGTAGATCGACTGACTGCAGAAATCAGAACACTTCCTGTTTAGATATAAATGTAAAGTCGTGTATATACTTGTGCAGAAGATTACCTCCAAGATCTTTGGCAGCAGCATCAATAATGTTGCCAAAATATGGCTTCAGTACTTCGAAAGTGATTTGATCTTCAGCCACTGTTGCGATGGCTTCTCCAGAAGTATCTTCAGTTGTGTTTTTTTCATTGGGATGTTGGTTCGGTATATCCAAACTGATGTGATCTTCAGCCATTGTTGAGATGGCTTCCCCAGAAGTATCATCGGTTGTGTCTTTTTGACTGGGATGTTGTTTTGGTACATCCAAACTGATATGATCTTCATCAATTGTTGCTATAACTTCCCTGGAAGAATCAGCTCTATCTTGTGCATTGGTATCTTGTTCCAGCTCATCCAAATTGAAGCGATCTTCAGCCATTGCTGTAGTGACCTCTTGTGCATAGGGATCATCATGTAGAGCAGATACAGACATTTCAACATTTACTCTAACTCTTCGATTAATGTGGAAGTAATCAAATTTCTTACTATCCGAGCGAATCAATGTAACCTGGAATTCCTCGTCTTGTTTCAATCCCACGGCAGCAAAAAGCTTCGAAAATTCCTGCACCACTGTGAACAGTAGTGGCTTAAACACAGCCTCTGAATTTCCTTTAGTGCAGATGCGTTCAGGTGGAAGAAAGATCTCCAAGAACAAAGGATCAAGCCTGGGATGAACTAACCCCAAGGGAATAACAAAACAAGCAGCGAGACCAGCGGAGCGTGTCAAAAGAGCTAAAGGGTTGTCAGAGAGACTTAACTGACTCGTATATCTGAAAAAACAAGGGGATTTTTCTGAATATGCTCTTCCGACCGAACCTTCCCCACTCTTTACAAAAAAGGCCCCATGTTCGTTGAAATATTCAAATTGTGATAAACAATTGAGATTCTGACCGCAGAGTCTCATGTCGCAGAACAACTTGTCAGAGAATAAAGCCTGATCAAGATCATCACACATGCAAGGAACCCAGACCTGAATGAGAGGTAGCTGGTGGGCTTCCACCACAACCTCCAGAACTTTTATAATGTCACCCCGTGGATAAAGTGCGAGTCCACGGATCTGGAAGGAAAATAGAGACAAACAACATGACTACATTTAGATATCAGTTAAAGAAAGATACCATCTATACTCGAAACCAATCGATGAAACAAATAATGTGGAAATCGTAGCGATTATTCCCTCGAGTGTCATCATCCGTCTCACTAAGAGTGACACATTCCAAACCTAGCAAGAATTAAAGCACCATCATGCATTCATTTTATATTCGAATCTCTTTCTTCACACATCAGCGCTTGCATAAACTCGAATGGGAAAAGCAAATGTGACAGTTGGTAACACGAGAATATGTAAAAAGGTACAAAAGATTCGGGAAAAAAAAAAACGTCGACTTACCTTGTCACATTTGTGAAAATGAGGACTGGGGAATACAAGGTCAATGTTCGATCCCTGCTGCCCAAAAGAAAAGGCAAATGAACAAATTGCCAAGAAAGAAATACTCGAGTAATATATAATTATCAAATTCATTCAACATACCTTAGCCACACATTCGACTATAATCTTATGCTCATATAAACTAGAGCATTCCAGTGAAAAGCATTCAAGAACTCCAACACAGTGCTGAGTTGCACCAGATTCAAAAAGTGGCAGAGCGAAATAGCTAATGATGCCGCAGTCTATAGCGCAGTCTCTAGTGGGAAACTCCTCTGTGGAGTAATGGATTATATCATGACAAACTTCAGGGAGGCCGCGTTTAAAAACCCTAGCGGGAGGACCATTTTGACCATACTGTTCCTCATTCTCACGCTGAATGCAGATGTACCTACACAGTCCATTGTACAGGTCTCCAAGGCCAAATGGTTGCCCCGATAGCGTCAACTTTGTCTGCCCACTTCTGGCTTTTATGGGTGCCCAAAACTGGAACAGAACTGGGCACTGGCGTTTAGAATTTAAGGACATCAGTAACAACTTCACTCTGTCCTCAATTGTTGCCACTCTGCTTACTGAAGATGCAATGCCAATTGACATTAAGCCAGGTGCATGATCGGCTGGGGTTTTAATCTAATCTAAAATTAAATTAACTAATCTTAAAAATCACTAGATAATACCCACGCACATCAATTTAATTATAATTATATATAAACAAATAAACATATTTTCTAAGGCAAATTCTTGGGAAAACCCATCTTTCAATAGCTATATGGAATAATGGAAAGACGGGGTTGAATTGGAACTATAAAAAGGTAAAAACTTTTAGTTGCAATATAAAATTTTTATTATGCAACACGTACGAGTGATAAGTTTATGACCTGATTCATACAACCCAAAAATTTTATTTTGATTTCTTCAAATTTGCAGTTTAAATTTTGGTCTTTCCATAACTTATGAAAAAACCGTCTTTCAAGAGACTGACTCATTTTTTAATGGCAAGTCTTGGGAAAGACCGCATTTCCATAATTACAATAATAAAAGGTAAAATGTTTTAGTTGCAATATTAAAAATTTATTATGCAACGTGTAGTAACTATAAAGTTTATAACCCGATTCATGCAACCCGAAAATTTTATCTTCATTTCTTCTAATTTGCACTTTAAACCTTGATCTTTCCATGACTTATGGAAAGAGCATTTTTCAAGAGACGGACTCTTTTATAATATAACTTAATTATTGATAAAAGTGCTCGTCTCTTAAAAGACCATTTTTTCATAAATTATAAAAAAAATAATGTGTAAACTGCAAATAAGAAGATATAAAGATAAAATTTTCCAAACTTATTATAGAAAGTAATTGAGGAGTGTAATAGGTGTATATGGAATGATGTATATGGCTTTTTTAATGGGTTAAGGTAATGAAAATTTATTCGCTCAAAAAAAAAGATAAAATTTTCGTATTGCATTAATCGAGTTATAAATTTATAACCACTGCACGTTGCATAATAAATTTTTAATATTGCAAATGAAACCTTTTACCTTTATATTATTTTAAGTAAACCTTGTTTTTTCCATTAATCTATGGAAAAAAAGTTTTTCCCAAAACTTTGTCTTGATAAAATATTTATAAATGTCACTTTAGTAAAACAACGTTATCATTATCAACATTATATGCAATGCGGATTCCATATAACATAAAAAAAATGATCAAAATTTTGAAGATTTGATTGTAATAGTGTGTCATTGCAAAATGTTTAAATTATAATGATAAAAAAAGACCCCTCCTATTATAACACAAAATTTGGGTTAAATTATATATAATTAGACTTATATAGGTCTACGAGTTGGGTCTGGGTAGGATTTGAGTCTTAATATTTTAGACCCTAACCCGGATCCAGACCCGTATCTAAATATTAGACTCATACATGGATCCAAACCCGGCAGATTTAAATTTTTTGAATCAATACCTGATCCAATGGATCTAAACCCTATGAGTCTAAGTCGGGTCTGATCATCCATAAATGTCAATAATAAAGTAATAAAGAAACAGAGAAAGTACTTTACTTACTTGGAAGCATTGACTCGTCTTCTTTGGTCTTGTACCGAAGGACTTTGATGGCTTCCAAGTCCAAGCCCAAGAGGAAATCAACAACGTCTTCTGGGGACAAGCCACTGCATATCCCACCCGCAGACATCTGATTCAGAAAATCACCGAATGAACAAATTTCCAAGTTCGCTCCCTTGAAGATTTCAGGTGAGTCAGACAGGGGACGCTGGGTCAAAAATGGCTCCGAGTCCCATACAACGTGTTTCCCCATCAAAGCTTGATCTGCTCTTTTTCTCTAATTTTGTTTGAACTTTCATCTCGCTCCTACTTTTATAGTGGGGCTTCGCAGCAACACGCTACTTCGCAAAAGCCAACGATTCGGTAGTTCGAATAAGTTCAAGTGGTTCACTTTTCCACGGTTCAAAATGGTTCAAAATGGTTCAATAATAATCCCTAAAAAAAAGGAAGATGACAGGTCAAATGAGTTTTTTTTTTTTAAATAAAAGGTTTCACAGGGTGGTGGTTTTATCTTAAAGCGAATTGCATATATAATCCTACATAATTCATGAAAAATTTACAAATAATCCTGTGATAATTAAAAGTGTAAATATAACCCTAAATAGTTAATTCATGTGCAAATGTAATTTTTTCCGACAAGTTGAGGCCGGAATTAGATAAAAAAATCTATTTTACTACTCTGATTTTATTTTATTTTATAAAAAATGAAAATTAGTAAAGTTACTATTATACCTCTTTTCTTCTTCTGCGTTTCTGGGCCTTCTCTCCTTCTGCATTTCTGGGCCATTACCATCTTCTCCATCTCCGAAGAAGTCGAGCAGTATCTCCTTATCCTTCTCTTTCTATTCTCTCTTACTGATTCATCACTTTCCACCATTTTCTGCTTATAAACCTGCAATCACTTATCCCTTTTTTATGCGCTACACCTTCAAATAATTGGATCAGCGGATTGGCATCAAATCTTGTTTTCATGTCGAACCAAGTGAGCTTTTCGGTGGGGGCGAATACCACCCAAATTGATTCAATTGGAAACAAGTTTCTGGGTTTCTTTAGCGTGTTTTTCGATCTTGTTTTCGGTGGCATCAAGGTATTTTCGGGCCACCAAATTGCGTCGGGTCTGATTTACGGCAAGTGCGCAGCTGGATCTTACGACCTGAGATGGTGAAGCGGGTCAGGAGACAGCTAGGGTTCACACGGAAATGGCGCGCGGTGGAGGAAGAGATCCAAGATTGTGTTAGTGTTTTCCTTTCATAGAAATTGCTATGAATCCAGTTAATTTGTTCCTTGAAGTCACAGTTGCTTCTTTTGGAGAACCTACAATTGTTTTTGCTTGTATTGAGTTTCTACCTTGTCGATTTGTGGTGGTGGTGGAGGGCGGAGGAGCGCGGTGGAGGAAGTAGCACAGTGGTGGTGGAGTATATTAGGCGCAACAATGGGAGAGTAAACAACGCCAGAGAGATGGACAAAATTGTCCATTAAGTTTCAACATTTGGTCCAAGGACTTTTTTGTCATTTCAAATAAGGTCAACTGCCGGGAAATCAAGTCAACGCTAAAAATGTATATTTGCACTTTCTTTAAATAGTTAGAGTTATATTTGCACTAAAAATTATCTCAAGATTATATCTGCACTTTCTCAAATATGTAGGGTTATATTTGTATATTTCCCTTTATCTTATTCCTCTCTTCCGAATTAAGGTTTGGTACTCCCTCCTTCTTTTCAATGGATTTGACACATTTTCCTTTAATGACTGTTTCTGTAAGTTTGGCATACTCTTTTGTTGTGGCAAAATTCTTTCAATTTCATCCACTTATTTTATTTTTTACTTTCCAATGAAACAGATGAAGTACTTAGTTCACTCTAGAGAAGGGTGAAGGATTTAACAAAGGAAATGACAGGAATCCGAGTGGGAAAAAAGTGGTTTCCCTTTTTGTTTGGTTCAAATTATAAACCGAAATATATTTCTCTCTCATACACCATATATTTGTTTGTTTCAATTGGACAATAATGACGATGAATTGATACCATCAACAATCGACGGTCGATGACGGTACTTGATTATGTCGATGGTCAGGGTAGTGATGGTCGCATTAGCAAATGGAATAGTGGTTGAGACGGTCATTGTCAGTTTCGATGGTGGCGCCATTATTACTAGTTGGCGGGTTATGGTGGTCAAGATTGGAGTTGGAGTAGTAGTGGTTGGCATTGCAGTTGGTAATGATTGTCAGGCTTTAGTGGTGAGTGAAGATTGTCAAGCCTAGGTTATCAGCCTTGGCGATCGAAGTGATGAGAATCATCACCTACGTTCAATGTTTGTGGTGGTGAACATCAATAGTTGGTGGTGGTCATCATAAGCAGTGGTAACGGTTGCCATTGACGACCGTGTCACAAGTTCGAACTCATTTGAGTCTGTCTCTTGAAAGATGATATATTCATAAGTTATGAAAAAATCAAAGTTTAAATTGCAATTTAGAAAAATGAAGATAAAATTTTCAGGTTGTAGTAATCGGATCATAAACTTATAACTACAGGCGTTCCATAATAATTTTTTAATATTGCAACTAAAACGTTTTACCTTTAATTATTCTAGTATTTCCCAAAATTTTGTCTTTTCAAAATTCCTAAAATAAGATATCTTACATTAAAAAGATAACATGATAGTTTAGGTATCGTTTTTTTACGAAATTCCGTCCATACTTTTGAAATATTTTCTTAAATGTATCCAGATTATTATAAAATATTTTCAATTGATTTCTTTATTGGACATAACACGTTTTCACGAAGTTAATAGGCCAGTTTGCAGATTTTAAAATGGATAATATACATTTCTAACTCTAACTTTTATCTGAAAGTGTCAATACAACTCTGCAATTATTGAATGTGTCAAGCTAACCCTAATCGTTGGTTGAATTGTGCCAATTCCTAATTCCGACCAAATGAATTATGCATGACAAAAAATTTAAAATGACAAAAATACCCCTCGGGATAAAGGTGTTTTGACGTGGCTGCTCCTAATCTCTCTTCTTCAAAATCCCGCCGCCACCAGAAACCTCGCTACATCACCACCGAGCTCAGTTTCTTTCTTCTTCAAACTCTCCGCTGCCGCCGTGCTCCACTGGTTAATCGTTGTTTGTTGCTCTTATATTATCATGAACCAGAATTAGTTTTGGATTTTGGAATCCTTAACCGTAAAGCTCACGGGGTAGCCAGAGGGACAGAGACCGCGAAAGGGCTCAGGCTAGGGCTGGCCCGAAGGCCAAGCAGCCCCGAGACGATGGCTTGACCCCCGAACAATGGCGCGAAAGGTATAGCCGTGTAACAGCTTTGATTTGTCGGAATTGGAATCGAAATCGGAATCATTAACTTTGGTTTGTCGGAATTGGTAGGGATGCAAAGGCTATTCAGGAGAAGGCTGAAAGGAAAGCTGCGCAAGCTGGTGGGAATAGCCTTAACTCTGAAGCTGACAATGGCGGTCCCAAGAAGAAGTAATGGACTGTTGTTCATGAGCTATGATTGAAATAGTTGGTGTTGATATCGAATTGGGAATGCTGTAAAACTGGATTGGATTGATGTTGTTGGGTTCTGGATTTATTAAGTTTGTGCCTTTCTTGTCTCTGTGTTGTGGATTTAAGTTTCACGATATAATTGTATTTGTATTTCATCATATGGTTGCAACTTACATTAGGAGCTGGGTTGAGGGAAAATAAACAGATTCATTGTCCTCTTCCCAGTTGATTTTATCATCTCCATGCCTAAATGTAGGTCTCGATCGCAGGTGATCAAGATCCAATCGTCGTCGTCATGTGTTACCTTGCCAATCATGTCATAACTGTTGCAAATAAGGTTACCATTTGCACTTGGAGCTGCCGCTATCTCTGCTGCATTGTCACTTGATTGGGATTGTGGCGCCTCTTTATCCGCTGAATTTTTACGAGATTGCCTTGGATTCGATTGGACATGTCTCTCTTTGTTTCTCTTGTGCCATGGCCACCTCTTGATACCAAGTTCCCTGCATCTGCGTTTCAGAGTAGATCGACTAACTGCAAAATGAGAACGAGAAATCAGAACACTTTGATGTTCAGTTACAACTTAAAGTTGGCCCCAGTTGTCTTGAATTAGTGCATATACTTGTGCAGAAGCTAAATACCTCCAAGATCTTTTGCAGCAGGACAATAATGTTGCCAAAATATGGTTGTAGTACTTCAAAGGTGATCTGATCTTCAGTCATTGTTGCGATAACTTCCCTGGAAGTATCACCTGTTGTGTATTTTTCTTTGGGATGTTGGTTCAGTATATCCAAACTGATGTGATCTTCAGCCATTGTTGAGATAACTTCCCCAGAAGTATCATTAGTTGTCTTTTTCACTGAGATCGGTGGCGGAGCCACAGCTGGACAAGGTAGGGCAATTGCCCTACCTTTTTTTTCAAAAACAAATATTAATAATTTTTTAGTTAATTAATATATATTTTTTATTAGTGTTTTAGTTTATTTTTAATTTTAGACCCACTTTATTCCTCTAAATTTTAAAATTTCTCCAAATTTTAACACTGTTTTCAAAGACGGAATCATCAAATTAAATTGTGATTTACCAAAAAAAATTTCTGGCCCCGCCCCTGACTGAGATGTTGGTTCGGTACATCCAAACTGATGTGATCTTCGGCCATTGTTGCAATAACTTCCCTGGAAAAATCAGTTATATCTTGTGCATTGGTATGATGTTTCAGCACATCCAAATTAGAGTGATCTTCAGTCTTTTTGCTGCAATGACCTCTGTGCATTGGAATCATTATGAAGAGCAGGAACAGACATTTGAACTTCAAAACTTCTTCCTGGATAAATGTAGAAATAAGAAGTAATCGAAATTCTTGCTATCAGTGCAAGTCAATGTAACCAGGAATTCCTCGTCTTTTTTAATACCCCGCAGCAGCAGCAAGCTTCGAAAATCCCTGCGCCACTGTGAACATTAGTGACTTTAACATAGCTTCTGAATCTCCGTAAGTCCAGGCGGTGCCTTCAGGTGGAAGAAAGATCTCCAAATACAAATTATCAAGCCTGTGATGAACTGACTCTAAGGGAATAACAAAACAAGCAGCTAGACCGGCGAAACGTGCCATATGAGCGAAAGGGTTGTCAGAGAGACTTAACGGGCTCGTATCTCCGAAAAAACAAGGTTTGTAATCTGACTATGCTCTTCCCACCAAACCTTACAAAAAAAGTCCCATGTGTTAGAATAGAAGATTCTAGAGACTAGGCTAGGGTATAGATATTTACTTTTATACCATTTATGTACTCTATTTATTCTTTCAATAATCTAAACCCTATGTGTGGGAAATTTACTTTTACATGGTATCAGAGCCTGATCCAAACCTAAATTAATTTATTTTTTCACCACCTCCCTCCCTTTCTTCCCGATCAAATCAATCCCGGATTCCGGCCAGATTCCGGTAACTCCGGCCAAGTTCCGGCGCCGGCGAGTTCTCTCCGGCAAAATAAATTTTCAGATTCAGCGATTTTCTTCATTCCCGGCGAAGACAACCGGCGTCCTCCGGCGGGTTCCTGGTGTCTCTCCCTCGGTATAGTGACTCACTCGACCGCATCACCGGAAACTCATTCATCCGTATTGCTCCGGCGAAGTTCCGATCTCCTTGCCATCGCCACTCATTCTTCTTCTCCGATAAGCTCATTTGTGTGTGTGCTCTGGCTTTTTCGGCTGAAGACGGTCCACTCCAGAAGGCCCGTTCATTTTTATCGCAAGATTCACGCGCTCCGGCTGAAGAAGACGACCGGCGCGTACACGTGCAGAGCCGCCCTTTCGCGCGTGAAGACACGCGCCTCAGTTTTGGCTGTCATTCCCAGCGCGCGTGAAGCCACGCGCCCCACTATTGTCCATCCATCTCTGCGCGCGTGCTGACACGCGCTCAGCTTTACACCCGCGCATTGCGCGGCTTTGTACTGTGCGGAGCCTATTTTGTGACTATTTTGTTCGGTTTTTGTGTGGCAGATTCCTATACCAACCATGTCACTCTCCCACTCTTGCTTTATTGGTCGTTCTGCTTCTGATCAGTGGATTGTCGATTCCGGTGCAACATCTCACATGACTTCAAACCCTAGTCAGCTTAAAAAGGTACATCCTTATCGCGGCTCTCATTCTGTATCTGTGGGTAATGGTGAATCGCTACCCATTTCTCATATTGGTCAATGTGCTATTTCTGGCTTATCTTTACATGATGTTCTTGTAGTCCCTCAAATCACCAGAAGTTTACTATCTATTAGTAAACTTACTCGTGATTTGCCGGTTATTGTTATATTTGATGCCGATGCTTTTCTTATTAAGCATAAGCACACGGGAAAGATATTGGGCAAAGGCCATCATAGTTCCGGTCTCTATTTTCTTGAGACATGTGATTCCACTTTTTTCGGTGAACTACGCTCTGGAAAACTCCGAGCTTCTTTTGAGCAGTGGCATTCTCGTCTTGGTCACGTCTCATATGCCACTCTTCAGTTGCTGAATAAACAGGGTCATATCTCTGTCACTTCTATTTTGCCCGCACCTGTTAGTTGCTCTTCTTGTCAGATGGCCAAGAGCAAGCGTATGCCCTTTTCTACTAGTGACAAACGAGCGTCTGGCTTGTTAGATAAGGTACACTGTTATTTGTGGGGACCGACTCTAGTTTTATCACTAGAGGGTTACTCTTATTATGCTGCTTTTATCGATGACTTTTCACGATTCACATGGTTTCTCACATTGCGTCGGAAGTCCGATTTCTTTGATATTTTTCTCCAGTTCCAGAAATTTGTTGAGACTCAATTTTCAGCAAAGATTAAAATCTTTCAGACAAATAGAGGCACGGAATTTACTAATCATCGTTTGCAAGCTCACTTTGTATCTTGTGGCATTCATCATCAGATGTCCTCTCCTTACACACCTGCTCAGAATGGCCGAGCTGAGCGAAAGCACCGTCACATTATAGAGACTGGCCTTGCTATGTTATTTCATTTTTCCGTGCTCACATCTTATTGGGTGGATGCTTTCTCTTCAGCGGTTTATGTAATTAACTGTCTGCCTAGTTCCATTCTTGGTGGTAAGTCCCCTTTTGAGGTCACCTTTGGATCTACACCGAATTATTCTCTTTTTCACCCATATAGTTGTCGTGCGTATCCTTGTCTGCGTGATATTGTGCCAAATAAGTTTGCACCTCGTTCCATTCCGTGTGTTTTTATTGCCTCGTCACAAAGGGTTCAAATGTCTTGATACGGCTACTAGGCGCATTTATGTCTCACGTCATGTTCAATTTGATGAGACTTTCTTTCCTTATGTATCCTCTTCGTAGGACACCCGCTCCATCTCTCATTTGGAGTTTTCTTTATTTACGGAGCATTCAGCTGCATGGTCATTTCCACGTAACTTTCGTGTTGGATCGCCTTCTACTGAGTCACCTTGTACAATATGTTCTGATTCGGATGCTCCAGTATTACCTGCACCCACTTCTCCGCCCCCTGTGACTACTTCTTCGGCCTCGGTGCCCATAGCTCCAACCTCTGCATCATCAACCCAGGAACGTACCCCTCCTGCTCCAGATTCTCCTATCACTGATGTCTCTCCTGCGCCAGCTCCCGCTCGCACTCACCAGATGACCACCAGGACGATGGATGGTTCTCGACGTCCTTGGTCTTTCTCTGATTATGAAGTGTCCGGTTTTTTGGCGGTCATGGTAGCCCAGACCGAGCCTCTGGACTATCATGCGGCTCTTTGAGATCCTCGTTGGATTTCAACTATGGATGAGAAAATGGCTGCACTTCATCACCAGCATACTTGGGATTTGGTGCCTCACCCTCCGAACGTGAATGTCGTTGGGTCCAAATGGGTTTTCCGTATCAAGTATCGGTCTGATGGTAGTATTTATTACTACAAGGCTCAACTGGTAGCACATAGTTTCTCTCAGATTCCGGGATTCGATTTTGATCACACTTTCAGCCCCGTGGTCAAGGCGTCTACTGTTTGCACTGTTCTTTCCATTGCCACCATGCGCCAATGGCCTCTACATCAGTTAGATGTCAAAATGCTTTTCTTAATGGTGTGCTTGATGCTCCAGTCTATATGGCTCAACCGGTTGGTTACAAGAATGATGTGCATCCTGACTATGTCTGTTGTCTGTGGAAAGCTATTTATGGCTAGAAGCAGGCTCCCCGTGCTTGGTTCCAGCGGTTTAGCACTTACCTACGGCAGCTTGGTTTTCTTTGCAGTTCAGCAGACCCGTCCCTGTTTGTCTTTTCTTGAGGTCCTACTCTGTTGTATTTTTTAGTTTATGTGGACGATATTATCCTTATTGGAAATGACTCATCGGCCAGTCATCAGTTCATCACACGTGCTGATAAGGAGTTTTCCATTAAGGACTCGGGCTCTCTGCATTATATCCTCGGCTTGGAGGTGGCGTCTACTCAATTAGGTTTATTCTTGGGGCAGGCCAAGTATGCCCATGATATTCTTAGTCGAGCTGGGATGCTCGATGCTGCTACCGTCTCTACGTCATTTCTTCCACAATTCCGCTTCATAGTGGTGCCAGTGGGCAGTTTGCCAATCCCACTCTCTATCGATCCTTGGTTGGTGCTCTTCAGTACTTCACTATCACTCGCCCAGACATTGCTTTTGCAGTAAACTCAGTTAGTTAGTACCTTCAGGATCCTCAGGATTATCACTTTGCCGCAGTTACCCATATTCTTCGCTATATTCGTGGTACTTTGCACTATGGTCTGTCTTTTTGCCCGGATCAAACTTTTGAGGTGTTGGGCTACTCTGATGCAGATTGGGCGTATTGTCTCGGGACTCGTCATTCGACTTATGGGTATGCCTTCTTCAGGGTGGCAATCTTGTTTCCTGGAGTGCTAAGAAGTAACCTACGGTTTCTCGCTCCATCACTGAGTCTGAGTATCATGTCCTGGCTAATACTGCGGCGGAAGTTGTTTGGTTATCTCATCTACTACGTGATCTTCGATTCCCTCTCTCTGGTTCCCCACTTCTGCTCTGTGATAACAACAGTGCCATCTTTTTAGCTCAAAATCCTGTGGCGCACAAGTGGGCGAAACACATTGACATTGATTATCACTTTGTTCGTGAGTTAGTTTCTTCAGGAAAGCTTCATCTTCACCATGTTCCTACGCCACTTCAGCTTGCAGACATTTTAACAAAAGGATTGTCTTGTCCCTTGTTTGAAATTTTCAGGTCCAAGCTT
The DNA here is from genome assembly GCA_032355605.1 of Rubia tinctorum. Classification (NCBI taxonomy): domain Eukaryota; kingdom Viridiplantae; phylum Streptophyta; class Magnoliopsida; order Gentianales; family Rubiaceae; genus Rubia; species Rubia tinctorum. The sequence continues at coordinate 5,169,033 of JAULKM010000007.1, forward strand.
TGCGTCTCTGAGCATCCGACGCTTCGCTTGAGGGGGGTGTTAGAATACAAGATTCTAGAGACTAGGGTAGGGTTTAGATATTTACTTTTACACCCTTTATGTACTCTATTTATTCTCTCAATAATCTAAACTCTAGCTAAGGAGAAATTTACTTTTACACGAACAAAGCATATGAGAGAATTTCTTGAAACTGTTCTTCAGAAAATGGACTTCCCGGAATCATGGCTGCATATGATTATGCAATGTGTATGTATGGTTTCTTATGCGACTATGGTCAATGAATTTCAATCAGAAGAATTTTACTCTAAAAGAGGAATGAGGCAAGGTTGTCCTTCATCGCCTCATCTTTTTATCCTTTGTCAACAAGAATTGCCATCAGCCTTGGATGCTCCTTTAGTAGACGTTCAAAACATGGGATTTCTATATCTTGAAAGGGAGTCAGTATTTCACATTTGATGTATACTAATGATTGCCTAATCTTCATCCAAAATAATCAAAATAATACCAGAGCATTTGCACAGAGGTTGGATTTGTGTGTCAGATTTTCAAGCCAGAGAATCAATTTTAAGAAATCTTCATTCCTTTTCAGTCCGAATACAATTATCATGGTGTCAATCTTGGGCAAGGTATGCTTTGAATATTCATAGAATTGGATTGTCGGATAAATATCTGGGCACAAATATTGTTTCTACAACGAGGAAATCACAGTTGTTTGAAGGACTGATTATCAATTACAAAAGGAAGATTGACAAGTGGAAGGATGAAAGAATTTCTTCAAATGGCAGGATAACTTTGGCCAAGACATCACCTAAATCAGCGGCTAACTATATCATGTCCATCTACAAGTTACCAAAGGAGGTCTGTATAAAAATTGATGGAATCACAGGATAGTTTATATGGGGGGAGCATACAGGGAGTAGAAAGATTCATTGGCTAAGCCGGGAGAGGTTGTGTAGCTCTAAGCATGATTGAGGTATGGGAATGGGAGATTCAGAATAAATGAATCAATCTTTATTAGCAAAGCAGGCATGGAAAATAATGTCAAACAAGGACTGCTTGTTTCCAAGATTTATGATAGGAAAATACAAGATCTCAGACTTCTGGCAGGATAAAATTAGAGGGACTTATTCCATACACTGGGGTGCACAGCTTCTCAAAATGAATCTGAAATGCCAGGTTAAGGATGATACCAGATTAGACCATGTGATAATTGGATTCCTGGGATGTCTAGTCCACTACAGAATTCGCGGGCAACACACACATCTTGGACTGTCTCACATCTTATGGATGAAAGGAATGGGTGGCGATCTCATCTAGTTAGGACAATTTTCTAGAACCAGTGCCAACAAGAATTCTCAGGACCAGAATTCCAACAGTGAGGAGAAATGCTTTATCTAGTGAAGATAGGCTGGCATAGATGGCAACTCAATCAGGGGACTATAGTGTTACTGTTAAGAGTGGGTATGGGGAAGCTATCAAAGGTAAACAAATTCAAAGACCTCAGTCTTCTGCTCAATGGATGCTGATTCAGAGGCAATTATGGAAGAAGTTACGGAAAGACGTTAACCTGCCTGTCACATTTTAGATTTTAGTTTGGAAGACAGCCTATAGGGGAAAAGTTGATAAAGAGGGGGTGTTTAATGAATCCGGTGGGCAAAGTGTGTGATCTGGAATTGGTTTGTTCTCAGGCTGTGATATCACGAAAAAAGTGTGGAGAGCAAGCACTTTGGGTTTTGATTTTGAAAACACCTCAGGTTCTTTTGCATTGTGGCTCCAGCAGTAGATCATTCAAGCTCCTCAAATGCAAGATTTGCAGCTGACTTTTTGTATCATTGGGGAAATCTGGTCGTACATAAATAACATAGGATGGAGATGCAGACAAGTTGAACAAGACGAAGACCCAATTAGAATTTGGAATCAGGCGAACTTGCTGTTCTTGGGCTATTTGAGTTTTGATCACCCTCAGTTTCAGTTTCAAAGAGTACTGACAGAGTGTTTGGAAGACAATCAAGATTGAGATCAAGGTTTTGGAGATGAAATTGCTGGTGCAACTCACTGTGCCACAGATGCAGCTTGGGATAACTTTAGTGCACTATCACTTGGAGCGTGGACTGTTTCACAGAATTTACAGTTCCTATTTTCATCTTACAAGATACCGACAGCATCATCGGCGTTGTAGGCGGAGATTGAAGCAATTTTGGCTGCAATCCTGGATTTTAGAGACAGAGGAATCACATCCCTAGTCATTCACACAGACTCAGTTTTGGCGGTGCGATTTCTTTCAAGGCTGCATAAGCCGTTTTTGGAAGTTGAAAGTTCGGTACAAGATGTGCAGGAATCAGCAAGGGGTTTCAATGTGTTTTGTTTACGAAAGTATATACTCTCTCTAGTCATTTTATATTGTCCCCTGCTAAGATGACACAATTTTTTTGAAAATGTACGTAGAATTAGTGGTGAATATTGTATTGAGAGAAGAGAAAATAAGTTGAATGGATGAAAATAATATAGTATTTGCTATAAAGGGAAAGTGGCAATTAAAAAAGACCATCCTCAATTAGTAAATGTGCTAATATTAGAGAGAAAAAAGGGAGTACGTCAGCAGTACGGCTATAACGTCAATTAGCCAGAGATGTAATGAAATCTATTCCTTAAATAATAATAATAATAATAATAATAATAATTCGATAAGTCACTTTCCCATAAGTTTATTAGGCAAAGCTGAAGAAAGAAAACAACAACAAATCAAGTAAACCATGCATGGTTTCTCGCGTAATGACTAGAATGACATTTGGAAATAGAAAAGGGGAAACACACACTTAGTTTGTGACCTTTTCAAATGCATGATATTTTGGAGCTTCTCTATGGGTGGCCACCTCCAACCACTACGCCACCCCCAAATCCACCTCCATATCTCGAACCACCTCCAATGGCACCGCCTCCACCACCACCACCCCCTCTTTCTCCACCTCCTCCTCCTGGACCTCCACTGCCAACACCACCACCACCACCAAATCCACCTCCATGTGTCGAACCAGAACCACCTCAAATACCACCACCTCCTCCACCAACGCCATTTCCTCCACCACCAACACCACCACCAAATCCACCTCCGTGTCCGAAACCAGAACCACCACCAATGCCACCACCACCTCCTCTACCTCTACCTCCTACTATTCCCCCTCCAACACCACCACCAAATCCTCCTCCATGACCAGAACCTCCTCCAAGACTACAACCGCCTCCTCCTCCTCCACCGCCACCACCACCGCCTCCTCCACCTCCAACTCCACCAAATCCTCCACTAGCACCAAATCCCACACCACCCCCATGGCCTCCCCCAATTCCCCCACCTCCAAATCCTCCACCTCCACCTCCACCCAATGGAGGAACTAGGCCAGGTTTTGAGGAGGGGCGAAGTGGCGGGCCAGAGTTAAGCACCTGAGGAGGGGCGAATTTGAGTGGGGGGGAATGAACAATAATTGTATGATTACCCCTTCATTCACCGGATTTGGGGAGGGGGTGCCCCAGCTTGTCCCCCAATTCCGCCACTGCCTCCACCAATTACTCCAAGAAGTACTCTCGCCTTCAACTTACTCCAACCATCGCCGCCTTTCCTACCAAAACTATACACATCTTTCTCCACAACACCATCAGCAAGAGCCAATGCACTCAAATTCAAGACAATGCTTAAGAAAATAGTGGCCATGCAGAGCCAGTTTTGAGAAGAACGCAAAGTGATCAATGAAGTTATCACTAGTTTACTACTTAGCTCTCGTACTGATTACAAAGGCAGGGCCGGCCCTAAGATTTTAGGGACATGAGGCAAACTATTAAAAAAGGGCCTCACATAGAGGTGGGGCATCGGGTCGGGTTATTCGGTTTTCGGGTTATTCAGTTCGAGTTATTCGATTTAGCCTCTAAAAATGCCAAAACCATCCAATCCGAATACCCAAATAACCCGAATGAATCGAACCGAATTTGATAATCAGTTTCGGTTTGAATTCAGATCTAATCCAAATAAACCGAATAATTGAATTTCGGTTTCGGTTTGAATTTGGATCTAATCCAAATAAACCAAATAATTGGATTGTTTGGAAACGACCAAAAAAATAATAAGAGGGTAAAAATTTTAACTTATAAATAGTCATTTGAGATCCATTTGTTCAACGCCACATTTGTAAATGACCTTCAAACTGGGTCATGCTGATTTATGGCAGATGGGGTGGAGTGATACTTATTCATAAGTAATTTCTTCCTCCTAACTTCTACATGCTATCGATGTGAGACTTCCTTCTTCCTTCTTATAAGGCATGCTAACTTTTCCCGTGAAAAAATACTGCTACAATGAGGCAGTGATAGCAACCTTATGAAAAAATGAGGCCCCTTTTCAGAGAAAAAATTGGGGCTTGAGGCAAAGCCCTCACTTGCCTCGTGGTGAGGCCGCGCCTGATAATAAGAATGCACAAAAGTTGTGTTTTCAGAGTCAAATCGCATGTGAAGAACCACAACCTTTTCCAGATCAGTTGTCTTAAGCCTATTTCCAAATATAATATTAATATTTATATCACTCTCAACTTTCACTTTAGAAGCAGCTTATTAACAAAAATCAATCCGAATGAAGGGAAAAATATTAATTATATGAATTAATGAAAGAACCCCCAAATTAGCTACTCGATCTCGCAATGCGGAAAAGATTCTTTCAGCATAACAAACTAATTGCAAAACCTCCTAGATGAAAAAACTCATTTATTGATTTCAAAATCCGACCAATAACCGATCAAATTCATCTGGTCACCATTCTAGATTTCATTCAACCTCTAATACAGTTGCCACCTAAGACGAACAAGAAAGATCTCAAATCAACCACGCTGATACAAAGGGAAGAAGATATCGACAACATCATGTACATGATGTTGTTTTATCAGCTTTGGCTTCGTCTGTTCACGGTGAAGAAGCCTTATCCAAATCTTGAATCACATGAACCACCTTAAGTCAATCTATGAAAGGAAATAACATGTAAGAACAATTAAAAAATTCATAGTATAACTAATATATCTATACTAAATTATTTTTCATTATATCAGATATTTCTGTGGATGGCCCCGAACACAAATAATCATCACCAAGTGGATATAAATGTTAAAGGAAACAAAGGAAAATAACGGCAACCTAAATTAAACTACAACAATTCATAAATAATGGTAAATAGATGATTCTAATAGGTTAAAAGTTAGTACAACATTAACCATCTTTTAAAGACCAATCTTCTAGACAAAAGATCAACCATCATAAATCATAATACAAAGATATTGACCACCAAAACAAGTGCCATCTGCTTCACTGGTGGACTAACTGGATCAGTATCTTACAATTATATTAAACAAATATCATGTATGTTTAAAGTGTTGCAGTGAGTGATTTCTTTGTATACCAATATGTTGGACAATGAAATCACAGCTATAAGAGATCATATCAACCATAGTGCAAAGTGCAAAACAAATATTTTTGGTAGTTGGAAAAGAACATTACAAATCAGTACCTCCCCTCAAATCCATTGCTAATTTATTACTTCAGTTTGATGAATTTTCATGTCACTCTAACCTAATAATTGAGGATTTGTCTTACAATCTTTCACTCAACTACAAGACATAAACCAAAAGGCATGATATTTGTTCAAATGTGCAATTTTGGGATGTAAATTCCAAGGTAAGTTACCGCTATTAAGGGATCATCATCATCATCATTCTTATATTTGATAGCTTGATGTTTAGTAAAACAATGAATAGTATCGAAATGAGAAACTCAAATAGATACATGAGAAAAATGGCTCGGACAAAATGTCGAACAGCTAGAGTGCAGGACAAAGTTAACGCAATTCCAACCCAAAAATCTATATAATTAGTCTATATGTTGAGTAACGAATCAGATTGATTGAGAGTTGTGTTTCTAATGTATCAAACTTTAAAACATCATAAAATGAAAGTTCCCTTGAAATTCTTCAAACTTCAATCTAACACATTAAAGTTAAAAATTCATTTCAAGAACATAAAATAGGTTGGTAAATCAGTGGAAAATTAATGGGAAAACTTACTTCATATGCTTCATTGATATGTTAAACTAGACCCTGAAATTACCATTCCCACTGTACACATCTGGATAATACTAAACAAAACCAAAAAAATCTCAATCCTAGTTCAAAATATTTCTAACAAGAACGGGTTACAAACAAGTTGTCACGTCATGCCTTGCGGTGAAGCGGTGGTCTTGGTCATAAAAATCAACCCGGAGAGGAGAGAGATGAAGCGGCAACCGATGACGATGATGCAATGAATGAAAGAGCACAGAAAGCAGTGTGGAGTTTGGTAACCGGTCACCGGACTAAAATAGGTCGGGTGAAGCATTTGCACGCTTTCATTCTTTTAGAGATAAGACATTGTAATAGTTTAAAAATAATTATATACCATCTATTATAGTGGCAGGTTTGGCGGACCTCTACCAGTTTATTAATTTTTTTAAACGGTACAAATAAAGAGGGGGAAGTAATACCTTACATAAAAAAGGATAAAGCTCATCAACTTTTACATTGCATGATCTTAACTAAACTATAAACCTGAAGATCAACTAATCTGTAGAATAAATACAAGATACATTTTTGAGATCCTGTTCTAAAGTATCTAAAATATGGAAATGATTCAGCATCCAACTCAATCATCCTCTTGATTTTTGTTGGCAGACCTGCAAAAATATAATCAATGTTTACCTTTTGTGAGCTCGCTATTTTTGAAAGAGAATTTGCGATGCAATTAGTTTCTCTTGGAATGTGGTCGACGAAATACTGGAATTCTTCAATCTTCTTCCTGATGTCACGCATAACATTGTTGCATCTCCATGGAACCATGTATTGGCGATGAACCATTTTTACTAGCAGCATAGAATAGCTTTCTATTTACAGCTTTGTGATACCTTGTTGTTCAACAATTATCAGACCATGTAACAAAACTTATGCCTCTGCTTCAAGACTTGTTCAGTCACCTAAAAACTTAGCAATAGATCATCATACCTGCTCTAGAATGACCACTCATCGAGGATGATTAATCTATATTCAGTTTTAAAGACTCCATTGGTTGTTTCCGTGAAATATTTTTTGATTTTTGGGGATTTGTTTTAATTTTGATACACAGAAGTTTAGGAATGATTGTATTTAACTTTCAGACTGCCTATATTTTCATTTCCAAAAGAATATCATTTACCATGATTAGTATCTGCCTTTGAATTCTTTCCAAGTTAAATTTTTTCCTCATCATAATTAAAATTGTTCTTTGTACACCTGATAAACCAAACCACAAGGCATGGCAACACCCTTATCGTATTAGTAAACAATGCATGATAAAAATTATGATTCAGGTAGAAGAAGTATCTATACCGAAGAAAATATCAGTTGGGTGAAGATGTGAAAAAACAGATTCTATATTAATCCCCAGTTTTTGAATGAATTTGCAATTACTGAAATGTGATGTATTATCTCAGATTCAGATTTGCAAAAGCAACAAATAGATGGTAAATTGAAGGAAAAATCCTCTAAGATATATGACAAGGCTACAAGCCTATTCAGAATTCTCCAATTGTAATAAAAATGTATGTATATTTAATAAAAGAAAAAGATCTACAAATTTAGGGACAAATTTTTGAAGTTCAAGAGAATGTGAAAGCCCTGACACAAATTAAGATTGTATAATAAAATATCGAATAAAAATATTTATTATATAATGTGATGTAATTTAGATTATAAAAATTATTATAAATATTTTAGAATAATATAAAACTGTAAAATTTAAATTTATGTAACAAAATAAATAATATTAGCTAATGAATAAAAACAAAATAAAGAAGAAAGGTCATTCGGCCCTTTTAATTAAAATTTATTGGGCTTCAATTCTTTCAACCCAAGAACTAAATAAAAGAAAAGCAACAGAGCTAAGCCCTGGTTGCAAAACTAAATAAAAGAAAAGCATAATATTTTAGCAGTTTTTTAAAAAATTAAACCCATATTAATGGGAGGGATATTTATTAGGATCCCCAATCCTCACCAAAAGAATTGATATAGTTTTTACATGTAGTTTA
>JAULKM010000007.1:5190502-5200853 GCA_032355605.1 Rubia tinctorum
CCCCCCCCAATCCTGATAATTTGTTGGCCTGATGTGGACTAGTGTTGCTGCATGCAATAGAGCATGGCCCCAAGCTGACACTGGGAGTTTAGTTCTCAACAATATTGGCCGCGCAATTAATTGAAGACGTTTAATGAACGATTTGGATAGACTGTTTTGTGTATGAACATGAGCTACATGATGTTCAACATTAATCTTAATCGACATACAATAATCATTTAAATATTGGGATGTAAATTCACCAACATTATCAAGATGAATTGTCTTTATATTGTGATCAGAAAAATGCGCAGGTAATCGAATTATCTCAGCAAGTAATTTCAGGAACGCCAAATTGTGGGTGGATAATAAGCATACATGTGACCATCTCGTAGATGCGTTAATTAAGATCATGAAATATAGAAATGGTCCACATGGTGAGTTAATGAGACCACATATATCACCATGTATATGCGTTCCAAAAATCCAGGAGATTCGATACGGATTTTCCCGGGTGATGACCTTACAATTAACTTGCCTTGAGAACAGGCTGTACACAGGAGTTCACTAGATTGAAGAATATTTTTACTCTTCAAACTATGACTTTGTGAATTCTCTATTATTCTACGCATCATTATAGAACCGAGATGGCCTAACCGGTCATGCCAAATAGTAAATTCATCAACAAACTTCTCGTTTTTTGCGTATATTTCAATAGCACCAATAAATGTGCAATATAAACATGAGTATTAGAATGTAACTTTTCCAGTATCGTCTTCTTTCCAAAATTCGTACTTGTAATGTATAAGAATTCACAGTTACCTTCATTATTAGTCTCAATTAGATAAAGGAACATTTGAAAATAGGTAGACCAATTGGTTCAAAAGACAAAAATCCACATAAGCGAAAAGGAGCGAATAATGCAGATGGCAAAAATAAAGTGAAAATTCCTGAAGAATTTTCCGAAATTCCAAAAGAATCGTACGACATGACTGAAAGAGAACTCCCTGAAGAAGTTTAGGTACCCCATAATAACGATAATGAAGAGCTCTCGATTAGCTATGTCATATCGGGTGTAAAATGGAACCGATGCAAAATCGAGGTCAGCGATAAGTTTATTTATGCTGCAGCATGTGCCATAATGAATGATAGCGAGGATCATAAGCCAACATCCGTTGAGGAATGCATACGTAGAAATGATTGATCAAAATGGAAAGACGCAATACAACTAGAATTTGATTCCTTGGGGAAACAGAAAGTCTTTGGAAAAATATCACGCGCACCTAAAGATGTGCGGCATGTGGGTTATAAATGGTTCTTTGTGCGTAAGCAGAATAAGAATGATGAAATCATGTGTTATAAGGTATGACTTGTCGCACAAGGTTTTTCCCAGAGGCCGAGTATTGATTATAAGAAGACGTATTCTCCCATTGTGGATGTAACTACTTTTTATTATTTGCTTAATCTGGCAGCAAATGAATCCCTTGAAATGCGTTTAATGGATGTAGTGATTGCCTGTTTGTAATATGAAAATTCCAAAAGAATTAAAATTGCCAAAGACATGTAATTTTGGTTCTCGAGAGCTTTATTCGATCAAGTTAGGTCGATATTTACATGGACTGAAACAAACCGGGTGTATGTGGTATAATTTCCTTGGTGAATATCTACTAAAACAAGGCTATCAAAACGAGGAGCAACTCCTTCTATGGAGACACGAAGTTTTTCTTTAAGGGCATCTCCGAGGTTCACAAAATTTAGTGTGGTATGTGAGTAACAAATTTATAGTGTAGCACTATAGTTTTTGACATCTTCAACGGTTATCTGAATTATGCTATATTTGGTGTGGATGAAAAGTAGAACACTATATTTGTTGTTTTATTATTCACTGCAACATATTGGTATTTTATTTCAACATTTGAACCTTTTATTTGCTTTCTATTTACTTTCATTAGTTTTAGTTAGATCTTAATTTTATATTTTCTTTATTCTACTTTATTGATATGAATAAAAATAATAATTATAATAATTATATATTAGATTAAAAATATTAAAAATATAAGATTAAAATGTTAATTTGAAAATGACAGAGTTTTGGGAAATACCGCTTTTTTATAGCATTTGGAAAGACGAAGTTGAATTAGAATTATATAAAGGTAAAATGTTTTAGTTGCAATATTAAAAAATTATGATGCCCCTATAACTTGATTAATGCAATCTAAAATTTTTATCTTGATTTCCTCTAATATACAACTTAAACCTTAATCTTTTCATAACTTATGGAAAGACGGTATTTCAAGAGACGAAATCTTTGAAAATAACTATATACATTTCATAACTAATATTTTGTTGTAGATGACTCCTACTATGTTATAAACATAATAAAACTCTAATGGTCGGTTTTAAAATTACTTAAATTATAATTTTATGAATGAAAATATTAATTTTAAGTATTGTGTTAGTGCTGATGGTTGAAGGAAAATGGTGTAAATTTACTATACAACACTAAATTTAAAGTAGTATAACATCAAAATAGTGTTTGTGGTTGAAGATGGCCCAATATATAAGGGTGTTGAAATGTACGGTTAATCGGTTTTGATTTCTGTTGGTTTATAAAATTTTATAAGAAATTAAATAATCGATCGATAATGTTGTCGATTTTATCGTTTCGGTTAGTATCGGTTTCGAATGATGTGTTGGTTACTATTGGTTACCATATATATCATACATTTAAAATTAAAAATGTAAATACATATTAATATTGATAAGTAGTTAGAGCTGCAAAACCTAGAATAAAAGGTAAGAAATTTAGGAATTGGATAATTGTGTTGCATAGGACTTGAATAATTTTTGGAATTAATATTAAAATTGTAACATGTCGATGTTTATTAGTGTTGGGCACAATTATAAGTTAAATCAACTTTTATTTGCATAATTACTTGCTTTGGGCATGATTGTAATTTAAAGATATACGGGCTAATAATATAGAGTTTAAAGAATAAGTTAATTTGAGTTAGGAATTTAAAGTTTTCTTATTGAGTTTGTGATCAAGGGCCAAAGTTTAATGAATTAATTCATGAGGTTGAAATTAATTAATTGAATAATGTGCTATAAAATCTCCTACCGATTATCCGATTAAACCGATTACAAAATAACAAATCTTATAAAGGAACCGACATAGCCGAATAACCGTAATCGATATTGACCGATTAACCAATTAACCTGTAAACTAAATTAAATACTGGTTCGGTTTTGACTGGTTATCTGTTTTATGTTTTTTTCCAACAACCCTAGTTCCTACCATGGCTTCCTCCACCGGCAAAACTAACTCTTCTGACAATAACCACCCTTCCACCACTCTTCCACCACTTGTTCAACCTACATCCCCGACTTTTCACTCGGATCAACCAGTTACGAACATTCGTAATCAGATACCGCTTATACTAGATCTTCAAAAAGTTTAGTACCATACCTGGGTCGAGCTTTTCCAAATTATAGGTCGTGCACACAATGTCTTGGACCACATCGATGACTCTTCTCGTTCAGACGATGTCTTTGAAACCAAATGGAAGCAATTAAGCCATAGTTCTCAGTTGGATCTGCAGCACTATCAATGACGATCTTATTCTCACCATGATTCAAGTCGGTTCAACCGCTTGTGAGGCCTGGCTCCGCGTCAAAGGCATCTTCCATGAAAATCACAGTGCACGGGCTGCCGAGCTCGAAAGTTGGTTCATCAACGCCCGCCTAGAATCTTTTCAGTCTGTTTTCGCTTAATGTCAGCATTTCAAGTCGCCGACGGATTAGCTCGAAGACGTCAAGAGTAAAGTTAGTGACCAGTGGCTCATCCTCCAACTCATCAACAACCTCTCCGCTGCCTATGACATAGTCGACAACATCATCAGTCAAGTGTCGCCACTGTCTTTTTTTTGTAGCTCGAAGCATGCTTACCGGTGAGGAATCTCATCTGAATCGCTCACTGGATGGGTTTTATGCCCTATTCGTCAAAGGTTGGACAAGGACGGCGCCACCTGCCAGTGACCAAGGCCACCAGTGGCATGGTGGCGGGGGAATATGCAGCTTCACTAGCGGGGGAAATGATCGCTTGCAGCCACACCAGTTTGGTGGACATGGAACCGGCAGCCAGGGAAGCGGCAACCTTCCGTCGTGGTACCCGCCTCCAATGTCTCCCTCCTGACCCGCGACTTGGACGCCACAACCGTGTCCATATCCCACGACCCCTCATTATGTTGCAATGCAACGTCTTTCTTTGGGTGGAAGACAATAGGTGGCCCAGGTCAAGCATTCTTTGCAAATGAACATTATAATCACTTTGGGCCACAAGGTTCTACCTTGGACCCAGGCCCATTACCAAATTTATATGGCCAGCAAGTTTCAGGTTCAGCCCAACACTATGAGAGTGATTTATCCCCATCGTTTAGCACCATGTCAGTTCAACAGTCCTCTGAATATTGGTACATGGACACCGGGGCTTCCTCTTACATGATCGCAAACTTAGGTAACCCTCGTACCTATTTTAATTCGAGAACTTTATCACCTACTTATGTTGGTAATGGAAGCACTATTCCAGTTGTCGGTAAAGGTTCTACATCCCTAAACACATCCCCGCCTTTTAGTCTCAATAATGTTTTACACACACCCAATATTATTTAAAAAAATTGGTTTATGTTAGAAAATTTACCATTGATAATAATGTAAGTGTGGAATTTGACCATGTTGGTTTCTCTGTAAAGGACCTCACTTCTGGGAAAATAAAAACGAGATGTAATAGTGTTGAAGATCTGTACCACATCACTAGCCTATAGGCTTCCGCTTTTGTTGCTTCCCAACCTCCACCCCGACATTCTCGTCTAGGTCACCCAAGAGACCATATCTTAGAACTTCTTAGATGCGGGGATTCTATTTTTAATAAAGCCATATGTTTGGCCATTTTCTCTTATTGTCATATTGCTAAACACACACGTCTTCCTTTCTCAAAATCTCAAACTGTTACTTTTAAACCTTTTGATAGTATTCATAGTGACACATGGACTTATTTTGTCCCTAGAACCAGTGGTTTTAAATATTATTTATTGTTGTTGGATGATTTATCAAATTTTATTTGGATTTATTCTCTCAAACACAAATTTGATGCATATTCCAAACTGGTGCTATTTCATGCCATGGTAAAAACAAAATTTCATACTAATATCAAATCTTTTCAATGTGACATGGGTGGTGAATTTGTGAATCACAATTTTTGTGAATTAAATAACATGTTAATGCGTTTAGCTTGCCCACAAACTTCTCCTCAAAATGGCAAAGCTGAGAGAGCCCTTCACACACTTAATGACAACACCTGCACTCTCCTCACATGTGTCTCCTTACCACGTCGTTTCTGGGTCGAAGCCCTTCACATTGTCACATATCTTCACAACATCCTGCCTTCCAAAGTCATACAAAATAACACATTAACCTATATCCTATACTAACGCAAACCCACACATTCCCATCTTCGCACTTTTAGTTGTCCGTGTTATCTCAACATCTCTGCCACCACTCCTCACAATTTAGCTCCTCGATTTGTAATATGTCTCTACCTTGGCCACTCTTCTAATTATAGGGGCTCTCGATGTTTGGTTCCTGGCTCCCATAGAGTCATCATTTCCCGACATGTTGTGTTCGACGAAATGACATTTCCATTTGTCACTCCTCATGGGACCAACTTTACGCCCGACTCTGACGTCCCATCCTCTGATCCATCACCTTTTTCCTTGACATTTTCCTCCAAATAATTCCACCACATTCTCCTTCCACCCCCACTGAATCACTACATATTTCCTCACCACTACGAGATCAATCATCCCCACCACACAATCCAACACATCCTGTCCCACCACTACTTCCTCGTCATTCCATTACCACTTGTCACCAGGATGGGATACATAAATTGAATCCTAGATACAGTCTTTTGGCATCCTCCCCTTCCACACATCCTCTCTCAACCTCCCTGATACATGCCCTGCAGGACCCGAACTAGCAAGCCACAATGAAAGATAAATTTAGTGTTCTTATTAAAAATGGCACGTGGGACTTGGTTCCACGACCAACTGGTGCTAATATTATTTGTTGCATGTGGATGTTTAAGCACGAGTACAAGTTTGATGGTACACTGGAGAGACATAAAGCACACCTGGTTGTAAATGGCAAGTCTCAATAGGAGGGTGTCGATTGTGATGAGAATTTTAGCCCTGTCGTGAAACTGGCTACCATTCGTCTGATTCTCAGCATTACTCTGTTCCGCTCTTGGCCCATCCACCAGTTCGACGTCAAGAATGCTTTCTTGCACGACAATTAGGAGGAAAATGTGTACATGCATAAGCCACTTGGTTTCACTACAAACAACGCCTTGTTCATGTGTGCCTCTTACACAAGTCTTTATAGGGATTGAAACAGGTACCCCATGCATGATACCAAAGGTTTTCCATCTACCTGTACCATATTGGGTTCCGCTACAGTCACATTGATCACTCTCTGTTCGTATACAACTCTCAGGGTGAGACCGCCTACTTGTTTTTATATGTCGACGACATCATTCTCACAGCCTCCTCTACAAATCTTCTTTGTCGCCTCACTTCTATGCTCGACCAGGATTTTTCCATGACAGATCTCGACCCTCTCAGCTACTTCCTTGGCATCTCTATTACAAAGAATCAGTCGGGTTTATTTCTTCCACAACAGAAGTATGCTCGGGAAATCATTGATCGAGCCAAAATGACTACATGCAAACCGGCATCCACGCCCATGGACACCAAATCCAAGCTAGCGGCTGGGGTTGCTCTACCACTGGCTGGTCCATTAGTTTACCCAAGTCTTGCCGGTGCTCTACAGTACCTTACATTTACGAGACCGGACATTGCCTATGTTATACAACATATTTTTCTCTTCATGCATGATCCAAGAGGACCCCACTTCTAGGAGCTTAAGCGGATACAGATTTGTCCAAGGCACCACTGACCTTGGCCTCCACCTCCATCCGTCGTCGACCTCGACCTTCACAGCCTACTCTGTCGCTGATTAGGCTGGATGTCCCGACACTTGTCATTCTACTTCTGGGTATTGTGCATACTTTGGAGACAATTTGATATCCCGGTCGTCCAAGCATCAACCTACTATCTCTCGCTTTAGCAAAGAGGCTGAATATAGAGGCGTCGCCAATGCGGTGGCCAAAACATGCTGGCTGCAGAATCTTCTTTGTGAACTTCATGTCACACTCCAGTGAGTTACTCTTGTATACCGCGACATTTCTTCTGTCTATCTCTCGTCCAATCCGGTACAACATCAGCACACCAAACACATTGAGATCAACTTCCACTTTGTTCGCGAAAAGGTAGCTCTGGGACAGGTTCGAGTACTCCATGTCCCGTCTGCTCACCAATATGCAAACATCTTCACTAAAGGGATTCCATCACCTTTGTTCTTGGATTTTTCGGTCTAGTTTTTGCATCCGCCAGCTCCCCTCTTCGACTACGGAGGTGTAAATATGATTGATATGATTGATACAGATTGATTTAGTCAATTGTATTTTAAGATGTAAAATATTTTCCATACTTATACCCTGTACAAATCGTCTATTAACCCAGAAAACGGTGGAGCTCCTCAGGAACTCATTTACCTATTTCTCTTACCAAATTGCACTCCCTTGTTGTTGATAGAGTTAACTCCGCAGTTTGCTCGATTTGTGTTGGTGGTTGGTCCATTATCATCTTGTTCCTAGCACATACAAGATAGATCTTTGTCTCCCTCTTCTGATGTTACATTGAATTATCGTTGTAACCGCTATGTGAAGAAAGTGAACAATCCCTATTTAGAACGTTTAGAGATAATATAATTATTTATATAAGGGAGATGGTAATCGAACATGAACTAAAAATAAATTTAAAAACATATTAGCAGACGGTAATCTGCTAATCACTTTCCTTATTAATTCACACTAAAATAACATATTATTTTACTTTGTTCATATTTTATAATTCTCTCATTCACACTCACCCGAGGTCATACTCATCCTCTCATTCATATAAATGTATTTTTATTTTTTCAACTTTTTAAAATTATTTTTCCTCAATGCGTTAACGCCCTAATTAATACCGATGCAATTATAACATCTGAAAATAATTATGACACGCGAAGTACTAGAATTATTGATCTCAATTATTAAACGAAGGAAAAAGAGAAAAAAGACAATAAAGTCTGAATGAAAAAGGCCCAAACGAACGAAAATAGTGAAAAAGGCCTCCTTCTCCACGCCGTCCTGCATGTCCAGCCCACTAGTTTCAGAGGACTAATAGTTTACAATCTTAGAGAGAGAAAAATATTTACACTGTAGAGAGAGAAACCCAACGTCGGGGGGCACGAAGACGAACACTACAAAATGCATATCTGAAAAATCACACACAGCACGCTCAATTACGTGTTCATGGTGGCATAATCACATCTAATTTTGTCGTATATATGCGTATGTATTCACTCCCCAGGGTATTCCCAATGCTTCCATTGCCAGGGCAAAACTTTGTTGCTCCAAATTGAGTTGTTTTCAAAACCCTAGAACGAAGGGAGAGCCTCGAGGGGGATTTCCGGTGATCATATATTCCAATTGCAGCCTAGATATCCTCAATTCAGGTATTATTCCTCAATCCCTAGCTTCGCAAACCCTAGAATTTGGGCACGTGTTTGTCCCCGAAACCCTAGGACTGTAAACATGGGTCGATATGGCTGTTAGGGTTCTGTGAATTGGGGATTGAGGTGGGGGAGGTGTGTAGAATTGCCGTTTTGATTTTGTTGCTGCTGCATTATGTGTGAATTGTAACAACGCTTCTGCATATTCAGTGGAATCGTTGATTAAGCATGTATGCATGGTATGGTATTCTTTTAGCTTGGTTTGAGCTTAGTACCTAGCTCTAGTGTGGTGCTGCACTGTAATTAATATCCATTTTGCTTGCTGGAAGCTTAGTAGTTTCCACATTAGGTGCTTTTCTAGTAGTTCTATTTTAGCTGGGGTAGCATGGGGTGCGCGGTGTGCGCCTAACGCTTAAAACTTGGAAAACTCGGAATGCGTTTACGCATGCCCTCGTCCTATATAATGATTTACTTGCTTGTTAGAGTAACACATACCAGTTTACCTTAGTGAATGACATCCAAATAGTGGCGAGCATGTTACGTGTTAGGGAATAAATTGTTTCCTTATTAGCAAACTCCTTAATGTGCAATCGCAATTATGAAACAAAAGTCGTACCTCTGTAAACTTTATTTACCATAAAAGGTTCTTGTTTTTCCTTTCTGATTGAAACTAAGTTGAAAATATTTTCTAGTTGAGTGCGGATATTGTTGACGAGCACGTTTATCTCCCGTGTTCTACAGCATGAGATTTTTGCATGGTTTGCGATTGTTTTTCTGCTACAGCTACCAGTCAGAATTTTTTGACCAGCTATTGTAGTTTTTCTTCTTAACTGCTACAGCATGTAAAGAAAATGCAAATTTCATCCGAATCAATCTTTAAAGATTCTGGGAGCAACAGGAATCATGAGAGGTGTTTGATAAATATTTTCTTCCTTTTTTTGTGTGGTTTATAGTTTGTAATGTTTATTGAAGATTGGGACTCTTGCTTCTCTTATTATTTGCGTGAAGCATTTTAGTAATGTAGGTGGTTGTAACTACTTTTGTTTTTATCAAACAATCAATATTTTACAGATGTCCTCACATATACCTTTTTTATTATCCTTTTCAGACCATCTGAGACTACACTTCTCATTTAACGTAGGGCGCTTGATTCATGTCCGGACATCTGCTGCTGTACCTCTTTTGTTTGTAGGGATTTTGTGCATGTCTTAAATGTTTGGAAGAGGGGCACCTATAGCTGTGTAGTAGGAATGCATGGATGCGGTTCAGCATCTGCTTTTGTAGTCAATGCTGAGGTTGATTCAATGGGAGGTGTCTTCGAGGGTGGAGTTGGTATTGAGACTAAAACATCTCCACGGCAGGCAACTATTGAGAAGGTTCAGGCAGAGCTTAGGTATAATAAGTTACTTTTTGTAAAATTTTGAACTGCATAACAACTATAGCTTTATGTTCTTAAGAACTGTGTTCTTTCATAATAGAGTAATTTTTGATAACAGGCAGGAGTTTGATGTGCGAGAAGAAAGAAAAAGGGAATTGGAATTTCTTGAGAAAGTATGGACATCTGTGTTTATTTGTTTTGCTTCTACGAGTAAATTTGTTTGGTGATTAACAGTGAAACTATGCAGGGCGGCAATCCCTTAGATTTCCTCTTGGGGAAAGTTGCTTCTGTCAGTGTCCAGTCTACTTCCCTGACAGA
>JAULKM010000007.1:5212274-5222649 GCA_032355605.1 Rubia tinctorum
TGGTGGAAATGCTATGAGCATACCCAGTGGTATGAACCGCAACTTAACGATTGCAAGGCCTGGATATCAGGGAATTGAATCGCCTTCCATGTTGAACTCTGGGAATATGATTTCATCGGGTATGGTTGCTATTCAGAGTCCTGTAAACATGCACTCTGGTAGTCAAGGGAATTCGATTCGACCTCGTGATACGATACACGTAATGCGAGTGAGTTATCTGATGTCCTTTTATCTCTCTTACATAAATGGTTATATCATTTGGAAGACTTTTTTGGAAAGATTATATCATTTTGAAGATTTAGTAGACCACTTCAGGATCTCTGCTTTTACATTTTCTTGTATAATTTTTAATTTTATTGTTGGACTTAAACTTGTTCGAGTAGTATTGAATAGTTCTAAGGAGACAAGAGTAGAGAATGTTCTCTTTCTGATACAGAGAATAATAATGTCACAAATAATGGTGATATGAACTTTATAAATGTCATGGATAAGTATGGTCAGTGGTGCTACCGAGTAGTCAAATGAAGTGGTGATGGGCCATTGCCATAGGTTGAGAAGCTGGTTTGGTGGAAGATTCTGTTAGGTCAGTGTAAAATTATTGATGCCAGCTCCCAGCATTTCTAAAGGAATCATGTTCTATTTGACATTATAAGAGTAGCCGTTGTAGGAACAAGAAACTTCTATTTTTGCTGACAATTATTGTTATCTACTAAGATTTTCAGAAAATGCATTTATGTTCTCTAGTATTTTTTCCCTTCCTTACATATCAAGATCATCAAACGAACCCCACAGGGAACTGGGAACCCTATTCTACTAGGTTTAACATTTCTTATTTATGGAGTGCTGGTCTAGATTAGACTAAAGTTTGTTACATGACAGTTTTCCAATGTATGTTTTGCTCCTAACTTTTAAATGCACGGTTATTTGCTTCACAGCCAAGCCAGAATCAGGATCCTCAACGACAAATTCCAGGATCTGAGCTTCAGATTCAAGTGTCGCAAGGAAGCAACCCCGGAATTGCACCATATGCCACACTAGGCTCCTCTTTTCCAAACCAGACGGGCTCACCGCCTGTTGCTTCCTACCCTGTGCATAATCAGCAGTCTCATGGGCTGTCTCAACAGCAGGCACATGTTCATCATCCCCACCTTCAAGGAACAAATCATGTTGCACCTTCTCAACAGCAAGCTTATGCCGCACGCTTAGCAAAAGATCGACAGCTACAGCGGCAACGTATTATGCAGCAGCAACAGCAGCAATTTGCATCATCTAACTCGATGATGCCTCAAGCTCAACCCTCATTGCAACTTCCCGTCTCGTCTCCACCACAGAGTAGTACACAGATTCAACCACAGACATCATCTCCACCTGTATCGCTTTCTCCTCTTACATCTGGTTCTCCGGCGGCTTCTTTGCCACAGCAGCAGCAGAAGCCTCAAGGGCCGCTTCATGGGCATGGACGGAGCGCTCAAGCTCCAAATAATGGTCCTACCAATCCGATGGGCAAACAAAGACAAAGACAGTCTCAGCAACATCAACAGCAGTTTCAACAATCTGGAAGGCATCATCCTCAGCCGCGACAACAAATGCATCCTCAACAGCAAGCTAAAGTTGTGAAAGGAATAGGAAGAGGGAACATAATACATCAGAAAACTTCTATTGATCCGTCATTGATGAATGGCCTTCCAACAAATTCTGCAAACCAAACTATTGAAAAAGAACAGGCAATGCATTTGTTGCACGGTCAGGGGTTATATTCTGGGCTGGCAATGAACCCCGTGCAAACTGGGAAGCAACCAGTGCCTCATCCCTTAAACCAGTCGCAGCAGCCGAAGAATCTTAGCCAAGTGCCGTCAATGGCTAAGCATCTCCAGCAGATCCCTTCTCATTCTGATACTGCCAGTCAAGGTTCAGCTGCTTCTAGTCCTGTGTCCACTGGTCATCATCCAATTCAACCCCTCAAGGCTTCTTCAAATCATCAGCTCAGTCAAGTGCAGCCAAATCAAAAGTTGGGCAGTCAAAATCAAACATCTGCGCAGAGAGTGTTACAACAGAAACGACACTTGAATTCTGACCAATCAAAGCCGCAAGGTGGTGAATCTCAATCGTGTCCAAACTCTACATCTAATTCAGCTCAAGTTGGCGCTGTGGCAACAACAAAGACCTCTAATGATACTTCTAATGGGGTACAGGTCCCCTCCCCTGCTAGTGCCTCCCAGTGGAGAACTTCAGAACCATTGTATGATTCCAGTGCATCGAGTCCTGCAACAAATTACAGTCCCATGTGTACCTCACCAACAATTTCTTCTGGTAGTGAGCCTTTATCTCAAGTAGGTCAAAAGGGGTTAGGCCAGAGGCAGTCTTCTGGTAACTTGCCTCCTGTTGGACTGGACGTGAGTGCACAATGGCAGCAGCCATCGCCGCTGCAACAATCCTCACCACCTGTCTCCCAGCAACAGATGCAACTGTCATCCCATCAGCATTCTCAGCAACAAACACAGCTTGGAGGAAATGGAAGTAATGTGTTTGTTAGGCCTACTGACTCCAGATTGGAATGAAGGAAAGGATACAGAATCATTCCATTGCTGTGCTGGTCCTGTCAATTTGGGTTAGCATGTCTTGGAAAGAGTAGTGTACAGGTACAACTACTTTGCTTTGTAATACTCTTATCTGTTGATAAAATTTATAAAGTTTTGGAGAAATGATCTTATGTATTATGACCCACCATGTATTCATTTCACACCCGCTCTTGTTCTGGGCTTAAGTGATTTAGTAATTCTAAGCTGCAAGTGGAACTTGAACCTGACATGTTTTCCTTCCTTTTGAAGGTTAATGTTGCAGACGGTGCGCCAGAAGGAAACCAGAAGTGGGGAACTGGGCAGTGTGTATCTGTCGGAAGGGTTGTTTGCTGGGGACATTTTGGTTTTGTAAATTATTAACTGCTAGAGCTTTGGGAAAGGAGGGGGAGAGAGAGAGAGAGCGAGAGAGAGAGAGAGAGAGAGAGAGAGAGAGAGAGAGAGAGAGACGTGTATAGGGAGGGGTGTTATCTCTCCTTTTTGCTGCTGCGCCTGCTTAATATAGATTTGTGTTTACATTTTCTAAGCTTTAGCTCTCCCCGGTGATTGGTTCTTCCCCTGCACAAATTAGAGGGGCGTTATTTGTTTCTGCTCCCATAGGTCAGCCCTTTTGTATAATGTTATTCTGTTTTAGGAGGGTAGGCATTGTTATGGCCAAAAAGGCTGTTGAAATTTTGTGAATACAGGTCCTAGGAAAAGTCATCATCTTGTACCCACACTGCCAACCGAGGAGCCTGTGCTCTTGTTGTAAATGCTTAGATTTTAAACAGGAGAAAAAGGGTCCTTATTTCTTGTCTAACTGTCCTTTCTTACCGCTAACATCCATCTCTCAACTCATCGGTACATTACCTTGTTTTTTGTTTGGTTTTGAACATGGCTTTCTCTATGCTGG
Source organism: Rubia tinctorum (assembly GCA_032355605.1). Lineage (NCBI taxonomy): Eukaryota > Viridiplantae > Streptophyta > Magnoliopsida > Gentianales > Rubiaceae > Rubia > Rubia tinctorum. Next base: position 5,215,743 of record JAULKM010000007.1, read on the forward strand.
GTATAGCAGCTTATTTTCTGGTTGTACTTTGATGGCTTTGTTACAAACCTACAAGCTGAGGTGAACAATGTAGTTTAGTTTGACAAGTGGAAAACGCTACAAGCAAGCTGATGGTAGTTTGATGTTCCAATGCTTTCTAGGATTTTATGGGCGGTCCATTCCAGGGTTTTAAAGAGATTATTGGCAACATGGTGAGCTTCTAGTGGCAAGTGTGGTGTAAGCCAAGAGCTAAGGCCATGTTCTCTCAAACTTTTAGCATGTAGTGGTATTTAGTTCAAATTGGTGAAGTTTGGTTTAATTTAGCCATATGTTATTATTTTTAGCACACTTATTTTTAGTTTAGTTGTTGAAGATAAGATTGGAAGAAAATGGCACGAGTTCCAGTTTTGTACGATGTCTCTCCTCCTTCTGCCCCTTTCTTCGGCTTCATTTTGATATTTTAAAAGTAAAGTATGCAACACTTAAATTATGAATTTAATAATTGTCCACTCTCGGATTGGGCAGTATAGGTCGGAGGGGGGAACTACTCACATAACATAAATTACATCCCTTAAAAGTGAGTGGCTGCTAGGCTTCGTTGGGTAGTATTCACATTTGACCGGTGTGTTCGAGCATCAACGATCTAGTGCACTCAAACACCGTTCTCGTGAGCTCAAGATCTTGGTGCTCTTGAGCACCAGCTATTGATCACACAAGAAAATTCTTGAGCACCAGCGATGAACTACAAGAATTTTTTTTTTTACCATAAACATCTTAAACTTGATCACACACAACAAACAGTAAACAACAGCTCCAGCCACTAAAGAATGAACTAGTATTACCAGGCCTTGACCATTGGACATGTTACAAGTTTCACAATCATTCGCTAGAATGAAGAAGCAGATACCTTACAGAACCAGCATAACATTTAGCCAAACTGGACAAGTACTGGGAGAAAAAGCAGCCATAGTGTCAAGTAAATCGCTTCAAGACTTTATATAAACCATTATAGAAAAACTTAACCGACTTTCGCTTCAGAAGGGAGTTGAAATAAAACTGTGGTTTTGCATAAACAGAGTAATTCCTACAATTTTGACTTAATGAGTCTCAAACTTGCATTGTACGTAAAAGTAAGTGGACATAAAATTTCAATATCTTGAACAAGTAACAGCAAGAAATGCATCAAGAAGGGAATCGTCATGTTCAGCATCGGAAACATGGCAGTGATTTAAGCAGTCTAAAGTATAAAGTAAGATTGGAGGAAAAAAAAATAGAATCGGCAACGGCTGATTCCTTATCTATCCACTGTTGAACAAACTGCTACTACATGATCCAGAACTGAATCCTACCCTGTACAGAAACTGATGAAACAAAAGCCTAAACACTTAAATTAGCCATAAAAAAGAACAAGCAGAAGTCATGATTATTAGGGATAAGGCAACTAAATTGTTATCCTGAAAGGGGGAAAAACCAAGTCAAATCAAGAAACACAGTTGAACCCAACATGAGCCTTCAAGTTTCTTGAGGCAGCTTCACTTTCTTACGAGCTCCTTCAAAAGCCCTCCCGATGGTATCCACCACTTTCCGCTGCGCTTCGAGAATCTTATCAATCCTCTTCTTCTCCATCTCCATCCTATACCTCTCGTTCTCCCTCATCACCTCAATCTTCTTGCTCTCCATTCTCATAAACCTGTCTGCGAAACCCCTGATCTCCGCGGCCAGCTCCTTCCCTACATCCACCCCTTTTCCCTTCTCCTCAGCAGCAGCACCACCTGCTCCTCCCATCTCTTCCCCTTCATTGTCATCCTCGTCATCATCATCCTCATCACTCACCTCATTCTGAAAATACCCTTTTCGCTTCTGAATCACGGGCGTTCGCTGTCCCCTTATAACCCTAACATTCTCATCAACTCCAAATCCCCCACCACTCAACCCCATTCTATTGACATTGACATTGATATTGACATTTCTATTGCTATTGCTATAATTGCCCACATCAACATCGCCTCTTTGATGAAGATTGTTCACACTCTTCAACTTGTTCTTCTTATTAACATCAATACTACCAAAATTAACAAAATTACCTTCCCCCTCGTCTCCCGCGCTCTTATGGATTGGGCTCTGGTACTTCACCGCGGACATAGGCCGGGCCGGAATCGGCATTGGGCCGCGTTCCATGCCGTCCATGAGATCGAAATAATGCCATGAATTAGGGTAGGGCTTGAGCCGCTCGGTGCGGTACCGCTTCCTGAGCTTCTCGATCTTGTGGCGGCACTGGGTGGAGGTTTTCGAGGGGACGTCGTAGCCGCAGCGGGCGGCGACGGCGTTCGCGACGTCCTCCCACTGGTTGGCCTTGAGTTGGCCTTTCTTCAGAGAGTACCATTTCTCCTGGTACGTCTGGATGAGGCTGACAGTTTCCTGGTCGGTCCACGGCAGCGGCGGAGTCCTCTTGGAGGTGGCGCTGGCGGCGGCGCCGCTGTTGGCGGTGGAAGCGAAGGGAACTAATTCGAGATTGTTGGGTTTGGTGTCCGGGGAGGAGGAGCTTGAAGCGGTGGGGGACGGCGACGGCGAGGGTTCAGGTCGGGGTGGGGAGGAGTTTGGAGCGGGCGGCGGGGAGGCGGAGGAGGCGGCGGCGGCTGAGTTATCCATAATTGGAATGGTTTTGATTAGGGTTTTCAGCGTATGGGAGGAGATGGTGGTGGTGGTTATTTATCGGTGGTGGATTGGTGGCGGTGGAGGCGGTAGTGGACGAAGTAGCTGGATGGACCCGGACCGTATCCTATGACCGTATCCGTATCCGTATCAAGTCCGACATAAACTCAGTAGTAATGGAAATTTTCTTTGTGCTTATCTGAAAACATTTCACAAATTTGCTAATTGGGAAAATCAGGAGGAGATCTATTGCACTCGAAGTAAATGACTTTGAAGTATACTATGAGAAAATTCCGACAAAGCCTTATGGGCTTCTGATATGTGGTGACGGGTAATTAAACGTTCATACAAGAAATATTTTTTTATCGAGAACTTTGTAATAGCTATGATATAATCACACATTTGTAAAAGGAAAATAGAAAGGCAAAATATAGCAACAACGAAGATTGACATGAACAAATCGTATGATCGTGTCTCTTGAGTTTTGTTTGAACATACAATGAAACGAATAAGTTTCTCGGATGTCTGTATAGGATGAGTCATGGATTATATCATCTCGTCGGTCTCATACTCCATAAAGTTCGATGTAATACAATCAAACACCTTCCAACTAAAACAGGGGCTAAGGACTCTAACAGGAGTCACGACCGGCAAACAGTTCAACCAGTTTCGCACTTCATGTTCGTAGACGACTACATATTCCCTTTCGACATATTAAATAGAGGAAAACAGAAGCTGGCGCAAACACTCGACTTTTTGCGGCATATTTGGCCATTCGGACCAACACATAAATTTCTAGAAGTCAGCACTCCTAGTTAGTCCAAATACAGACCAATAGCAAATGAACAACTAAGTCTCACCTTCCGAGTATTCAAGTAACAATTGGAAGAGAACATCTTGGGCCACAACATGAGCTTCGTAGGCCCAAATGTCAACATGTTAGGGAAACTAGTTAAGAGTGTAAAGACACATACAACAACCTGAAAACTAAGTGACCTCTCAGTTATGGGAAGGGCTATCCTTAAGCACGCCCTAGCATCCACAACACAATACACTTTGGGCACCTTCTGGATACTTTCAGCGGTCAGAAAAAAAATTCACCTAGCAAGATTCATATGGGTCGGGGACACATAGGGGGGGGGGATTTATTGGAAATCCTAGAAAGCCACGTGTCACTTCAAATGGCACGAGGGGACTAGGAACACGATCCATAGAACAAATGAAACAAACCATGCTAGGAAAACTAGCTTGGAAAATCATTACTGATAAGGAATCTTGCTTCTACAAACTATTCACTGACAAGTACTGCAACAAGAAAGTTTCTTGGAGGTCAACGAACACCGGGAGTATCTTATTGAAGGAGGGTAATACTACGAGAACGTGAAGTGATTAAACCACACCTCAAATGGCAAGTGGTGGATCATCGTGGTATAGACATCCACGAAGAATATCCAAAACCACGAACACCCAATAAGGTACGACTGCGAACTGTTACCTTTATTTGGGTTCAAAGTTTGCAACCTAATAGACAATGCCAAACAATGATGCATGTCACTGCTGAGATTGTTTTTTTCAGCCACAAATAGTAAGGGACATAGTGGGAATGCATGAGGAATAAAAAACGAGTACCATGAGGCGTGGGTAGCTAAAACAAGGCAGAAACCATCGACTTCAACCACAACATCAGTCACAATAGTCAATCAGATGCATATGGAAGAAGTAGTGAAATTAAGAACACCATAAAAAGTCAACACTAAGGGGACTGACATTGAGAATTAGAGGTATGGAAGTGTCTCCCTTATGATACATGTGACACACAAGTGTAAACAATCTTGCAAATGTCCTGGAATGCAAAATAGCTAGAAGAGTCTAGAGGACTTCCTGGCTCGGTTTTGATTTCAGACAAGGCCCAGAGCTAAAACTAGGAGCCTGGCTTGGAGAATGGTTCAAGATGGCACTAGAAAGCGAAGACATCGACCTCACATGTATATTAATTTGGGATGTGTGGTGTGTAATAACAAGGAAGCAATAGAACACCAACTATTAGTGGAATCCATACTAGCTATTGTTAAGCCCACATGAAAAAGTGACCGCGGAGAGAGGGCGACGGATCCGAGCCCAACGACGGACCCAAACTCGACACAGGCAACCCTGAACAAGTGGCGACCCTACCAATGGATGATTAAAAGAGGGCCAATGTGGGGGATATTCGGTTAATATGGCAGAAAGGGGAACATCAACCAAATCTTGAATACAACAACCAGATGCTTATTAACACAGATGTGGCGTATCAAACCCAAAACGGAAAGGCGGTAGCAGCATGGTGTGCGACACAAGGAGCAATTGCAAGCCTTTGACAGGGCACAAGGTCTTTTCAAGCGCTATCAGTTGTACATGCAAAATTAGCTGCAATACATGAATCAATGGCCTTTGCAAGACAACGAGCAAAAACACACATTTTGATATGATCCGATAGCAAGATTGCATTGAATTACATCCACAACTTCCTAAACGTCCCACCAGGGGCTAAAGGGTTCAGTCAGAAGTATAATGATGTTACTGATGGTTTTCACTAGAGTCCATGTAATGAAAGTTTCTAGAACAATAGTAGAAAACACTCATAACCTGACTCAGGATGTAATTGGTGTTCACCACCACAACCACCCTCTCTAATATATTGAGCACTGTTTGTTTCGAACAAAAAAAGTATGAGAAGATAGAAGCAAAATATCTAGTATTGCATGAGTCTACCAAACTAAAAATATATTTACTTACAAAAAATAAGAATTGAACTTTCAACTTTTTAATATTTTATATTTGACACGCTACTTTATGGTACAAATGTTTACGAGATCCTAAAGGGTTGATGAAACTGAATTGGATTAAAAAAAAGAGAGTAAATGAGTGAGATTCATTTAGAATTTATCATATTGGAAGGTGTCAACCAAACAAAAACATTTCCAGAAAGAAAGTGTGTGATTGAGAAAAGTAAAATAAAAATAAAGGAGCGAGTGTTACACTCTTATGTGACATATTTACAGCGTACGTGAACGCATGTTTTCATCATGCATTTTTATGGCTAGGTTGTGCAATTCAAGTGCTAGGTTGTGCAATTCAAGTGCTATATTTCGTACTATTATACTCTTATGTGACATATTTACAGCGTACGTGAACGCATGTTTATATCGATCCATATTTTTGATAAAAAAACAAGAAGAGTTTAAACATCAAATACACATGGCTCTTAATTGTAACTGTATCGTATAAAAGTATAATAGTACGAAATATAGCACTTGAATTGCACAACCTAGCCATAAAAATGCAGCATTTCTAGGACCTCTTGCTCAGTTTATGGCTATAGTACGAAAAATCAATTTGCAAAATTGTAAGCGATCAGTAGATGACAGATTTTCCACTATAGATGATTGACAACAAAAGGAAAATGAGCCAAAAACTATCACCAAGTTTATTCGATCAGTTTCAAAACTGTCCCAAGGCATTCATATTTCAGTCTGTATCAAGTACTCTTCTTTCTTTTCTATCTTTGAAACAGTCTATCGGATTTTCACAATCCTTGTCTAGCTTGTGTTATTTTCATGTATCTAACCATACACAAAGAATACTGGGGTTTGAGCTATGTAACACAATTCACATCAGACTCCGCCTCCAGGAAAAAGGCGTGAGTTCAATTAAATAATGGGTGGTGAGACCTCAACCTTCAAGCAGATTCTGAAAACTCGAGTGAACAAAGAGAAGTGATGCATTCAGGTGGTCGGATCCTCAATTTGTAGTTTTCGATTCACTTGACCTGCTTCTTTGATTGGCAAAGTAGCATAGAGTTTTTGAATCAAATGAAGATAGAAAACAAAGTACCTTCTGGATCCCGCCTTCAACATTTCTGGGCCATAAACACCGGAACATTGTGAATCTCAACACGTAGCGCGAGCTCAAAATTTGTCAAGTCAGCACTGATGTGAACTGCGTGATTTTGACTTGCTGCTGCGTACCCAACAACTGCTTGTTGCCTATAACAAATTAGAAAATCGTGTGATCCAGCAGAAAGTTACTAAAATAAGTCGGTCCAATATATAAATGGTGAGGCATTTTTCTTCAATTTATTCATGCATAATTATTTAACACTCACTCTGACACTCAAATCCCTCAAAGATTCGAGAGACTCAGCAAGCTCCACTTGCTGTGATGCTGTTGCAAGCAATGCCTACACAATAACAAGAACAGTTCAATTGATCAATAATGAGCTCTCTTTAACAAGAGC
>JAULKM010000007.1:5241440-5267382 GCA_032355605.1 Rubia tinctorum
TTATATGTATATTAATTTATATTTATGGTCAAAGTTTGGCAACTTTGACCTTGAAAAATAAACATATGCCAATTCTGCTGGGACGGAGGGAGTATTGTACTTCTTCCGTCCCAGTTGCACAAAAAAAAATTCACGGTCTTAAAATATATGTTTGATCGTTAATATATTTAATTGCCCATAATAATGAAAAATAAAAATAATAAAATTTAGAAACTAATTATTATGACAAATTCAACAATATAACATATAATATATATATATATATATATATTCAAATACGCAGTCAACGTTTGATAGCGTTGACTGGCAAAAATAAATATGTATCTTATGTTGGGACAGAGTGAGTATATGATTTTTTAAAAAATTACCAATGAATTTAAATTTTATATAATATATTGGGTTTTTATGGCAATCGTGATTATAATAAATATTATTTTCAACTTAACCTCAGTTGAATTTATATTAACTTCAGTTGAATTTATATTACTTAATTTAAATTCAGTTTTATTTAGTAAAATTTATACTCATTTAATTTTTGCAAAGTCTTGGTAAAGATCGTTTTTCCATAAATTTATGGAAAACGTGATTTAATAAGAATAATAAAATGTTAAAGGGCTTAGTTGCAATATTAAAAATTTATTATGCAACGTGTATTAGTTATAAAGTTTATAACCCAATTCATACAACCCGAAAATTTTATTTTCATTTGTTCTAATTTACATTTTAAACCTTGATATTTCCATGACTTATGGAAATACCGTCTTTAAAGACAGACTCTTTAATTTTATTATATTATTACTATAAATTGTCTATTTTTAATCGTTTCATTTCTAATTTGAAAAGATTAGGTAAAGAAAATGGTCTAATTGCATTTGAAAACTTAATTAATTGGGGGAAATAAGTTAAGTGAACGCATTAAATACATACTCGTGTCACACGTGTCTGGCTTTAAACTTTTTTTGTTTTGTTTGTTTGTTTGTTGTTTTTGCAACTTTATTAGTCTGCACTACACTTCTGAATTTTGAGAGTATTCTCCATTGTCGTCTTCTTCTGTCAATTCACATTTTCCTTTTTTCCTTTTTCTGAAAACAATTTGTACAGTCTTCTATTTAAATTAATTTTTCAAAAGTAAAATATAATTATTGTTTGACGAACGTCCCTTACCTTTATGGAGTGGTTTCACGGAAAAATCATACATCTTCATATTATTAATTTCTTCTCAAAATAAATGAATGTGATATAAACTTCTATTCTATTGTTGGTTAACCAATAGTCATAAATCGTCATATACTACCTCCATTCATCTAAGATTGACACACTTTTCAGTCAACTTTCTCAAGTTACGTTTGACCATAAATTTCATGTAACATATACTCCCCCTGTCCCATCTCAAATTGCAATGAATCATTTTCACGGTCTCCAATACACACGTTTGACCATTAATATATTTAAATACGTATAATATCGGTAAACAAAAAGTTACTTTTTAGAAACTACTTGTTATGACAAATCCAACAATATCACATACAACAATATTATTGTTTATATATCTATTCAAATATGTTGTCAAAGTTTTCTTAGTTTGAGTGAATCTTTGATTCCTTGCAATTTGAGATGGGACGGAGGGAGTAAGTAGTAATATTATTATGTAAAGTATCGTTGGATTATGCGTAACATGTACTTTTCAAACATTAAAATTTTACATGATATTAACATACGTAGCAAAAGTTATTAATAGTCAAATATGTCTTGAGAAAACAAGCTAAAAAGTGTGTCAAACTCTAATCAACGGAGGGAGTACATTTTAGAACAAAAAACTATTTTTTTGTCTTTCCCGTACTGCCGTACAACATAACTTATAAGAATATACTATTTGTTTAAAGAGCGTGTTTAACAAATATTATGCTCATGATCTCAACTAAACAAGTTAAGCACTGTGCATTTTGTACTCCCTCCGTTCATTGGAGTTTAGCACACTTTTTAGCTTGTTTTCTCAAGGCATGTTTGACCATTAATAACTTTTGCTACGTACTATCATGTAAAATTTTAATATTTGAAAAGTACATGCTACGTATAATCCAACGATACGTTACATGATAATATTACTACTTATATGTTACATGAAATTTATGATCAAACGTGGCTTGAGAAATTTGACTGAAAAGTGTGTCAATCTTAGCTGAACGGAGGGAGTAATAAGAATTTGTTGCGTTGAGAAAAAGAGTGATTACAATAAAGATAGTAACAGAGATTATAGATGAGGCATGCATAAAATGAATAAAGCATAAAATAATACTCCTTAATTTGTCTATCGATTCATGTCACGCCATTCACTGTATCATCTTACTAGAAACGGTGTTCATATCATGCTATATCACACGATACGCATATCTTGCAATTTAAATTACTCAAAACTTTTTTGACGAGTAAGATAGGACAATGTTAGAGGGTCGGATGAGTATCTATGAGTACAGTTTTTAACTGGGAATTTTTGCTGTTGGTATAAAAATGCTGCTATGAACATGGCTACTTATGACATTGAAGACAAGTGGAAATGTCGCCATTGCGCTTGGGCGTACCAAAATGGCTTTCCCCAGATTGATCATAATCATTCCAAACCCTCAGATTTTAACTCCAGAGGTTAGTACATTGTTCCATGCACAGTGAATCTCTCTTCATTGCTGATCCAATCCTAATGTTGCATATGTTTGACATTCCTGATTTCATTAACCATGTTTCGAGTTTTCGCGTAACACTTTCTGTTGCCAGTGCTGTCTGAAGTTACTGAGACAGAGAAGTCAGATGTCATACAACAAGTTGAAACTCCAGAAGGGCCTAGCAAGAAAGAACAGAATGTCCCTTCAGCAGCAACTTACAATGAGCTGAAGCTGGAACTGGGACTAGCGAGCGATGAGGAAGTAGTAGAGTTAGAGTTTGAGACGGCTGTAGAGTCGATGCACACTCGCGCTCACTCGAAAATGTTGTGCCCCAACTGCACCCACCAAATCACCAAGGTCTTTATTGTTCGTCCCATAAGGACCACGACGAGTCCACCTGGAGACTTATATGGATGTTTGTCTTGCTTCAGTGTCTTTGTCTCTATAGGTGTGTCTTCGAGTTTTATTGCAAGATCCATGTATAGCTTCCATGGTTTATAATTTGGCAGGATTTTGTAGTTTGATATGAAAGTTGAATTTAATTTTGTGATAAAACCAGGGAATAGACTGAATCCATTTCCATTGTTTGGAGCTGACAGCGGCCGCGATCAACAGCAGTCAATACAAGATCCAGCAGAAGCTGCAGGTAACATGTTTGTTTCTAACAACAATGTTTTAATCAAATCCAAAACTGATTGGATAACTCTGCAATACAACTCAAGAAATGCATCTTTGTTCAGGAAACCGGTCGATAATATAGTGACTTATGCTTATTAACTTGTGCAGGAAAGAAATTTGACCTACTATGGCCCTTCAGAAAGGCAAGAGACCCCAAAAATGTGAAAAAACAAGAAGAAATATCATCTTCACCAGATATAACTGCTCAAAACCCGAGAGATGAGGTCATTGAGCAAGGTAGCGCCCCACTCTTGATCGTTTTCTAATATATATATATATTAGAGTAACGTCATGTTCTTTCCATCTCTCTGCACTTAGTTCAATTCAACTCAGTTCAGTAGAAAATCAAATCTGGAGAAGGCCTAGCTAAAGCTAAGTGTTCATTAACCTATGCAGGGATGCGATTCAATGTATGTTGGCCTTTCCAAAAAATAAAAGATGATTGTCAAAATGCTCTAACATTCCCACTGCTCTCCTCCCCGGTTACTTCTAAGCCAACAGACGACGGCGTTGGGCAAGGTAATTACCATGGTTTAAATCCTTTTATTGGATTTCCTGAACATGATGTTTTTCTTCCCTTTTCTTGTATAGGAGATGGTGCCAATCAGTCAGAAAAATACGAAAATGATGAGGAAACATCTTATCAAAATGACACTACCCCTGATCAGCTATTTGGAGGGAAAATCCAAGGAATGGATGAAAGCACAAGTGTTCCTCCCGTAGGATCCCACCCGGATGGGGATGCAATCATCGATGTTGGCAGACACGGTAAGATTAGGCTTCCAAATTCATCATGTGAAATGCAATTATAATTAATTCTTCAATCAAATATCATGTCAGATCCAAGAGTTCCTGATTATTGATAACTGAATACTTCCATTTTGTTTATCATGTACTAGGGGCCAGTTTACCATTTCCTGGTGTCGATACACCACCTGAAACAGGCCCGCTGTCAGCAGTAACTCCATCAGGTGATCCCCAACCATCAGCTGCAACTGGACCAGGAAGTACGAGGTCAGTGGAGATAGTGAAAAGTGTAGTATATGGAGGCCTAATGGAGTCCATGGCTAGCTTGAGCGTCGTTTCCTCTGCAGCAGCTTCCGATTCCACCACACGTAAGTTCATTTTCTTCACCAATATCATAAATTCTGGCAAGAAAACTTATGCAATTTCTAACTTTACTTATCTATTCTATTATCAGGGAACATCGTGGTTCTTGGGATGGCAAATCTAGTAGGGGGGCTTGTAGTTCTTGCGCATAACGTAAGCATCATCATTGTTCAAGCTAATATTAGTTCCTCTTTGTTTCATGAATCCTGAAGTTGCTTGATCACAGCTAAAGGACTTGAGGTACGGAGATTCGGGCCCGACAGACGAGGTAATGGAAGTGAGGTACGAGAAAGAACTTGGCAGCAAACAGCATTTCCCTCTGCATGCAGTAGTTGCTGTCCTATCCTACGTAATATTTGGTGCAATCCCGCCGGCTGTTTACGCCTTCGCATTCCGGGGGACCGACGATAGGGACCTGAAGATGTTGGCTGTTGCAGCGGCCTCTCTGTTGTGCGTTTTGGTTCTGGCTATTGGCAAGGCGTACGCACGTGGTGAACGATCCTTCGTGGCTTACTTTAGAACTGCCTCGAACTACATTAGCAGCCTGGTGATGGTGGCCGGAATATCGTTTGCTGTCGGAGAACTGGCGGAGAAGATGTTGCAGGAGCTAGGTTGGAGGTTGGAGCCTCCGGATCCGGTTTCAGGGTTACATGCAGTTCCAGAGTTTTGAGAAGTGTTCTTTTTTTTCTTCTGGGTATTAATGTCTTCTGTGGTTAATAGGAATATCTCTTTGAGATCAGTTAATGAAATCAAACGTAGATTTCTTTTTCAATCAAACACTCGTGAACTAATGGGAAAAAGCTCAACTCAATTGCAGTAACTTATGAAATATACATCCAACCTAATTATCATAAAACTAATTTGAGAAAAATAAATTTTTAATCCTATGTTCGAAAGTGTAGAAATAACCTTGTAAAATCTAAAAGTGCAAAATTAACTTTGGATTTCGTTGGTCGAAATGTCAACGGTCAAATTGACTAATAATAGATGAAATGATCATTATACCCATGAGTTTAAAAATTCAAAAAAAAAATCAAAATATATCATAAGGGACACTTCCACCCTCACAATTGCACACAATTTCAATTAAACATGAACCAATCCTCTGTCCTCTCTTTCTCTCTCCCCTCCCCTATCCCATGACGTTCGCACCACCACCACCGCTCACCCTCGCGTTCACGTTCACTCTGACGTTGGAGATTAAGCGAAGCGGCAGGGGAAAGAGATGACGACGACAATGGGAGGCTGAGTGGCGGGGGCTGAGCGGCGTTGGGGGGCTGAGCGGCTAGGGCTATTGGTGTTGGGGGCCGGGGAGACTAGGGTTTAGGTAGTGGCGGATAGGGTCGGCGGGAGAGGTAGGGTTTAGGCGGTGGCGGATAGGAGCCAGGGTTCTGGGCGGTGGGGATAGACAGCGGTGGCAGGTAGGCGGTGGCGGGGGATAGGTGGTGGCGAATAGGGTCATTCTGGGCGACAGGGATAGGCGGTGGTGGCAGGGGAATTGGCGGCGACGGCAGTGGGGAAGCGGCTGCGGCGGTGGATAGGTGGTGGTAGATGTTGTGCTCAACGGAGATTAGGGTTTTTGAAGTTGAAGAAGAAGAAGTTTGGGGTATAATGGTCATTATATTTTTAGTTTTAAAGTTAGGGGCATTTTTGTCTTTTCAAATTAGGTCAATGTTTAAATTACTTTAGTTAACACCGGAATAGTGCAATTTGGGTATATCTGCACCACTGCTAAAAAACTTAGGGTTTGTTTAGCACAAGATTTCATCTGGTCATTTCTGCACTTTTTAAATTAAATAGGATATTTTTGTACTTTTCCCTACTATTTTTTAATCGAAACCAATCCTTTTATATTTATAATCAAATTGGTAAAATCTTACACTTTTGTTGATCTTTTACTGTAAAAAAATATGGGATATAAAGCGGTTGATGTTGACCCACGGTCGAGGCGGGTTAGCTGTCCCGACCCAAATTTATCCAAAATTTGGGTCAAATAGATCGAGTCGGGTCGGATCAGTGTTCTCATAGTTTTGGATCTGATCAATTCGAGTCGAGTCACAAACGACCCAAATCACATAAGAAAATAATAAATTTTTATTATTTATTCAAATAAAATGAATAATTTTAAAATTTATTAAAATTTAAATAATAAATAAAATTATAATTTATTTTCATACAATTTAAAATAAGAAACTAGCAGGTTTTGGCGACGAAAAAATTGGCAAGTCAATGCTGTTCCGACTAGTCAACGCCGGTCCGAACAGTCAATGTCGCCCTGACCGGTCAACAGCGGTCAACGACAGCATAACGGTGGTCCGACTCCTTCCCAACTCGCCCCTTCCAAAATTCAAGCATAAAGCACATTCTACATAACTTCTCTTTTTAGTCCATCCTGAAAATCTACCCCTACTCCACGTATTAGCTCATTGTCTTACGCTCGCGCCCAGCTGTAGCCACGAAAGTCTCGTGATGACCATGGCGGAGAGATGATGTGAATAGGTGGTTGAATGACTTTGTTAGTTGTGGTGATAGATTGTGGGTAATGGTCAAAATAGGGCATGGTCGGTGCCGATTACATCTTCTAACCCACTGATATGAAAACGAGTCTTTCTGTAATAATTTGTATTTGTCTAACAGAGTCTTCTGGCGTGCAACAGAGCCTTCTGGCATACAACGGAGCTCCCGTTGGCCTGTAGCACCACATATACGGCGGGATTGGAGGGCAATGCTCCTAAGAGGATACTTACTAATGGGTTAGAGAGAAGTTATGTAGTAGCATGGCTTCCCAAGATGAAATTAGGATTTGGGTTGACCTTAATTTTCTATGCTCATTTTTATTTTTCTAGGTGTGTTGGTGCTTTCCTAACTCCGGCAAGATTTAGGTAAGTCCTTACTACTGATTGGAGAAATTCAGCTATAACCTCCAAAAAGGTTCTCCAAAACAAGAAGTACGAAGTTGTTGCAACCCAGTGTGGATGAACTTGGCCAACGGTGAATAATCATGGAGGCACCCGGTACCAGACTGCTTCAAAACAAAACAGACATGCACCTGAAACTACCCAAACGACATTGCACCAAAGATTAGAGAAGTCCAGCAACAGTCTCTCCAAAATAACAGAGCTGATGCAACCCGGTGAAGACAAAGTTTGGAAGGATCGAGTAGCAGACTGTCAATATGACATGTGGACTTCAATCAAGAAATTGGATTGAAATGTTCATTTGTGGGAGACTCACCCCACAGTGTGTGAGCCAACTAGGTGTTCAAGCATAGATTAGATAAATTAGTTATAGTTGTTAGTTAGGGGTTGTACAGTTTTAACCTGATAGAATATTGTAACAGTCTAATATTAATGAGAATGAGAACACAATTTTTTTTTAAATTATATATTATTCAATTAATAAAGAAAAATATAATTATTTATAATGAATAGTAGTTTTAAAAAATTGTTTTTAGCTTTATAAATATATATTTTTCAAGAATGATAAAATTGTTTATGAAGTAAATTAATGGTGGATATGTTGTATTAAAATTATTTTTTTATGATATTTCTATTAAAAAAATTCCCCAAGAAAATGGGGTAAAAATGCAAATGGGGGGTCAAAATCTGACCTAGCCTATACCCGACCCGACCCAGAATGAATTGACCCACTTGACCCAAATAAGTCATTGATCCAACTCAACCCAAATGGATCGGGTCAGTTCGGGTCGGGCAATTTGAACACTTCACAACCCTTACACAGAGGTGCAAAGCATAATGTTTTAACATCCAGAAACCTCTGTGGAAAATCAAACTCTAAATACAACTGAACTAAAATTCTTACCAATGTCCTAGAATAAAAATCATGACTACTGATATCAAGACCCATATTTACTAACCCAAATCGAACCATCTGATTTGAGTCAATCCTAATCCAGTTAAATCAACTAGTTTCCAGTCAAATCATCTGACCTGAATCCAATAAAATATACCAAATTAGGCTGAAGCACTAAGCCAGTCGACAACAACCAAAAGAGCGACTCAGAAAACTCTCTGAAAAGTTACACACCTCAACGACGAGTGCATGTTTCCTCCGAATGTTTATTTCAAACACTTGAAAGAGGCTACAAATTCAAAGCTCAAACAAAAAAATTATCTTGAAAATCAAATACTTCTTTGGTATGTTCAGAAAATCCCTATCCAACACAGTGATCATTTTTTTAAAAAAATAAACCGGCTACACCGCCTTGTGTTCTAATGATTTCATCGATGAGATTGTTGGAAATTGATGACATCGGGACTGCAGAAGAATCCAAGTCGAATGAGCTTATCGGAGAGCTGTTGTTGAAGTTTGTTGCATGATTTCTCGATTCACCGTCATTGATTTAGCCATCAGCAACATCAGAGAAGCACCATTGACATCATTGGAACTTGCACAAAAGGTGGCTCAGATCTGTACCAAAAATCTACAAAAAGAAAAACTGAAATGACTAAAAGAAAATAGAGAGAATGAGGAGGGGTTCTCCCTCTTCCTATTGAAGAATCACGTAAAAGCGAGAAGTTATGGGCTGGCGGCGGATTTAGGGTTTCAACAGCACAAAGAGTGCTTTAGCCGGAAGGCGGAAGAAGAAAAAGAAATAAAATGACAACTAACTAGCCTATTGCAACTATTGAAACCTACCCCAAATACAAAACCCTACCCATTGGGAGGTCGTTGTGTCCATATTCTGCGGTCCAACAACCTCCCCACCCCTCTAGTTTATATCTGCAGATGCAACTTAGTTTCAGTTCTTGTATTTACAGTTATCATTTTGCAATTGCTTTTGCATGAAACTCCCTGATTTGGGGCATAATTCGGTCGGAAAAGATCTCAGGATTATAATCTATAGTCGCAGATCGAAGAGTTCAAGAGCATAAGCCAGTCGTCGACTACGATTATTAATCGTGGGTCAGTTTCACTTAGCTTAATTTGGTCGGAAAAAAGTGAGCTAACATGAACATACTGGCCAGAATTTTGTGCTATACAAAGGTAGTTAAATACTTTCTTGAAAATCACCAAAATTATAGGAATAGTTATAGTAAAATTGTTTCTACATCTAAGCCGAAAAAATATACTTTACGATATAGCCACTGTCTCTATTTTCTTCCTCCTTTAGAAAATTACTTAGGTGAAAGTCACGAACGCTGAAGCACCCAAACAGCCGGATTTGCAAGTCAAACAATGACCAGAGGGAAAAAAATTCAATGGACATCTTTAGCAATGTTACACAGTTATCACTGGTTGTATATAAGACAATGACCGAATGGTTGGATTAGGCAATTCGATTTAGGTAGGGAGTGCCTGGTTGGTATAGGTGACGTGTGTTTTTTGAGCTTAGGAGTTGGAGCCACGTTAATTCAGTTTTAAGAGGACGAAGATGGTTTGCTACAGTTTTCAATATTATTATTTACCGTTGATTTTTTTTGTTACATTAAATGCTCAATTCTAACGTAGCTCTTATATTATCATAGTAGTTTTAGATTTAGAAATTTATATTGTGAAACATTACCTGTAAAGAGCTTAGTCTCATACAAGATCGATTCAATTGTATAAAAAAAAATTGATGTTTTATAAATTATAAATGTGAAGGTTTGAACACCGACGAACAATGCATTTTTTAGACGGTTTTAGTTTTAAAAAATAAATAAATCATTTTCAATATGAACAAAAGGCCAAACCAAAGGTGGGGCCGGTATTCCGGGCATCGATGTCAGTAACAAATCACGCCAACGTTTTGTTCAAGAATTGTTAGCTGGAGTTGAGAGCCAACGTTTATCTCGTGCAAGGAGCATTTCTGTTTATATGTGGGGTGTCAGGTCAACTTCAATCGGTCAACTTCAATTTTAGGGTCAATTTTTTGTTAATCAATATTATTGAAATCACAGTGCGTCTTGAAATAGATTATTTTTCATAAAATATAAAATTATTTCTTTGTTATTTTAGATACTAATTAATTTTTATTTAAAAATTATAATCCATTTGTTTCATTAGATGTGAAACAAATTTTTTTTTTGTTATTTTTGTGGATTTGACGCACTTTCCTTTTATGCTAAAATTCCTTCAATTTCATCCACTCATTCTACTTTTCCCTTTCTAAATTAAATTTTCATTTATTTCATTCACCTAAATTCAAGCACTTAACGCTATGGTGGCACATCCAATGAAACGGATGTAGCAGTTTGTTTAAATTATAATACATGATAAATTATATTTAAATTATAATACATAATAAGTTATATTTAAATTTTAAAATATGTAAAGTGTATAAATTTGAATCAGAAAAATACAAAAATATTTCACAAGTTATATAAGGAGACAATTTACCAATATTAACCTTATAATTAGAAAATGTATTCTGTTATACCACCTAACAATTAGACTAGTCATATGAAAAATCTTATTTTTATAAGGCTATATTATAATTTTTTATATTTTAAAATATAATTTAGTTTTTTATAATTATGATAATCACTTACAAAGAATAGAAATAAACACTAAATTATTTTAATAATTATAAAATAATCCTATGACTAGACCAATTTAAATAAAACTATTAATTATAATGGCACATTTTTGGGAAAATTCGTGAGGTTAAATTAAAATTATAGAAAGGTAAGAGGTTTTGGTTGCAATATTAAAATTTTACTATGCAACGTGTAGTAGTTATAAGTGTATGACCCGATTAATGCAACCCAAAATTTTTATTTTTATTTCTTCTAATTTGCAATTTAAATTTTGATCTTTCCATAACTTATGGAAAGATATTCTTTCAAAATACAGACTCTTTTAACGCAAAGTTTTGGGAAAGACCGTCTTTCTATAGGTATATGGAGAGGTCGTCTTTCTATAGATATATGGAAAGACGGATTGAATTAGAATTATAGAAAGATAAAAGGTTTTAGTTGTAATATTAAAAATTTACTATACAACGTGTAATAGTTATAATTTTATGACCCAATTAATACAATCCAAAAATTTTATCTTGATTTATTCTAATTTACCGATTAAATTTTGTTATTTCAAACTCTAATTTTAAAATCATAAAAATACTCCATTTAAACACTGCTAATAAGAGCCCACGTTTTGCACATGTAGGTGAGCCCACGTTTGTTCCCACCACTGACATTATTAAAGGATCATAAAATATCTATTAATCAGCATTCATTTGGTAGTACTGTACTCCATTCTGACATCCGTTATATGGTGATGATTTGAAAAATATTAATCCATAATATATTTTACTAAAATAATTAAAACTTGTGAAAAGTGATATTTTAAAAATACATATTATAATGAATTTAACAATAAATCATACAATAATTTACTCTTCCGTCCCAACAAGAATGACATATTTACTTTTTCATGATTTTCAATGATAATGTTTGACCGTTAATATCTCTATCTACATATACCAATTTTGCATAGAAATTTGATATTTAAAAAATATATGTTAATATGAATTCAACAATATCTCATATGATATATTTATTACACATATACTAATTTATATTTATGGCCAAAGTTTATCAAATTTGATTTTGAAAAAGTAAATATACCATTATTGGTGGGACGGGGAGAGTATATGGTTATATATCAATTTAATTTTAGGGTGAAAGTTAGAAAATTTTGATTAAATAAATAGTTAAATTGTAGATGGAAATGAGAGAATCAGTATTAGTAGTATAATAGTATGACAAGAATGAGTAATAAGCAAATGGACGTAATAGCATCTCTAATGTACGTGTCCATTAGATAAATCTCTTTAGTCAAGTCATGCTAAACGACTCCAAACCTCAAATAATATTTCAATGCATGGGTTAAAAATATGGGAGTCACTTTGACATGGATAAAAAACAGATTGACCTTCTATGTTTATAGGGTGAACTGAACATGTTTACACTTACCATAAATGATTAATTCTATATAGTATTTATGGACATTAGATTATTTCAAATTCCTAAATTTAAATTTTGTTAAGTATTTATTCATATATTAAATTTATACAACTATACATTATAGAGAAAGTCTTCTGTTAGACCAATAGTGAAAATTTTCGTTTTAACAATTTTTGGGTCAAATTATACCTTTTAATACATTGCGATATATTTTTTTAAAAATTAAATTTATAGGGATCTCATTGAAATAACGAATAACAATAATCAAATCAACCCATTAGTTATAATAATTATAAATAGATTATATATATGAAATTTTGAACACTCTTATAATTCTAAAATATAAATAACAAATTTTTTTTTTTAAGCTTTGTGTATTATCGACAAAATTTACGTGTACTAAATGTAGTTTTTCATATGTTATTAAAAAACTATTAGTTTTAATTGTAATTTAATGTTGTATTTTATAATTCAAATATAGCACATTTTAATTTAAACCCATGATAATTTCATGTATTTGAATGTAATACCATAAAAATATATTGTATAAAAATAATAAAATCTAGATTAAAATGTATCATGATTGTTTCATATCTTTTGAAAAATCATTTTTATAAAGAGTTTGTATCTTAAAAAACGATTTTTTCCATAAGATATGGAAAAACCAAAGTTAAACGGCAAGTTATAAGAGATGAAGGTAAAATTTTTGGGTTGCATTAGTCGGGTTTTAAACTTATAACTACTGTATGTTACATGATAAATTTTTAATATTGCAACTAAAACTTTTTAATTTTTTATTATTCTACTTAAACTCCGTCTTTTCCAAAACTTTACTTTTTATAAAACGTGATCGCAATTTAATTACACAAATGCCAACTCAGTATTATTTATTTCATCATTTATTTTTATCCCTTCAAATGATATCTTATTTTTCACCCAAAAAATCGTTACTGTGTATTTTCTTTTCTCAATAATTTTATAATTTTGTGGACGGACGCTGGGATTTTTTTTCAGTTGATGATCTTCACATTTGAAACTTGTAATGTGTGTGGGAAAAAAAGAGAGGAAAGACTTCTTCTATCCTTTTCATTTCGAGAAACTTTGGAGCGAATGAAGTTATTTGGGTGAGAGTACATGACACAAATATTTGCGCTTTCACGGGTTTCTTTTCTCTTCTTCATTCTTTAAATGATGTAGATTTGATAATTTTATTTAAAAATCATATTCAAAAGAAAAAGTAATTAAGATGACTGGAGCCCCGAGATGTGACTTTTTTTCATTTTTAAGGAGCAGTCGGATTATTATATTCTTACCAATTTTTAACATTATTATAATCTGATTTTACATATAATTTTAATTTGGTCGAATTTGTGGGAAAAGAGTTACATTTTTAAAAAATTTAATAGAACAAGCGAAGAAACATTGTAAAAATATCATTGTTAAAAAATTGTCTCAAAGAGAAAATAGTGAGGAGATTTGAAAATCAGAGGGAAAAAAACTACTTAACTATTTTGTTTGTTTCAGAATATATTTGTTCACTGAAAATGGCTCTAGGCGAAGTCAAGGAATGGATCATGTGCTTGTGCAAACACTAAAGTCAAGGGACAACTTATAAAAATGACCGAAACTCAACTATATCCATTGATGATGGGGTTCACTAAAACAGTTGTAATAGTCAAAATTAAAATTTTATTTTTGTAGTATTGATTGTTTGATGTTTTACTTGATTTTTCAATCTAAATTTCACTTAGTATATAGATTAAAAAAATATCATTATATTTAATCATAAATTTCAATTACTGTACTGTATCTGTAACTATACCATCATATTAAATATATATTTTTTGATAAATCGTCACTAGGACGAGGGTTTATAGGCTTCCCATCCCTTTTCTATTAAGCTCAATATTGCACATTGTACGATTACAACATATGACATGGGATAAACCCACTTGCACTAAGACACTGTCTGAATATTACAATTCTAATCTAAAGACTCAGTGGATAAAATAGAGAAACAATACACAAAGACTCTAGTCGATATTACAATATGAAACGAGGGCCAATGTGACGATGAGAAGGGCAACCAAGGATAAGCGGTTTCCACTGTGTAGTCATAGTGTAGCCACGATAGAATTGACCCAAGACTACTATCAGAACCAATCACAGTGAAGTATCAAATGATATGCACACAGAAAATTTCATCCACACTTTTGATCAAACATCCGAGACAATCAAAACAAAATAAATGAAGCTCCCAACTAAAAATCTGGTATGTCTCCATTTAACCCGTAAAGACCGTTTCCCTTAACTAAGAAACAAAAACCAGTTATTTTAATTGCCAAAAATATTTTTTGTCAGTGTATAGAAAATCCTCATAATGCATAGAAATATCTCTAACTTGATTCCAAAATGTTATAAAGACCAATTAAATTGAATTAACAATATAATTGACCTCAAGATCCTAATGAACCATACAGTCTACAAATATAATTTAAATCCTTAAATAACGGTATTGCCAGAAGTCCGTTGTTTTAACGATTTTGACTTGGATTTCTCCTTACCGCATTTTCAAATATCAAATTTAAAGTCAATCAAATTTTACCGGACATGGGCTGCCAGAAAAACAAGCATTAACAGAGATAGTTCCTATATGATACTTAATCAAAAAAACCAATTTAAATGTGCCATTTTAAGACATTAAAAAACAAACAAAAAATTAAAAAATATATATAATAATAATAAGAGAAGCACAGAATTAATAGCCTCCCGCCAGAAAATTTAAAAATTATAAAGTTTGAGAAAAAAAAGGAAAAAAGGAGAATATCCCTCCAGAAACATGACCTCGCGCGGGGAGAAGTGATGAAAAAAGGTGACACAGCCAGAAGATTTATAACTACAAGATCAGAAGTTATATACCCTCCCTTAACCACTGTCGTGTAGGATGTTCCGGTGAGAATGACACCGTCGCGCCATTAAAAAACCGATGAAAACCCACATCGCCGTCGCGAGTTGACCCATAGCAAGGAGACTTTTAAACTCACATATCTTTGAGTCTGACCCAGACCATGACTCGGCCTTGACTCGGCCAGCTGTGAGTCGGGAATGACCCAAAGGCTTTGGGCGAGCACGCGACTTGGCCATGACTCAGATCTCGGTTCGGTGTTGACTCAGATCTCGACTAGGATGTTGACTCAGCCATGCCGCCGCTTGGAAACCCGCCAGACAGAGGCGACACTGATAGCTAGAAAACAGAAACCGCTCGGAACCCACTCGAAAATCCGCCGGACAAGCTTCTAGTAATCCGGCCGTAGATCTCCGACCAAAAATTGTTGACTCATCGGCGGATTCAGGACGTCGCTCGAAAACCCGGTCGTTGATCTCTGCTCGACGAACCCATTTGTTGATTGCTTCTTCGGTTGCTTGGAATCCATCTCCGGCCGCTCATAAACCACCTCTCTGAGTCCGGAGACCTCTTTTCGCTGCTTAGCTCAGTCTGTAGAGCACATGTTTCCTACACTTCTTTTCACTGGGGAGGCTGTGTACGGGGGTAGAGGTTGTGGGAGTGTGCGATTGGGGAGGGGAGCCGTCGGAGGTGGTGATGCGGCGACGACCCCCCAAGGAGAAGAAAATGAGCGCCAGGGTTTTAGAAATAGTAGAGAGGAAAGTGTAGAGAGAGGAAAAACTAACTAGTTTATACTCATATTAAATATGATGAGATCCCTTTCAATATATATTTCGTATATTGAAAAACTGGTTTTACCGTTTTAGGCGTTATCTAGTAAACCTATGTTCCAACGTAGTCTAACCTAACCAAGTATGTAAAGTAAATAAACACGAGACACACAACTAGGTTACACAGTTCGGTGAAATCCACCGACGTCTGCGGGGCTGGCCCAATTCAGAATAAAACCACTAATCAGAAAGATATAGTACAAAGTACATCATACAACTATACTTATCTTTTCTAATTCTACGCGTGAATTTTGCAAGCTCCCCTTGCTACCGATCCGCCTTGATCAGACTCCCTCTGACCTCGAAACTCGTCGACGCTGGATCTCCTCCTCCCGAGGAATTAAGGTATACGTTCTGAACTTTAGCACACAGGTCTGGTGTGTTGGAACATAGTCAGATTTTGGCTCTTCGCAAATCTTATCTCGGCAATTGTAAAATCTGAGTGCAGATTTTTTGTCAATTAATTCCACGAGTTTGCAGCCGTGTTATGTCCTTCTTTTATAACCCAATGCAGATTAGAATAGCTCCATAATTATCTCCATAATATTCCTATTCCTTATATGCTTCTGAAGCATATCCAAATCTCATAAATAAAGGGATTTTCCTTATCTCCAATATCCCATAATATTCATTCAATTCCAATTCCATAATTATAAGGATTTACCATAATTCCATTATGATTCTAATATCCTGAATCAAATATCACGTAATCATCAATTTCCATAAACCAAAATCCATCTAATACCTGTTCCGCAATTCTGTACTTGTGCTGTATTTTCGGTATATGTTCCAACATGATAAGTTTCTCTTCTTTACCACAAATTGCCAACCAATTAATCCATGAGTTACACTTGTCTTTTCAATCTCTCCAAATTAATCTATCACACATGACTTTACAATACTTTTTGCATTTGAAATGATATTTATTTGTATTATATCGATACGCTGAATTGGAAGAAAAAAACAATTAGTGATGGTAATAATGATTTGGTCTTATCTTCTAGTTTAGTGCACTTGACATCTGAAACTTTTACATGGTACCAAACAAAGGTTACAGTGGTAACAGTGTAATTTTTGTGGTTCAGTTGATTCAGTCCAAATAGCATATGATTGCTAATCATGAGCATGATCCATGATCCACGACCCACGAGTCAATATATATCACTAAAAAACATAAAATCCAACTGTGACTTTTTTTAGCATTAATGACATTAAAATGTGTCGCTAAAATTATTAGTGACGTCTTATGAATTGTCCCTATTCAGTATGCCACTAAAATATTGTGACGTGTTGAAATATCGTTATACTTTTTTTGTAACGCTTTAAGATGCAATTCAATTTAGAAGTTTTCTAAATTTTGTAATGTGAATTGATGTAGTAATTTAGTTTGGTGACTTGTGCACATGTAATAAACATTTATTGACACCTGAAGATGGAACAAATATCGTGACATTACTTTAACTGTCATAAAATATGTGTTACTACTAGGCACTATTTTTTTTAGTGATGCTCCCTATTTTCATCGACATTTGACAATTTCTCTTTTGGGACAAAATTAATAAAAAATCAAACAAAATGAGGAAAATGAACTTGGAAATGAATATTAAATTATTATTATTTTTTGGACGAAACGAATACTTTATTTCAGAGTACTGAAAAGCTTTTAATATTGTTTGATAATAGGAAGTGTGAGGGAGATCTCGTGCATTAGCATGAGATACACTTGATTTTGCAAGATTGGCTAACGATTTTTCCTTATAAATATAATTCACATGTAAAGAGTGTCTAAACTACTAATTAGATAGTCACACTTATTATCTTCAATTTTAAAATAAAAAATTATTTTAAAATTCAGCTGATTAACTTATAAACTAATTAATTTTCGATATTTATATAATCACTAAAAAGTTCTCTATTTATTAAAGACTTAAAGGGTATTTTTTTTCAAAAAAACGTAAACCAATCTTTTTAGGTTTCAAAATAAATCAAATATATTTATAATACAGATCAAATAGTAAGCGTGGCATTTTATAAGATGGATTTTCTAAATTTACATTTCGGGTATCCAATTGTAGCACGTCTCTAGTACTTCCTCCGTCGCAACTCTATTTGCACTTATACTTTTTTACATTATTTTCTATCAAAATTTGACCGCACATTTAAATATATTTAAGAACAGCAATATTATAGCATATAATATTGTTCAATTCGCCGCAACCAATAGTTTCTAAATATCAACTTTTTATTTGCCGTTATTACACGTAGATAAACGTATTAACGGTCAAATATATTATTTGAACAACGTGATAATTATGACAGTGCAAATCTAGATGGGACCGATGAAGTATTTAGGTAAAAAAAAAGAGAAGAATAACAACTTGTTGCTTAATACTTAGCCATGTGCAAAGGAATTTGAACCACAAGTACTAGTGAGTAGTGATATACTGTCGTGTGAAAATAGGACAGGCATATCATGATACCAAGTGGGCTGTTGTTACACATTAGTTTACAAACAAGGGAATAACCCCCAAAATTGTGCCTTTTCAAATTACGGAATAGAAGTTGTTGGGTTGGTTTATGCTTCATCGTATATACTCATCCGTCTCACCAATAATGATATATTTATTTTTTTAAATTCAATTTAATAAATTTTGATCATAAATATAAATTTATATATGTATAATAAATATATCATGTGAGATATTGTTGAATTTATCTTAATATAAAATTTTTAAATATCAATTTTTTATGCAAAATTGGTACATGTAGCCAGAGATATTAACGATCAAACATGATCATTGAAAATCGTGAAAAAACAAATAGGTCATTACTGTTGGGACTGAGGGAGTATATTGAAGTATTTTTTTCCAAAGAGTGTTATCACATATAGGCCATGTCAAAATGAGATTATTTTGTGCTGAATTTAATTTAGTTGTGCTGAATTTATTATGTTGGTACTGAATTTATTTTATTTGTGCTGCATTGAGTTTATTGGTGCTGAATTGAATATTTTGGTAGTTTATTTTTTAAAAAAAAGAAAAGAATGACTACTAAAATGATGTTATACTCATAACATATACTATTTTTAAACTTATTACTCAATCATTGACTGTCGATAAGTCAAATAAATAAATATTTATTTATTAAAATTTTCTTTTAATGCCGAGTTTATTAGTGCTGAATTTTGTTTATTTGTGTTGAATTTAATTTATTGATGCTGAATTTAGTTTATTTGTGTTGAAATGTGCTGAAATTAAACCCAACTGGATAGGGCCATACTCTCCTTTTAAATCGACTAACTGATAAACTAATCAAGAAAAATCTCGTTTCAATAACTTTTAGGGTCAAATTATAATTATTTATATATTACATATACATTTTAAAAGTTTTTTGAACTTATAGAAACGTCGTTGCAATAAATGTAAACAAATATCAAATCCCCACATTAGTTACATCAATTGTAAAATGATCTCGTATATCGGTTTGTCGTTCCAAAACAAAATTTTGTTTAGATTCATTGCATCGAGAATTAGAGAAGTTTTATTGTAAAAATACAATATTTAAGTTGAAAAGTATCGTAATTGTTTAATAAGTTTAGAAAGGGCCGGCTTCTCTAGGACATCTTGATATCGATATTACAGTTTTTGTTGTATGTCTAATTTGTAATAATACAGATGACTAGTTTGGTTGACATATCTTTGGATATTTTTGTAATCAATTAGTTATTTTTAGAAACTAATTAAATTTGGATATTAATTTCAGTTATTGTAATAGTGTTGGACATTTTTTTTCATTATATGATTATTAAAAGAAAAAAGGAAAAAAAAAGTTTAACTGAACTCATGGTCCGGCGAAAAACGTGCGGCAAATTATGACAGGGTAATGGGAAAAGAGGTCTCACAGTATACAAATTGATAATTAACATCCAAACGAAAGAACGTTTATAAATTTTCTTTCTACATATCAAGTGGAACCTCCGTCAGAAATAACAAACATTTGTTATTCTACGTCAAATTAATCGTTTTGAATAATATATATCTTTAAGGTAAATTTTTGGAGAAAATCATTTTTTATATGCATGCAGAAAGATGAAGTTGAATTATAATTATAAAAAGATAAAATATTTTAGTTGTAATATTAAAAATTTACTATGCAATGTGTAGTAGTTATAAGTTTATGACCTGATTAATGCAATTGAATTTTTTTATCTTGATTTTTTCAAAGTTACAGTTTAAACCAAAGTTCATAACTTATAGAAACACCATCTTTCAAGAGACGAACTCTATCTCCTTAAGATGCACACTTATTAGTTGACAATCAATACTATCAAATTTTGACCACATATTTGAATGTATATATAAACAATAGTATTATTGTATGTGATATTGTTATATTCGTCATAATAAATAGTTTCTAAATATCAATTTTTAATTGCTTATAGTTAATTATATTAACGGTTAAATATGTTTCTTAAAAATTGTAAAAAATATTTTGTGAAATGGTGGTACCGACATAACTGATTTGGACCAATATGATCGACAGTCGGTCGGCATAGAAGTCCAACTTTTGAGTCCAAGCTGCCATAGAAATCCTCAAGAGATCGACAGCCACTTTAAATGGTTTCATCCTCTTCTGCATAAACCCCCAACCCATATTAATTATTCCCTCCGTTTCTTTATTTGTAACACCATAAGCATAGGTTTTTTAATTTAGGCGAAAAAAATGAGTTGATCAAATTGAATATAGAAAGTAAAAAGTAGAATGAATGGATGAAATGAGAAGAATCTTGCCAAAAATGGAAAGTGTGTCATTTGAAAAGAAACATCTCAATAAAGTAAGTGTGCCACAAATAGAAAATTGGAGAGAGTACTATGTGTTCTAAATAATGCTCACATTTGTTTCTATGTATTACTCATGTGTTAATATTATCGTATGTGATATTGTTCAATTCGTCGTAACAATTAGTTTCTAAATATCAACTTTTTAGTTGCCGTTATTATACGTAGATAAATATATTAACAGTCAAACATGTCTCTTGAATGACGTGCAAAAAGTAAGAGTGCAATTTTTGGTGGGACGGAGAGTATAAAATTTCAATGAAAATAGATCCCAATTATTAACTTTATTATGACTTCATCCTAAATTTTTTTTTGTAAGCTATCAGTTTGCTTAAACTTGTGGAATATGAAGTTGAGTTTATTTTCTAGCATGTATTTGTATAAAAGGAAAAAATAAATCAAACTTGTTTAGTTGCACATTTCCTATTGAAGTAAAGTTTGGATTGGCAACTTGGCAGACGACTTTCCACTTAATATCAGTAAAAATTCAGGAGCATTTTGAGAATTTGAAATCATAAAATAGATAGAAAATATAATTTTAAAAAAAGTTAATAGTCCGTGGTACAAAAAAATGAGTAAATTATTATTAAAAAAACAGTGACACAGTTTCTTGACATGTAAGAAAGTGTTAAGATATGTTCTACACATTAACGTGTCACTAACATTTTCTGCATATTTACATGTCACTAATCCATATTGTATATCAACTTGTGTTATAAATTTTACAAACTCCTGTACAAGTGTTATAAAAAATAATTATAGATCAATTTGTTACAATTAATATTATCCCAGGTATACTAAAAGTGTTTTGCAAGGCGTCATAAATATTTTGTGACACTTATATCAAAGAGACTTTTGCAAAGTGTTAGAATTCATTTCTGACACACATATTAAGATACCTTAATGCATAATTATTTTCTATGACACTCAAAGCTGTAGTAGTATGTAAATTGTGTAACAGGAGTTGATGCACAAACATTACTTAGTGACATGTGAGGGATTTCAAAAATAATAATAATTTAGTGACATGTGAAGATGCAGAAAACATCGTGACACTTTATTAAGTGTCACAAAAAACATGTCACTATGTAGAATTGTTTTTACAGCGAATCCCATATTTTTCGTTTAACGCCCACTTCACCAATGAATCAAACTATCCCTAATTTAGTTACTTCACTTAAAGCTTTCATAATTCTTGTTATTAATGGCGCAATTTATGCTTCATGTTTTAATCATATTATAAAGACATTTTAAACCAAGATATGCATGGAATTGATTTATGAACGATTTGTTCATCAAAATAGTCAACTACGTTATAAGCATGGCATCCTAGATTAGGCAGAATGAAAGAGACGAGGGAGTGTACAATATTGTTAGTACGCGAGGAAGATAGGGAAGTTCAACAATTGTGCCCACATTTCATTTTGATTCTGTCTTTAAATTCAGACAAAATACTAACGTTAAACATCTGTTTTTCCATGAGATTGTCTTTCATAAGACGGGCTCTTTTTTATTTAGTATAGCGTTTATTTATTTAAATATTTGAATTAATATATAACAAAACATGTTTGAATGTAAATATAATAAATTTTATATAAAAAATATAATGTTTAAGTTGAAAAAAAATCAATTAAAATATAATTTATAAGTTAAGAAATATACTGTAGCATTTAATTTAAAAAGTGCAATGAAGATTAATAAAACATTGTTCAAACACTTTCTCTTTTAATTTTTCTTCTGTTTGACTGCAACAAACGATTTTCACAGCTGTTTAATAGAATATTAAATGAATTAGAATCAGATTAAGAAAAAAATACCCTTTTTGATTGATTTTTTATATATCCTTTTCTATATCTGATTGTGTCTTGTATACTCTTCGTACTCAATATATATGAATACACACAATCACAATTATTTGTGAGTTTTACATTCTATCATGGTATCAGTCAGGTCTCTCTAAATATTCCCTGGCTTTTTCCAAAATTTCCAAATCCTCCTCCCTGTTTTTCGATCGCTCGGCCGCCGCCCACCTGCCGCTCCTCTGCCAATCTTCGACCGCCGCTCCTGCTGCGCCGTCAAACACGACCGATCGAAAATCTACACCGCCAGTCGCGCTGCTTCCGATTTCATCTCGTCGGATCATGCGCCGCCTCGTGATCGTCACGCGTCGGTGTTTGTGATCCTGTGCCGCACTTGCTGCTCCGTCCTTGCGTAGAAATTAAATCAGTCGTCCACTGTCATTCACAAGCTTGCTGTGTGTTTGGTGAGATTTGATTTATTTTTTTGTGCTTGGATCCGTTCCCGATGACGTCAATCACCCTTCCTTCGTTGATCAACTGCATCACAATCAAACTTGATGGTTCCAACTACTCCCATTGGCGTACTCGGGTTACTTCTGTTTTACGAGCTGTCAAGCTGATTGGTTATGTTAATGGTACGACTGTCTGCCCTCTGGAGACCGCCAGCTCGTCCTCCAAGGAATCTGAAGACAAAGCTTCTGACGATGCTAATATCCGTGATGTTTGGATCCAGACAGATCAGCTTGTTCAAGTTGCCATTTTTTCATCCCTGAATCCTTCTGCAATGTCAGCAGTTGATGGCATGGTCACTGCTGCTCATGTATGGAATGCTTTGGCTACTAAATTTCATAATAATTCTCGTGCTTGTCGTCTCTTTCTCGTTGATCGTTTTTATGGAGTTCGTCAAGAAAATATTTCTGTCCAAGAATATTATGCTCGTTTTAAAGATATTCTTGATGAATTGCGTGCTCTTGGTCATTCCCTCAATGATGAGAATATTGCTGTTGTATTTTGTCTTGGCTTGAATGATACACTCTCCCAGTATTCTTCTGCTCAAATGGTGAAAATCCATTTACCTCCTTTGTACACCATTGTTGCTGATGCTGAAGCATTAGAATTTTCCCTTAAAGCCCGTTCGTCTACCTCTGGAACGGTTCCCTCTGCTTTTTCTGCTTCTCAACAGGGATCCTGACAGGCGAATCGGGGCAGGGGAGGTCGCAGATTTGGCCGAGGACGGGGCAGCCGAGGATGGGGGCAGCCGAGGCCATGGTCGTGCAACGCCGCCTGCCGCCGGTGGTGGCCACTTCAACCAGGCCGTCCGAGCTACGTCTGCCAGTGGTGTCATCGCCCCGGTCATCTTGCTAAATTTTGCTACAAGCTTTCAAATGTTGCTCGCGATGAGGTTACAAACTCCACGGACACAGCTTAACCACATTATCAGCAGCTAAATGCCACTCCTGATTGATACATGGATTCTGGTGCAACCAATCATATGACCGGCTCAGCTTCCAATTTGGATAGCGTAGCTCCTTATCACAATAATCGTCGTGTTTATTTTGGTAAATGTTCTGCTTTGAGTATTTCCCATGTTGGCAATTCTTGGATTTTTGATTCTGTTACTTTATCTGATGTCTTAGTTGTTCCAAATATCACCAAAAATTTATTATCTATTGCCAAGTTGACAAGGGATTTAAATGCTGTTGTTTCCTTTGATGACACTTCTTATACTATTCAGAACAAGGTTACCAAGGAGATCGTGGGAGGAGAACACAGTGAGGGAGGTCTTTACATTTTAGATTTCGGTGCTGCTGCTTTGTTAATTCAAATAAAGTCAAAGCCTCCTTTGATCTATGACATAGTCGGTTAGGACATCTTCCTTTTTTTGTTATTTCATCTTTAAATAAAAATGGTAGTCTGTTAGTTACTAGTTTGCTGTCAAAGCCTCATTTATGTATTCTTGTGAAATGGCTAAGGGCAAGCGTCTTTCTTTTATTGATAATTTAAAATGTGCACCACGCGTACTTTATTTAGTTCACTGTGACCTACAGGTACCCTCACATGTTGTCTCTCACGCCAGGTATATTTATTATGTTATTTTCATTGATGATCACTCTCGGTTTACTTGGTTATTTCCTCTATGACATAAGTCTGATTTTATGGAGGTTTATATGAAATTTGAGGCCTTTTTTGAGAATCAGTTTTCCACTACTATTAAAGTTTTTCAGAGTGATGGTGGAACCGAGTTTGTGAATCATGCGATCTCATTTTTTTGTCTAAGGGCATTCATCATCAAATTTTATGTCCTTATACTCCAGATCAAAATGGTTGTGCAGAAAGGAAGCATCGCCATATCACCGAGACTGGTTTGCCATTGTTATTTCACTCCGGACTTCATCATTCATTTTGGTATGATACTCTTTCAACATCAGTCTATACCATTAATAGGCTGCCCACTCCAGTATTATCTGGTCAGTCTCCTTACTTCATTATTTTTGGCTCACCACCTGACTACTCACACTTTCATGCGTTTGGATGTCATGTTTTTCCATAATTGAGGCCTTATTCTGCGTACAAGTTGGAACCCCGGAGTATGTCATGCATTTTTTTGGGATACAGTTCACAGTACAAGAGTTATCGATGTTTTGATCCTCTTACCAAGAGAGAGTACATCACTCGTCATGCTCGGTTTATCTCGGCCGCCGGAAGTCCAGCCGGACACCGCTGTTGGAGCTCACGCGCCGCCAAACAACGTCGTGTGTGTCGTCCATGCGCTGACCTCACCACCAATCCCGTCCATATTTGGCCACTGCTCACCATCTCCAGACCAGTCATCGATCTCATCGTCCTTTGACTCCGGTTTTTATCCCCTCTTCCCGGCATCCGATGGCAACTCGTTCTCATACTGGGTCTTTACGATACAAGGAATTTTTTGATTATGATATTTCTGGCTTATTGGGTGCTTTATTTGCAAAGACCAAGCTTTGCAGTCATCGTTCTGCGGTCAAGGATCCAGATTGGGTTGCTTCAATGGATTCAGAGATGACTGCTTTACGCGCTTAACAAACATGGGAGCTGGTTCTCCGACCTCCTCGTGTAAATGTTGTTGGTTCTAAATGGGTGTATCATTTAAAGTATAAGTCTGATGGTTCACTTGATCGGCACAAGGCCAGGTTAGTTGCTCAAGGTTTTTCTCAGTTACCTGGTTTTGATTA
>JAULKM010000007.1:5267482-5279867 GCA_032355605.1 Rubia tinctorum
AACCCAATGGGAAAAAGAGTATAGTGTTGACCTCCTAAAAATACTAAACTAATAAAAATATAATAAATGATATTTTTTGATACCTTATCAATTCATCTATTTAATATTTATATATTTATGCTAGAATAACAAAAATTATGTATTTTAGAACAATGGATTATAGGGTAACACAATTTTGGGCCATAATGTAATTCTCCAAAACTGTGTAGAAGTAATTAATGTTGGTTTTCAAGGCCATTCCGTTCACCCATGCAAGCCCAAATTACAAATTCGCAATCATATATTATTGAATTGCATTTTGACGTCGCCAATTTTGTGATTCGTCAACTCCAACTTCTTGGAGGGATCTAAGTGTAAAAAGTAAAAAGGAGGGGAAGATGATGGTGGTGAGCTAGGGTTTAAGGGGGCGGATCGGCGATGGGTTAGGCGGAAGAGGGGGAGATGGTAGAGGGCTGAGTGGAGGGGTTGGGATAGTGGTGAATGGTAGGGGTTTTAGGGGTGGCGGAGCGGGAGGAGGGGTTGGGCTAAGATGGTGCAAGGGGCGGTGAGGTTGGCCTAAGATGGTGGTGAGCCGGGATGGCTAGGCTGGGTGAGAAGGATGGTTGGGTGGCGGGGGAGCGGCAGAGCGGCTTAGTAGGATTAACAAGAAGAAGAAGAGGGGAGGGATAAATTAGAATTTTTATTATTTACATTTACCTTATAAATAAATATAATATAACTTAGGGTATTTTTATATTTTAGATTAGACCAACGCCTGAATTCCTTTAGTCCATATCACAATAGTGCAATTTGGGTATGTCTGCACAATTGCTTAAAATCTTAAGATTAGTTTTACACATTCAAGTTTTACAAGATGATATCTGCACTTTCAAAATTTAATAGGGTTAGTTTTATACTTTTTCCCTCAAATGTTTGGTGTATAATGTATAAAGAATAGCTTGATTCGTTGCCAAATGTTATGTGAATTATTGACATGTGTAACACGGTACAAAATGATTGGTTTCACACCCCTAACCTTTGGTTTTCATATCCACCAAATTTTGTCACGAAGCCCATAGTTTCCACCACTTCCACTCACCTTATCGTTATAACTTAAGAAGCTCTCACTCTACTTTCTCACATCTCAGCTGAGAAATAGATAAATAAAAATGGATACATCACCGGAGAAGAACAACAACAGCGACAAAAGTTACGAACTGAAGCTGGAGGAGGATACGCCGATGACGTCGGGCGAGGCGGCGGAGGAGAACAACAACAGCGACAAAAGTTACGAACTGAAGCTGGAGGAGGATACGCCGATGACGTCGGGCGAGGCGGAGGACGCGCAGCCGCAGTCGCCGCTGGGTGATGACCAGTTCAGTTTGGATGTGACGATGTCGGACGATTCGTCGTCTTCGTCGCTACCTGGAGAAGACGGCCAGTTAATGTTGGATACTAGCATGACGTCGGCTGAGGAGATGGATGATCCGCGGTCTCCGGCGGCGGAAGACGACCAGTCTCTGTTGAAGAGGCGGGGCACCGCCGCCACCAGAGAGAACGGAAGTAGCGCCATCTCAGCCGGAGAAAGTGCATCCCGGTCCTCCGAGCTTGACACGAGTTTTAAAAATATTGGAGAATCTAATGGAGGCGATGAACACGAGGAGGAGGAGTCCAAGATTAAGCTGCAGCAGGTGGAGGGGGAGGTGGTGGAGCGAGAAAACGGCGCCGTTCAAAGCTACACTGAAAGTGAAGAGAGGAGAGCTGCCTACACTTCTGAAGGTGGTAATGAGATACAGTAGTATTATAACATTATTATTTTTTCTGAAAAATAATTTTTTAAATTACGAATTCGGAATTTTAAGTTTTCATTAAACAAAAAAAACTTTAGATCAGAAAGATTCTGATGCAGATTTTTTGGATAGGTAAAAAATATTAAAAATTGTTATAGTTCATAATCTGCATGCATGGGATTGGAGGAGGGCATGAATCCTGATTAATGATTGAAAGCACAGACTATCAATTTCCAAACTGAGTCACACATTCAAAACTACTGGGTTTTTTTTTTGGGTGGGTGGGTCAAAATCAACAGTACTTTCAGGGGGGCTACCTTTTGGAATGGAATCCGTGTCTCATGCTCTGTTACTTTGGATTTACAAGAAGGATGATAACATGAAGATCTCGTTTTGAAAAACCTTATAATTTCAAGGCAATTTGGTGTGTTTCAGATCTTATTAATGACTCTAGTCACAAGTCTATCAGTTTTTTTTCCAGTAAATAAGAGTGCGTTTCTACAACTTACAAATTTTAAGTCATACTCCTCCGTCCCACCTCAATTACAAAATTGTTTTTTGAGAGTCAAATTTTATAAGAGTACGTCTCTTGAAAGACGGTATTTCCATAAGTCATGGAAATACCAAAATTTAAAGTGTAAATTAGAAGAAATTAAAATAACATTTTCGGGTTGTATGAACCGGCTTATAAAATTTATAACTACTACATGTTGCATAATAAAACTTTAATATTGCAAAAAAAGCTTTTACCTTTTATTATTATAATTAAACCCCGTCTTTCCATAAGTCTATGGAAAGACCGTCTTTCCCAAGACTTTGCCTATTTCAAAATTAAATGTGAATTAAATTCTTAAATCATTAAAACTAATATTATTAACTATATATTTTTAAATCAAGATAGCACAGTTTATTTTTTTTAAAAATAAGATAGCACATTGTATATGTATTTAAATAATAAAATTAGTTTTATTTTTAAATACCAATAATTTTACATAAAACATGTAATAACTATTCCGGTCTTCCTTATAATAAAATTCTATTCCCTTTCATTTTGGGTGATTAAAATTTATTATCAAATTCAAGTTGTAAAAATGATCATTAGTGTTAATAAACGTTATATTATACAAAATATGGAATCATTTGAAGTTGATAAAATTAAATTTCATTTTCTATTTTAAATAAATATTTTAAAAAGAATTGTAGGACTTACTTTAATAGATTATTTAAATTTGACCAACAACTCATTTAAAAATAATTCAATAAGTCGCAAGTTATATTGCTAGGACTCGTAGCATTAAATCTGGGTAATGGGGGTGGTGGTTTGTTAAAAAAAGAATGTTACGTTAAACTTTTAAATGAATTACAAAGCTTGGAACTTGGAAGTGTGCTTCACGGAGAACAATTCAATAAATTAGTCTTAGAATGTTACACCAGTTATTATCCTATTTATTATAGGGTAGAATTAAAAGGTAAAATCTTAAACGTCAATCTCTCTAGGTTAAAGCTAATAAATGACTTGTTTGGTTAAATGACTAGTCATTGGGTAAAATGATTGTAGATGTTATCAAATATATTGATGTCATTGATGAAATACATTTAAGCGTTATTTTTCTAGAGTCGTCGTTGGTGAGTTTGACAAATAGTCGTTGATCGCTTCTGCAAATTACTCTTAAAAAGAACGGAATGTTTATCTTCAAAATAAAAATGATAGCATTCACAATAGGTAATCAATGTGATTGAATGAGTGATTGTTTCGAGAATCTATGAGAGACTTGGAATGAGAATCAAATGCGCCCAATATTTTCTTAATTGTGATTTTATCATCCCTTGTTAGTTTGTTGCATGATTATTATATAATTATCTTCACATGCTAGTTGTCTTGCTTTTGCCTCTGTAATTTAGGAAACCAAACCAAACTCTACCCTTCAAGGGCTTATATATATGTGTGTGTATGCATGTATGTATTGAGTTGGTCTCCTGACAGGAGACTTATCTATAATTTTATAGACATACCACTTACTTTTTACCTTATACATTGCATTTGTTAAATTGCATATTACCTATGTTTCATTGGATGTGACACACTAGGATTAGGTGTTTGGATTTAAGTTAATGAAATGAGTGGATGAAATTGAATTTAGAAAGAAAAAAGTAGAATGAGTGGATGAAAATGAAGGAATCTTACCAAAAAAATGAAAGTGTGTCAAATTCACAAAAACAACCAAAAAAGGAAAGTGGGTCACATCCAATGAAATAGAGGGAGTATTAAATTTAGATTTTTTTAAAAAAATATTATAAATTTTTATATTACACATTCAAATACATATTAATACTTGTTTTAACTTTTAAAATACAACATTTGAGATAAAAACCAATGTGGACTGTCAATAAATTTATGGAAATGCCACTTTCCTAAATAGTTCTCATGTGTATGTATACATGTATGTATGTATGCATGCATGCTTATATCCACCTTATATACACGGACCCTTAAGAAAATCACTCTTTTTTTGTGGACGATCTCGACTTGCCACTATCTACTTAATTGTATATAGTAAACATTTCAGGTTTATAAATTGTATATTTGAAAGATAAGGGAGGACAATGCCACAAATGATTGAGCAGTGTAGAAATTGAGAACATAGTGTCCTTATCAAAATTCATGATTAGTGAATAAGCCGTGTAGAAATTGAGAACATAGTGTCCTTATCAAAATTCATGATTAGTGATTAAGCAGTGTAGAAATTAAGAACATAGTGTCCTTATCAAAATTCATGGATCCATATAAGTATATTTAGTTGTTGATACTATGTACACAATTTTTTGTGTGAAACACATCATATGCACCAAGGGGCAATGGAATAATATATTGCTCCAAAAATATACCATCACTTGAGCAAGTGAGACATTATTGTTCCATTGACGGGTATATATGACCGTTCAATACAACTTCACAAATAATGAATGTGTAACAATCACTTCACTAAACTAAACCAATTCGCTCTATCCACGAATACCTAAACATACTAACGTCACTAACTAGCAAATTGCAAAAAATAGCGGAAGACACCACCCGCCACGACACCCAATAATGGGACCACGATCCAAAAATGGGACCATGATAGTTAGACAATGATCATATTGAAGAGGTATAAATAAATAGAAGAAAAACATGTAAGAGGCAAGTGAAAGTTACTACAAAACAACTTATATTATAAGGCTATACTAACTTGGGAGTCGAACCTCCCTCCTCGGGATCAATTCTGGGACATCTGGAGGTACTTGAAGAGGCATGGATTCGCCATGTGCTGAATCCGACCACTACCATTATTCGAAAGGAGTCCCCACATCACTGAGTATCTTCCTTAAATGAGAATTCCTGCCGTCAGTAATTGATTTTTGCATAAAATCCATAAGAAATTGCATATCCTTGTAGGAATTGTAGATATCCGAATATATTTTTTCAATAGGTTGATGGATTCGCGTTGCTATTCACTGCATGTCATACATTATTCAAATAGACAGAAATTATAACCAGGTTTAACCGAGTAATTACCGTCCAATGTTGAAAGTCGTGTCCATGCATCTTTATATTGGTTATGTAGCTTACTAGCTTAGGCTCAGGGTGTTCAAAATGCTCGACCTGGATCAACTAGTTTAGACCCACCCAACCCATTTGGGGTCGAGTCAGGTCAATGTCTCATTTGAATTAAGTGAGTTGGGTAAAAACGGGTCGGATCAAAATGGGTCGGGTCATATGCTGACCCCAAATTGACCTGTTTTGACCCATTTACAATTTTATCTCATTTTCCTGAGAAAAAATATATTTTATATAAAAAAATAGTTTTATTCAACATATCCACCATTAATTTACTTCATAAACAAGTTTAACATTCTTGATAAATATATATTTATAAATATATTTATAATATACAATTACTATTAATTATAAATAATAATTTTATTAGAATATAAAATATATATTTATAATTATATAAATAAATTTTAATAAAATTATATGTTTTAATTTAAATATAAAATTATTCTAACTAATTAGAATAAAAATAATTTTATTTTTCCAGTATTAATTGAATAATTTATAATAAAATAAATAAAATATTTTGTTTTTAATTGATTCAATAAAATGAACAATTTTTAAATATATTACTATTTAAATAATAAATAAAATGATAATTTATTTTCATATAATTTAAAAATATTTACTAGAATTTGGGTCAGTATGAGTCAATTTTATGACCCTATCCGACCCGACCCAAATTATAGAAATATTGACCCAACCAACCCTATCTGTTTAACACTAAATTTTGGATCGATTTGGGTTGGGACAGTTGACCCGCCCGACCGATGGGTTAAAATGACTAGCTTAGGCAATGATAGGCAATAAAATTAGTGTTCAAGTTTTGTCTTGTTATGCATAAACTTGTCCACAATAATGTTCTATGGATAATCCGCTAGAAGTGATGCGGGCCTTGCTAAACTAATTCTTTGTACACACCATTTTCCTCATGCCCTTTATCAGTAGATTTATTTCCCTTATTAAGGAATCTCCAAGCAAACGAATGACTATATTCTATGGGGTTTGTTTACCAAATATTGAAGAACCATGCCACAAAATATCCAATTTTCTAATTGTATTTTTATTTAAAGGGATTTTACTGGTGATTCTTTTGTAATGCTCCCTCCGTCCCAGTTAAAATGACTTAATTATTTTCACATTTTTCAATGATCATGTTTGACTATTAATAACTCTAACTATATACAACAATTTCGCATAAAAATGATATTTAGAAAATATATTTTAAGATGATCTAACAATATCTCACGTGATATTTTTATTGTATATGTATAGATATTAATTTATATTTATGGTCAAAATTTGACTTGAAAATATCAATTGAGCCAGTTTATCTAGGATGGCGGGAGTAGGTGTGATACAAATATCAAAGGCATTTAGTGCTAGGAGAAAATATGGAAAATGCATGTGAATCACAAAGTCACGTGGAAGGTGTATTCTTGGCAAAGTCATCTAGGATTTCCTGGATGTGATAGTCAAATGTTTCCATGTCTCTTCATGCACGTTGTACTCAGGATTATAATTATAAATTTACTGATGATGATGCCGTAGATTCACATGCACCTTCCATATGTCGATTGACTTTGTGATTCACATGCATTTCTCATATTTTCTACTGACACTAAATGTCTTTGATATTCGTATCAAGATAGTTGTTGTGACATGACATTAAACATTGAATTGAAAATCATCTCATTCGTAATTTACCTTGATGATAAGAAACTTCTTATAAACTTGTGCTATTCAAGCAAACTCTATCCAAAAAAATTTTAAGTTTTTATGTGGGCTAGGATCCTAATATAGAAAAGTTCGATCCAATAAATTTGACAAAATAAGTTACAATAGTGAATAAGTAGAATCAGCCAATTGAATGACCGAACCGAATCCATTTGTAACGATGACAAAACTCAAACCCTAGCTACCGTCGTTAAATTACCCGCTCGGTTCGCCTATCCTTGCCGTTATCATCATCATCATCGTCGCCTTTCTCCACTGATCTCGAATTATCATATTGTCGCCGTCAGCCAATTTTCAAATCTATTTGTTTCCTCATTTATCTCCCGCTGCTGCCAATTTCATCCTTTTTTGCCTTAATTAGGATCTGTGAACAATTTTTATTTAATATTAGCGAATAAAATAATAATTTTATGCCTTTTCTTATTTATATAATCTTTCAAATTCATATTTATATCTTGTGGCGTCGAGTACCAAAATTATAAAGTTTCTAATTTAAAAATCAATATTCTTTACATATTTCAAAATTAATTTAGAGGATATGCGGGAGTTTATTTGATAAAAAATTTATTATTTATTTTTCCCTAGGTGAATTCATAATGACGTTTTTCAGATGCACGTTCAGTGTTACTAGATTCATATTGCGTGAACTAAGTATATACCAGGTACATTACTTTGTGCAGTTTAGCCCGGTCCTCCAACGTTTTTCCTTTTTTTTTTCAAGCTTCCCGGTCCCAAGTTGAATTGGCCAAAATCAAAGATATAGTTTAACTTGAAATACTCTAATTACATATTTAAATAAATATTATGCAATATAATATTATTATATGAGCAACTGTTAGATTGTTCGTAACATGTAGTTTTAAAGTATTAACTTTTTATGTGTCGTTATTATAGATAATTACATATATTGAAAAGGAGGCAAGGACATTAAAATTATCAACTATTATGAGAGTACTGCAAAGATAAAAACTAAAAATAATTAATTAGAACTAATCCACTTGATACATTAAACTGCAGAGGAAATCGTTGCAAAATATGTTTTTTTAAACCTCCTGAAATGTTATTAATTAGCACATTGTAGAACTACCAGGCCAAGGGTGGCATTTTCCAGACATGTTGAAGTAAAAGTAGTACCAAAACAAAATCAGCTCCCTTGCCTCATGAACCCGAAAGGAGGAGAAATGGTGTCCTTGTGCTTTGCTTTGAAAGATTCACATTTTTTGTCTTGGATATGGAAGAAAACCTAGTTGAAAGTTTGATAAAAAAAATTAGCAACCAACAACATACATAGCGCAAGCTTCATTCCTGCTAAAGTTAGCTAGTTTATGAATTATATCCACAACCTGACTACTAACCTAAGAAGCTGAAATATAATCA
The DNA here is from genome assembly GCA_032355605.1 of Rubia tinctorum. Classification (NCBI taxonomy): domain Eukaryota; kingdom Viridiplantae; phylum Streptophyta; class Magnoliopsida; order Gentianales; family Rubiaceae; genus Rubia; species Rubia tinctorum. The sequence continues at coordinate 5,275,961 of JAULKM010000007.1, forward strand.
ATCGAGCTAATAAGTACTTAAATTCTATTAAACAAACTTTCCAACTCCAGCCCTGGCCTGAGAACTCCATTAATGGCGTGCACCAGCTGTGAGGAATCAGACTGCGAGTGAACTGATCTGAAACCATACAAAGCTGCCATTTTTAGCCATTCTAACGCTGCCAAAGCTTCCGTTTGGATCGGTGAACCAGCGTAAACTGTCTTATTCCCCTGAATCTTTCCTCCATGCTCTTTATTCTCCGAGATGCACCACCCTACTGTCGTCGGCATCAGCGGTGAATGAAACGAACCATCAACCAAAACGTTCACCTGGTGTTGTGCTTCGTCACCTGAGTCCTTCTGCTGCAGCAGAATCTTTTCATATTTAGAAGCAAAATAAATGACACTGTTTTTTGAAAAAGTGCATTATTAGTGTTGTAGAACCAACAAAGTTCATAGTAGGGGAATGAGAGAAACGACAGCTATTGAAATGAAATCAGATTAAGAAACCTATTTGAGAGATGATAAGCAGAAAGAATTGAGACCTGAATTTTGTAAAAATAAAAGAAATCATGTGTATACCTTCTTAAGTATGCAGCATACTACAAAGTTGTAAAACTAAAAAGAGAAAATCTATAAAGCTATGAAGTTAAAAGGGCAGGCACAAGTGCAAATATCAACACAGTAACTGGCAACCAGTAGTGGACCACATAAGCTTCAAGTATTCATTACACAGACATATAATGTTATAATCAGCTTAATCATAAAAAACTTACTACTGAAAGAGATCATACGAGTGCAGAGTGACAGAAATTCGTCACATAATGACCCTGATACATGATCTAGTCCTACATGATTCTAGATAATAAAGCAATCCATTAGTATATGAAGCCGGATTCATTTAAAATATATGCATCTACTAATGTAGAAAGCGGTTCTTCTTGAAAGCTGCAATTGCAGCTCCGTGAGAGAATGTGATAGAGGAAGGAGTAACACACGTTCTAAAATAGACTTAAACATTTGTGATTGTCTTCAAATTCCACCGTTGTACAATTAATTCCATCCATTTTATACTCCTACATAAACATAAAGGTTTTGTGACCTTACTATTTCATTTAAGACCAATGAATAGGTTTCAATTCCGGACAATGTTTGCCAAAATAAATATTTTAAGCACAGAGCATATGGTTGAAATCGTTTACCAGCGGGAATACTCAAATGAATAACTTGAAGGCCATGGAGTGAGATGATAGCAACAAGTATATTATACTAAAACCAAAAGTCCAAAAACAACAAACAAAAAAAGACCATCAAGATCTTATGCTAAGCTTTTGGTAAATCATACTAAATGGTACACATACATTGCATACACAGAACCTGTCACAAAATTTACAATATCATTGCATCTTAAAACACTTATATTGGCAAAACAATTAATTACACACATCAAAGCACAAAGAATAAACAGAAACTATTTTTTGGCATTCAACCGAACATCTACAGTGCATAAATGACAGTTACTAAAAATTGATAAGAAAAGCAAAAAACGGATACATCATACGAAGTTATAATTCAATAAACCAAAAGGTAGAATAATCACTTACTCATAAGTCCTCAAATTGGTTGTGAAAGGAGCAACACATGGATCTAATAACAACTGCACAAAAGGTGAAGTGGCCAAATCGTTGTTGTACAGGCATGTGGGGGAAAAGGATCCAAATCGTTGTTGTACAGGGAGCGAACTTTCAAAGTACAAACACCAGAGATAATAAAAATTCAAGAAAAGTAAGAGAAATACCAGAGGAAAGCTGACTGGCGTAGGCGATGACCATAAGGAAAGAGTCGAGTGGTAGAGCAGCCAGTTGAAGGGGTGGGAAATGGAGAAAGTAATCGGCTACCTTCAACCGTTCATGTACCTAGGATAACTGGTGGCAAAATTCATCAATTGGAAGAGAAAGAGAGATGAAGCAGGGAGGAAGGTAGAAAGTTGGGCGCCTTGAAACGGGTGACCATACCTAAACCAATAGCAATGATAGCTAGCCATTTAAAGGAACATAAGCATATAAAAATCTCCATAACCATTCAGCATGTAATCACTACTGAATTTTACTAATTTCACACATTAATATATGCCGAATATTGAGAAAGTAGCCTAAACAGTACTTGTAGCATCATGATGATCACTCATCTCATTCTCCATTTTCAACGGCATCGCCTGTCGATCTAGCAAGACCTGCTTTTAGAAGAGCTAATTAGCACAATACTTCCACTTTGGACTCTCCGGCAATGAGCCTATCCCAGGGTAACAAGGATCCAAAGCAACACGTGTTATCCAACCCAACATTCTAGAGTAGGAATCATGTATCCTCTTCCTACGATCAACATCTTTTAACGTCGTGTAAGGATCATTACTTCTCTTCAGTTGATCACCTCCGCCATCAGCATTCCCAGCCTTCATCTCCGCAACCCCCGCAACACATCCATTTATTTTTCGAGAACCCTTTCTCCTCATCAAGCCTACGCAACTTCCCGTCCAAATCAAAACCCGCTTCTTTCCAGGATCCTACATCCCCAAACCCCACATTCCTCTCCTTTTTTGGAGAAGTTCCAAACAAGCACCCCTTCAAATCGGTCTTCAAGTCCAACAACAACCTAAGCAAACACGTTGAAACACTCTGTTATACTTCTACCCAATTCAGAATACATGAACATAAAAAAATCTCTCCAAATAGTCACTTAGCACACTCTAATAATTAACATAAACCAACTTCAGAGCTGAACCAACAATCTCACCGAATCCACATTCGCGAGCCATACAATCCCATCTCCCAGTTTTTGAAATTTGAATTACTCTCAAATCCACCTCTCTCCCTCACACTCAAGTACAACCTAGGAAAACCTACAAGCTTCTCATCACCTAACCGCGGCGGCAAAGGACGAAAACAAAATTCACCCAACAAATTGCTGAACAAAACCATCAGCTTTTCACAACAACACTCATTTCCTTCCAAAAATTACCCATCACCTCACTTCACCGAGCCTGCCATCAAATTTTGAGAATTTAAACCCTAGAAACAACACATAAATCTACACATTGCAAGCAAACAAATAGTGATTAAACACACAAAAATCAAAACATGAAATAGCCTAAACAGTACCTTTCCCAAGTTGAATTGGTCAAAATCAAAGATATAGTTAAACTTGAAATACTCTAATTACATATTTAAATAAATATTATGCAATATAATATTATTATAAGAGCAACTATTAGATTGATCATAACATGTGTTTTAAACTATTAATTTTTCATTTGTCGTTATTATACGTAGTTACATATATTAAAAAGGGAGGCAAGGACATTAAAATTTTCAACTATTATGAGAGTATTGTAAAGATAAAAACTAAAAATTATTAATTAGAACTAATCCACTTGATACACTAAACTGAAGAGGAAATCGTTGCAAATTATGTTTTTTTTGAAAAAAAACCTCCTAATATGTTATTAATTAGCACATTATAGAACTACCAGACCAAGAGTGGCATTTTCCAGACATATTGAAGTAAAAGCAGTACCAAAACAAAATCAGCTCCCTTGCCTCATGAACCCGAAAGGAGGAGAAATTGTGTCCTTGTGCTTTGCATTGAAAGATTCATATTTTTTGTCTTGGGTATGGAGAAAAACCTAGTTGAAGATTTGATCAAAAAAATTAGCAACCAACAACATGCATAGCGCAGGCTTCATTCCTGCTAAAGTTAGCTAGTTTATGAGCTATATCCAAAACCTTACTACTAACCTAAGAAACTGAAACATGATCAATCGAGCTAATAAGTACTTTAATATATGATCCCCTATCCCAAGTTGAATTGGTCAAAATCAAAGATATAGTTAAACTTGAAATACTCTAATTACATATTTAAATAAATATTAT